>JANPWX010000108.1:3630251-3927207 GCA_024734555.1 Trochalopteron elliotii | reverse complement strand
TGGGGGGGGCTGTGGAACCTGGGTCCCGGCTGCTGTGCCTGCGGGCTCCCGGTATCAAAGAGGCCGTTCCTTGGTGTATCCCGTCGGCGTGTTGCCAGGAGACCGGGATTTTTTGTTTGTTACGGTTTTTTTTAAAGTTAATTTTCTGCTGATGAGCCGGGTTATGTGATACTTTAGGATGGTGGAGTCAGCGTCCTCGGCGGTGTTCATTGAAAGACTGGACGTGTCACTTAGTGCCGTGGTCTGGTTGACATGATGATGTTTGGCCATAGGTTTGACTCGGTAATCTCAGAGGTCTTTTTTGACCTGATTGATTCTGCGGTTCTGTGATTTCAGTTTCCTTCTGCCCTCTTCCTCTGTTAAACACAAACTTATTAAAACTCTGGGGTAGAGGGTGGTTTTGTGCTATTTTTAGTTGTAAAATGTTAGCTAACAGAGAAAGGAGTTATCTCTTCCCCCCCCTTCCCCCCTACCTCTCCCTTTACCCCAGATACTTATGGTGCTTTCAGCTGTTACTTGAAGCTTTACTGTGGTTTTCTCTCTTTTTCTTGCTTTTCATGGAAAGGCAATAAACTCATTGCAGTACCATGCCAATGTTTTTGATGAAGAATTGAAATGATCTAGAAAACCTTATTCCATAGCCTATGGAGTAACTTCACTGAGGCGCCTGCTGTGTTTTCATCTCTTTTACTTCTGCAGATTGTATTAAGAGAAAGATATTATTTTAGATAAGAACAAACAGCATTTGCACATTCTGTTGTGTAACAGTTGAATGACGCTGCAGTTAATTTCTTTATGGGAAAAGTAGTGCAACATACTTATAATTGCTTACTGTAAAAGAATTTACATTTTTTTTTCCTGAAAAGGAAAATATATGTAGAGTTTCAGTGAAGAAGAGTGCAATGAATTACAGAAAATGTTTTGCCCAGTGCACCCCTGAGGATGTGGGATGGCCTTCTCTCGAGAAATGTTGCCTCACAGCAATACTGTAAAGAACTCCTCACCTGTTTCTAGGAATCATGTAAAAGAGGTGGTTTCTGTGGGCAGGGAATTTTGAAAAGAGATTTAAGAGGAAAAGGGCATGTGTTTTGCCCAAGTATTTTTCCTTATGAAATACATACTTAGTAAACCTGTTTACCCGTGAAGGTGTACGCAAGGGAAGCTTTTTGGAAACCAAAGTTGTTTAGTTGGAGATGACTTCACATTAACAGTGGGCTCATTCTGTTTGCCAACTTCATGTTTGGTAGCCATGAGTATGTGTGTATAGATGTGGAAGGTTTCTGCTCTTCCTACTAAAAGTTAGTTCTAAGACTTTGATGTCAGTCCTTTGGAGCCTCCAGAAGGCCTGTAAAAGGCCTACATTGTTTCATTTTTTCTGGCATCTCAAGGGTGTTGTCTGACAGCACCAGTGCATGCAGTATTGAAAATCTTGCATTAGTGGCACCTCTGTAAAACAAAATGTTTTTATAGCTAATTAATAGCACTTGTGGGTTATGTCTCTTGCGTGGTTTCTAGCCCTGAAGGTCACCATCAAGACAACAGTATATTAAGAAACCTCTAATAAAATGAATTTGCATGGAAATTGCTTTCATAGATTCTTGTATGTTTTGCTGACATAGACAAATGATAAATTAACATCTTCAAACTTGGCTGTGCTCAGAATTCCTACAATTTTTGCAAGGGCTAGTAGCTACTGAGATGTCCTTAACTTCTTGTGCTGCTTTCATATGGGAATCAATGAAGGCCCTGAGAAAGGTGCAGAAACACTGAGCTGGGGATTTGACTCTTCGCTGTGTTTCTAGTGTAGTGCTTGTCACTTCTGTTTGGGTTTTGTGCAGAACAGGCTCTGCTTAGAATATAACCAAAATTTCATTTTGAGTGCTTTGCACTTCTGGAGCTGTGAGAAAACCTTTTGTTGAAAGGTGGCTATAATCAGAGAATGAGGATGAGACATGGCTTTTGATATTTCAGTCATGGAACTGTTTTGAGAGACCTGCTGGACTGTTTAAAATAATGTAAAACGAAGTGATAAGTACTATATATCATGACTTCAAGAGTAAAATGCTGGTATAGATTTTATCAGTGTAGGTAAGTTTTCTAATCATTGAATTAAATTAACGGAAAGTTTCTCTACCATCTGTGCACCCGACACTTTTAAGGCATGGAAGTTATCTGTACAGTGGGAGCTCCCTGCTCTCTTCTCTGTTGTTATTTTTAGCATGCTGTTATTCCAGGGAAATATTTTCACCCTTGTTTGTAAGTGCAGAACTGTCAGGCTGATGGGATAGCAAGGTTGGATATCATTTGCCACTAGAGAAGGGAGTTCAAATGATTGCCAGTCTGTGGAGATGAATGTATGTAGCCATAAACTTCTGGAGTTTAGTGATTGTTTCTAGTATGTAAACTACAGATTTTAGTACTGACAAGCACTTGTAAAGCATAATTCAGGTAGAGATTTCTGGTTCCAGGAGTAGTTTTTTGGAATTTCTAGGGAAGGTATGCTGTGGGCAAAAAGTACAACATAAAATTTTGAAAGGAAAAAAATGGAGAGTTCAATAAAGTCTATATTGGGTAAAAAATGTCACTCTTCTGATACACTGTGTTTTAATTTATTTCATCTGTCCCCAGCTTGCATAGATCGTTGCAGTACTGTGATGTGTTTCACAGATGCCAGCCAGCCTTACTGGACCTCTTAAGGCTGCTGCCATTAGAAACTGTTCCAACTTTCTGTACCTGCTAGGTCTTGATCACAGGTTGCTCCTTTTGAGCTCCTGCCTCCCTCCAGCTTGTACCAGCACTATGCATGAATATCTTGGATAAGCTGGACTGAAATCTGGCTGAGAATACATTTTTCCCACTCCTTGTGAGTTGCTTCTCAGCTGGTTGTATTCCCATGCCTGGCTCACTATATGGACTTTAGGGATTGGCACAGAGGAGAAGCTACCTGGATATAGGAATGATTTAGCTTAAAAAATAGCCTTAGATGGATGAGTGTTTCCTTGTTTGTGGTTTGTATGCTAAGTTGGCAGATATGAAAGAAGTTTTCTGTTCTTAGAATCGTAGGTGTTTGTCAGTCTGGTCAGAGAGAAGGAACTGTGGAGTGCAGTGTGTGTTACAGAACCTTGTACCACAGCTGTGTTTGCAGTTGGCTTCAGGAGAATCTGCTTACAGCTACAAGGGCTTGGCTGTTCAACAGTCTGAGTATACAAAGGAAGGGAAAGTGGATTCTTGGAGAAAATAAATATAGCAACGTTTCCCTTCCCATTTATGAGATTTGTACAATATTGTATTATAAAGCTATGTTTTCAAACTTATAGATTAAAAGTCTTGCAGTCACCTGAAGGTGTCTGCTTCCTATATGCTTTATACCTACTCTATCAGTATACACAGGAGTTCCACACACAGGAAATTATGTTGTCAGATGAGTTGAAATAAAGATTTGGGAGCAGTTGCTGTGTAATCAAAGTATGAAAAAAGAAATAATATTTTTAGTCAGTTTTATAACTACTCAGGAATACTGATGGCAAATACTAGATACACCACAAAGATGAAGGGGTTATTCTCATGGTATCTTACACTTGAATCTCTGAAAGTATAGTGGCAAAAATCTTAGGAGAGGTAGAATTTGTCTAGTGAAAAGAAGCGTGCTAGTCTGGCTGTTACTATTGGGTATTGTTTACTGTATTTTCTGGTAATGCTAAAATACACATTCCTTTCCATACTAGACTTCTTACAGCAAACATTGATACATGATGCTTTTCCTGCCTGAAATCTGGAACTCTGCATCTCCATTTCAACACTGAGACCTTTTTCTGCCTGTAAAGCTCAGTATCAATGAGTTATTTACAAGCTGGTCAGCATGGCAGGGAGATTTCCTTCCCCCAGGAGGGCATGTAAACCTTTAAAAACACACATATAAGCTATATCTAAATAACAAGTTAATTTTCTGTTTTGCTGTTGTATGCTGTGTCCTTAAACCACCTCAGAAGGTTTCCTAGGGTTGGGTGCCCAAGGGGAGGCAGGTTGTCTGTGAGGTGTCAAAGTGGCAGTGTGCATACTGTTCTGCAAGGTACTCTCTAGTTCCATTTTTTTTTTTAATATGAAGTTTTTTAATAACTGTTACAGCTATTTTAGCTCAGTTTGGCTATTTTGCAGTTGATAATAGACAAAGCAGGATGCTTTTCCAAAATACACTACTGATACTGTTTTACAAAAATTTGCTAGATGTGGGAAACTCCAAGCTAAATGCAGAAGTCCAGAATTGAGTTCTCATAAATGAATAGCTTGCGTTCTTGGGCTTTCAAGAGTCAAAAGCTTTATCAAATGGAAGTAACAAAAAATGACAAAAATAGGTTGTACCAGATGACTCTACTGCCCTCTCCTAGTTCTACAAGATACAAGGAAGTTGTTAGGTCAGGCTGAGCTCTCTGGGCTGTGTTCTGAGGAAATGTCTGTGTAAGGTATAATAGCTAGGGCATGTGTGGTTTGGGGGAGGCAGCCAATTAAGGACGTAGCTTGAGAGTTAGATTGGCATTGCTGGGTTGTTGGTATGAGAGGTCTTTAGGGGGTTTGATGTAGCCCTTAAAGAACCTACCTGTGGCAGGAGCTTGGAAGCCCATGGGTTGATGAGGATACCTGCACAGCTGTAGAGTTGAAGATGGCAGTCTAGTAGTGTTCCTTTGTGGCTTTAGATGTGCATTATTTACAAAATGCTTGTTTATTTTTAAGTAATTATTCAATTGCTCATAGTGGCTAGGAGCAGACCTCTAAAGAGACTTTTCTTGAAGTGGATGCTAGATTAAGCAGGCTCTTAAACCTTAGTTTATATTGGTATAGATACATACAGAACCCCTTCTTTTAAAAAGCTGTGAACTAGAGTTGGCATTTCATGTCTGAGTTGAGCAATATGCTTGATTTGTTTTAGGAAATTACCGCACAAGTACTCAATTCAGGGCTGAACCTGGCTTTTCTAAGTGATTTGCTTGTGTGTGTGAGAGGAGGCAGTTAAATTTTTAAACATAGGTATATAATTAGGTTAGGCTGTTACAAGATTTTTATATGGAATCTGTCCAATTCTGTAGTGTAAAAGCAGAGCAGAGTGTGGTTTAAAGTTTTTCCAAGTTTTTTAAATTGTTTGATAATTTTATTCTTTCTGCATCAAAAGTTTTAACAGGGCTTTTTTTTTTCCCAAAATTGATAAGATTCTACAGCTTAATGCTAGCTAATTTTCCACATGATAGCCTTTCCTTCCAGTCTCCTATGCATAGCTCTTCTGGTTTCTCCTAGGCATCCAAAGCTAGTTTTGTATGAAAGGTATTTACAAGAAAGTTCAGACACTTTTCCTTCCTTGCCTGGTTGTCACCTTCCCCCTGCAAACTGCAAGTATTTAGATTGGCCCCACTGACCCTTAGCAAGCACTTTCTCCAATGAATAATATTAACTCGGAGAGTTTTTGTGTGTGTCCTGTATGACCTTCTTTGGACTGTTTGTGGTCCCTCAAGCACTTCTGTCAATAGTGTTTCTGAGGAGAGGGACTCAATCTGCTTAACCGTGTGTATTCTGGAGCAGGAGAGTGTACTCTGCTGCTCCTCTCGGTGTCCTTCCTCTGACAATGTCTAGATCCCAGTACAGTCACTGGACATGTAACAGTTGCAAACTTGGGATAATGACCAGCTAGCAGGTATGATTGCAGCTTGCAGAATTCTGTCCTTAACTCCATCTCTTTAATGCCTGAAACAGTTTGTACTGTCACACCTTCAGATGAGGAATAATATACTCCTGCAAAAAACAAAGAAACAAAAAGCCCAAAGAAACCTCCAGCGGATTTGATTCTAGCATATCAAATGATTTGTGTTTCAGGTTGGTTTGGATTTTATCTTTGGGGAATGAAGTGAAAGAAGTAAAAGAAGCAAAATCCCCCACCAAAACAAACAAACAAAACTGAATGGGAAACAACTCAGTGAAACAAGGTGGAATGGTTGCTTTCCACTGACCTTTTTTTAGTTTCAGAAAAACTAAACATATATGAATTGTTTGGAAGAATTAAGGTGGATTTATAGGTGGATTATCTGGGATTAATTCGGATTCATAGGTGGATTATCTTGCAGCAGTGTATGCTGTGTCTGCCACTTGTGACTAGCAACTAAACAATTTGTGTAACTATAGTAGCTTTCTGCTCATGAAATTTGGTTGGAGCTTGCAAGAGATGGTATGACCCTAAGGCTTCCTTTACTTGTGTTGAAATATACTGTTTTTCCTTTATAACATTACAAGAACAGCTGTATTACAAATGTGATGGCCTTCTCAATCATGGGCTGATTTCTGCTTTCTGTGATGCAACATGAGAAGTATTTTCAAACTTGATCAGGCTGGAGGGCTCTATAGGGAGTATTCACATTCCAGTTACTGACAGTCACTGTTACTTCAAAATCAATATGAGTTTATAGTAAATTTAAAATTTTAGGGTTAAGTTCACTACTCTTGTGGAAGGTGCAAATGAATTCTCTAATTAAGCTCTTTATGTCGATATATGCTTCCTTATTTTTTTGATCTTTTTTTCTAACGTAGTCCATATTTGTGTCTTTTTTCCCAGCCTTTTCACAGGACAGCCTTTACTTTGTACTACTTCCTCAGATTTCTGCAACTTTTGAAAACAGTTCTTTAACACAGAATTGACAGATTCAGAGTTCTGGCAGTTCCTGTCGCTGCTGTTTCATGTTTCCTACTAGACAATATCTATTATTAAGGCTTTTTATAGTCTTTTGATTCCAAGTGGGTGATTAAGTGTGACCTTGCCAGAGCTGTCTGTATTGATGCGTCTTTGTTGTGGGATCATTATATCTGTATGATTATTTTTGTTTATGGCTAACTGCCATTATGTTATGAAATGACTTGCTTAAGTAATACTTACCTGAATTTCCTTTTTGATTCAGTTACAAATTCATGATATCTATTGTTTTTTCATTGAAATAGCCTGTGTATACTGCTTTATCCTGTGTTGTGCAAAAGTGTTAAACTGTAGGAACTGTCTTTGTAGAAGTTGGTTCAGAGCAGAAGTGTAAGAGAAAAAGATGTTTTTTCCTCAGACTGCTGTCAGGAGGCTGTGATAGGGAAGGCTGAGAGCTTAGCACCACAGTGTACAGACATATGTATGCATGCTCTTTCCAGAATTTCTTGTAGATGTTTCTTGGAACAAGAAGGAAAAAAGATGGTATAGTAGAAAATATATTACAAAAAAAAAAGTTATGCTTAAGCTAATGACCTCATATCTAGAGCTTCTGAATTGTTTCTGGTTACTGTTTGTGGGTGTTTGCTTGGAGAAGGGCAGTTCTCTATGAGCTTTAGTCCACTTGGTGAGGCAATGAAAAGCTTTGGAGGTTTCTTCAAGATGTCAGTGTATGAAATGTTTTTAATGTAATGGCATACTGTAACAGGCTTAACTCCCTGTTTCCTCTGTAGTGGGAAACACTGTGTTCAAGATGGTGCCTTATAACTTCACATAGACTCTACTCATCTGTGTGTGATCCAAATGAAAAGGTAAGCAGTACGGTGCATGTTTTCTTTTTGACATCCTGCTGTAATACTGACATTTGGGTTTTTAAGCTGCTCTCTTCTTTGTGCTGCTGCTAGCAATGGTAGTTCTCTTGGTATAACCCATGACTGATTTAATAGCATGTTTTTCTTTCTAAACCAAAAAGGAAGTTGCTTTTGCAGGATACGTGTCAAGCAAGATTGGATACTACTTGGAGTGTATACCAAAAGGCTTAATAAGTGTTTGTGAGCTTGGGAAAGTTACATACTGGCCTGAACATGTTATAATTATGAAACAACTGTTAATGCTTTTCATGGTGTGGGTGGTAATGGGCCTGTTAAAACACCTGGGAGCTAGACTAGCCAAAAGCTGTTTGTGGAAACAAAACTAGGTAACAGTGGCAGCATGATTGTTAGATGACCTGGCATGGGGGTGAGAACTTCAGACCTTGGAAAAAGATGGGCCTCTAAGGCCTGCAGAGAATGGCAAATCCTCGTCTTGGGGCTTGTGCAGTAGCAATCTCAATTTACAGTTATGAGCCAAGAAAAACTTTCCTCATGGAAGATTGTCTTGGCATGGCCTCTGAAGTAACACACTTGGAAAAATAGTGGGACTGAAGGTACGCTAATACTCAAGAGCAAGGATGCCAACAATTCAGAACTGATAGGCATGTCCTTATATACTGGTGTAGAAGCAATTAACTAGAAGTGAAACAATATTAGAAGTGGGGAGAACCAGTGTGTGCCTAGAACTGTGGCTTTACAGTTTTTTTCAGCAGATTTTTTTTCTTAAGGTTCTTACTTAATTAAGGTCCCCTTGCTTTTCTAAATGCATAATTATATTTAGGCCATGTAGTTGGGTATTTGGTTTCTCTCAACTAGAAGCTGTGTCATTTCAACCAGTGACTGCTACAGACAGTGGAAGGGGCAGTGAACAAAACAAAACAGAAAAGAGCTTGAACTGTCTTTGTAATGACAAGACTTTCATGTGACACCTTTTCAGCCTAATTAGTGGAAATTATATAAAGAAATGTTACTCCAAAGCAGTATGTGATTTTAAATTTTTTTATTGTGCTGGACTTGAGTCTAGTCTCTGTGTTTTTAGACAGAGACTGGAATTGAAAAATTGAAATGAATGTCAAATATTCTTATCTTGATACTGAAAATCTTGTCTTGCACTGTGACCACAGCTGATTAATAAAACAGCTTTTATGTAGCAAGAACTAGGTTGATGGTGATGAGGTTGATAAGTCATGATACTTTTCAATATCAGGTATTTGGGAGTACTGTTTTAATTCCTCCTCAAGTCTGTATGCCTAAAAATCTTTAGGTACCTAGAATGCTGAAATTCAGATGCTGAAACAGTTTGTATGATTATGTTGATAACCTTTTTAGACCAGATCCCCAGCTAAAAAAAAGCTCTTCAAAAAAAGTTGCTAGCTTCTGTGGTGTTCTGAAAGTATTTGTACCTCTGCTAATTGAGCTTGTTTAAGGATGTTTAAGATCTGTCTGAGTCAGGTATGCCTGTGCACTGGGCAGTGGTATTCAGCAGATCTGGCTGAATTTACTGTATAAGCTAGCTGCAGCTCTCACCTGGAGGGGTTTCTTATCACTTAATTTCCACATGGTGTCATTATGTGGTAGTATTTTTAAACTGGTCATGTGATGCCAGGTCAGCCCTGACTTTGAAAAAATAAATTTGGTCAAGGACACCTTGAGTTTCTCTAGAGTATAGAGCAAATAATGTGTTCTAGTCTGTCAATAGCAGTTCCTGTTGTTTTGCAATGTTCCTTCCTCACCTCTGGCACCTGTCTTCCCCTCCTCAAATTAGCAAATGACTGTGAGGTTAGTAAACCATTTCGTTGTTGTGCTGGCAGTACCTTCTCCTCCCCTAGTCCATATGAAAACAAACTGTTTGGTGCAGTGGAGGAAGAATAGCTGTCAAATGTCTGCATCCCTGTGGTCTGGGGTGTGGAAGGCAGTGGGGTGTGTCACACAGGCCAGTCTGTTTCAGTGGCAGTCTGGATTTATAACTGAGCAGATGCAGTTCCTAAGTTCACCTGTGTGTTTAGTAGCAAGGCCCATCACAGCAATAACCCTCACTCCTAGCAATGAGCCTTTCATGCTGGGCAACTGTGCTGATCCACCACTCTTCTGAATGGAGAAGGCTGTAAGGCTTATTGACTTCCAACAGCTTGTTATCCACTTCTTACAGGTATGATATATGCACTGAAGGTACACTTGCAGCATTAGTGCATTCCAGTGTGAAAGGTAACAGTGGATTTCAGGGGAGTAATAAGTTTGATTTGCAGTTCCCTTGCATTGTGGTTGCTACTTAGTATCGAGTGTGTATCAATGTCTTGAGGGCTGTGCAGAATTTTGCCAGGTTCCTCAGGTGAGGCTGAGATTGGAGAAGGGTCAAGGCTGGTACAGCTCGGCAGGTGTCTGTTACAGTGTCAAAATGTTGGTGTTTTACCCTCCCTGACCTAGGCATGGTGGAGCCTCTCTTCCTTAGGATTGGAATGTCTTTTAAGGGGCTCCCATAACAGGTGAGTGTTTTGTTCCAGGTCATCTGTACTGGTTGGGGGCAGTGACCACTGTATCTGCCAGCATTGTACCAATATGTACCTGTGCTGCTTCCAGTGCTCCCTGGTGCTACCTCCACCTCTTGCCGGGGTTTGACTGACTTCTAGAGCTGTTGTAGGGTTCTAGTTGGCAAGGAGATCCAAGGAATGCTGGTTTGAATAGTCAAAAGTATTTTTCTTCTGAACTGTGTGTGTGCTAGATAGATCTAGTATAGCATGTTGTTTGTTATATCATTTAAACCAGGAGAACCCTTTTAAAAGTAGGTGATCTCAGAATTACAAGCTCATGGATAAACCATGGTTTTAGTGGAAGAGGAGGAGAAAAGAATGTGTGTTTCTGGAGGGAGAAAAGCTTGTGTTCTGTTTGTCTCTCAAGATTCTTATTGTTCTTTTCCCTTTAGACTTTTGAAAAACTCCTTATTGCCAACAGAGGAGAGATTGCATGCCGAGTAAGTATGTAACATTTTAATTTTTTAATATTTAATTCTAAAACTATTGGTATTTAAATATTGGTAATTGTCACCTCTTATGTGGTAGGTCATCAGAACGTGTAAGAAGATGGGGATTAAAACAGTTGCCATACACAGTGATGTCGACGCCAATGCTGTGAGTACTACTTAATTCAAGTGGTAGATGAGGCTTTAGTAATTTAGCCAGACTTGCAGCTGTTATGCAGTATTGCTGATTATTGTTGCAGGCATGTTGGCATTTCTGAAGTATCTTCATTTTCCTCTATGTGCTTGAAGTAAGTGGAGATACTGAGGTGGAGGAAGGATGGGACCAGTATTTAGTGTGTCTTTTCTCTGAACTCTTCTGTTTTGCTTGTGTAAATGCTGCCTTCCTCTTTGTGTGGATTTTTATGCCCAGTATTTTCTTCTTTGAGGTGCATGGAAAGTACACTTGGTCTGGATTTCAACTGGTAGCCATAACTGGTAATGTAGTAGCTTGTGGGTGCTCAATGGACTGTGAAACAAATTCTTAATTGGGTGGATGTCAGACATCATGATAAATTCTAATTCTTTTGGAAGCCAAGGGTTATGTGAATGTGAATACAAACTATCTGTATGAGCTATGATTCCTGTAATAAAACTGAAGCATGCTGATGGGTACTTGTATTCCATTTTATGTATAAAGTATCTGCTGTTGGGATAAATGGATTCACTGTTTAGCAGCACTGCGTAGTCTTGTCGATTTGGCATGGATTCATCCTGAAAATCGACTTAAAAAGCAGTTTAAAAAAACCCCACATGTTTTTTCACCTGTCCATAATAGACTTGAGAAAATGAATTAGTCTTCTCTCTGGTGTGCCTGTTTATTGTGTGGATTCTGCTGTGAACTGGAGACTGTGAAAAAATCTGAAAGCAGTAAGTAAACACCAAGATTGAAGTACATAAAGAGAGTACGAGTGGTGTGAAAAAGTGCAACTCATGACCTGAGGGGGAAGGGTGTACAAATAGTGTATTACAAAAAGGAAATTGAAAATATGTCTATGCTGCTTTGAGCTACAGTGCTGTTTTAGCTTTAAAATACAAATAGGGTCTTTAATGATTCAAGCAGGCATTTTCATTAATGTTTGTATAGGAATTGTATACACAGTCTTGAAATAATGGTCTTTGAATGAAAGTACTGTAAGACTTGCAAGTGAGTTATCTTGTCCTAGGGCTTTATTTTAGGTTTCTCTTAGTTGAATATTCAACTTTTCTTTTTATTTTTAAATTTTCAGATTACTGAAATCCTTGTGGAATTTACAGTGCTGAATAGAGGTGGTGGGAATAGAAAAAATGCATATAAACTTTCCATGAAAGAGCTTTTTCTTGTTCTTCACTCTTAGTTTCTGTGCAGCACCATGGCAAGTGTCTTGAGTATGCTGTTAGAGCATTATCAATCTGGACATGCTTACCATTAATAGACAAAACTAGTAAGTAGACTATAAGAGCACAAAGCAGTTTTCATTTCAAGGAATTTAAACTTTGCTGTTATGAGGAGGAAGTAGCAGAGAGGACTGTTATAAACTGGGTATGTGGCAAAAATGGAACAACCTGATGAGAACCAAATCTGGCTTATCTGAAGCGGGAAAATACAAAGAACAAAATATACTGTTTGGTGCTGTTAATTTAAAAAATGACCAAAGATCTGAAGGATTTTTATAGGTGAAAATTGTTATGGTGGTAGGGAAGAGAAAATTAATAAAACTTAAAAGGAGATGGGTGACTTCAGAGACTTTTGGATGCTTCTGTATTAATGCAGATTTACAAATAGCTGGAAATGGTATTAAATGGGATTGAATTGCATTTAGTTTTGTGGAGGTGGGAAGGTGTGTGAACTGGTGGGAAAAACAGCCTGACAAAATGGCTGCTGAGACCCCCATTGAGCATTACAGTTTTTCACGTGGTACTCAATAAAATAGGTCATAATGGATGCTTTCAGGTTCTTGAAAATAGTAGCTAATACTCTTTGATTGCATCTGTTATTTTGGGGAAGGCAGAGAAGAAAGTTGTATACTGTTCAAAATGCTGAGTTATGTTGGTTTTTTTAACTTCAGTGTTCAAATTTCAAAACACTGATTCTTTACATTTGAATAGGTAAAGTGGGGAAGGACCAGTAAAATTCAGATTTTTTTAAATTAAAACATCTGGTGGAATCATTTTTGATATGAGAAAACAAGCAAAGAAGTTTTGTCTGAACAAGAGTAATCGTATGTACTTTTCCCCCTGAACTGATTGGAATAGAGAGTTAAGATGAAAGAGCCTCCTCAACCATAAATGTAACACTGATGGTGCAAACATTGTCAAGGAAAGCTAGAGAACTATTGTAATGCCTAATGTAATCAGCTAAAAGTATGATAAATGAAGAACAAGCTTTCACTAATTGGATATGAACAAAAGAAGGTATAGCATAAAGCAGTGAATGAGATATAATTTTACTTGGCATTTTTTAACACAGCAGGGATTCTATAGCCATATGAAGCAATGAACTATAAATGACTGAAAAAATCCCATGGGAAAGTAATGTCAACTACTTAAACTTAACAGAGTAGTGGACAGTGCGTTATACTTTCATATAAGGTTTTTCCTATCAGTCACTTAAGACTTCAGGTGTTATTGTATTAAATTGCTTGTTCTGAATCTTGTTCTGCCACATAATATAAAATGAAAAATAATGCAAATACACTTTTTGGTGTAAAAGTAATTGCACGTGCACAGAATTGAGCTGTTCTCCAGCAACTGTAGTCTTTTGAGTGACAGAAAATTGAAAAAAAAAAATTAACTAGAAATGGAAGATCCTTGGTATTCCTTTCCAAACGTTTTTTTTAAGCTTGGAATCTGAGACAATATTTCAGAAGGAGGTTGGGAAAAATTCTGATTTAGGGAAACTGCAAGGTTGATTAGGATTGAGTTTCTATACCATGTCTTTATTGAGCTGAATGAATTTGAGTAAGATGAGTTTTTTCCTGAAACAATAAAAACTTAGAATTTTGCTGCAGGCTTCTCTATAGCTTAGTGGGATGCTGTCAGGTTCTTTTGTTTCAAGAAATCTAGGTGGCAAAAGTAAGTGTTAGAGGGGTATTTGGCATTTAAGTTCAATCTAAAAAATTAATTGGTTTGAAAAGTGGAAGTTTGTCTAAAACTGAGGAGCTTTATTGACTTGTAGCTGACATAGAGGTTTTAACATTTGTCCAAACTCTCATTTGGTTTTTTCTTTTTTGCTGTTTTGTCTTTTAAAGCGTGCAAAGCTCTCTATCATCTGCGACGAAACTAGAAATTCAGTCATTTTGACAGCTCATTGTCTCCCAATGGCATTTCAGGGATTTGTACTTAGAAAACTTGGAGAGATCCGTTTTGAGTACTTATATGAAAATGAAACTAATATTTTAATGCCTTTTTGAAATACCTGATTCCTGGGCTGTTGTGCAGAATGTATAGAGTAGACTCTGCCTTCATATACTGTCTGGAGAAAATTTTTTTCCCAAGTGGTGGTAGGTGCCAAGTGTGCAGAACAGGAGTGGGCCAGATCATACCAAGGAAACGTTAGGGCCTGGTTTGTGTTGCACTTCTGCTCTTCCTTCAGTGTATTTGTGTTTTGTTTCAAAAGCAAGACAATATATTGCTCATCTCTTCATGAGAGGGGATGGAAATAACGTTACTATCCTGTCCCCATGCTTTATTGAATGAACTCCTGGACAGTTTTTTAAAGCATGAGAAGTACAGGTGGTGGTAATCCCATGAAGGGAAATACCTCTGTGGAAGGAGTGTGCTTTTGTTCAGAATTGTAGCTTGCTTGCCAAGTAATTTGCCTTTTTTTAAGTTTATCATTGCTTTGAAACTGAATGGGTTGCTGGAGGAAGTAATTAATTTTTCATTGGCTATAATGAAAAATGCAAGCTTGATCTGCAATTTTAAAAGTTGGAGGGGCTCATCAGAGCTCTAGAATCCTGAAGTTTCAGCTGTTTAGTGTGTTTTAATCTGTGATAGGATGATGTGAAATGCATGTATGACCTCTGAAATGAGTCAGACTCCTATTGTGTTTTTTGAGGGTTAAGCTGAAATGTCACTTTTGTTGGATTCTTGTTGAAACTCTACCACTGAGTAGCAGAGGAAGGGTGTAGAATAGAACGCATTAAGCATCACACTGCAGTCCTATTGGGGACACTGCCTTGGATGTGGAAAGTATATGTTGTAAAGAAGGAATTGATACCATATCTTTTGACCTTTGTGGGGATGATCATTTAATTACAAGCTGTTTTATTTGAAGGATCAATGCATGGATTAAAAATAATTTCCTGTCACAGAGCTCATTTAGGGGAAGTGGCTATTGTCAGAAGTACTGAACTACCCTTGGGAGAGGAAAATGTGGGAGCCCAATCAGCAAAGTTAACTGCAGCTTAAAGGTGCAGGTCCTTGGTGCTGTGGAGAGTCAAGTGGTGGCTCTGTGGTGCTATGGCCGTCTACTCCCTACTGGTAGTGGGGAGTAGCAGGAGTGTATCTGTGGAGTGAAATGGCTCATGCTGAAGACATGGTGTTCTTCCTTTCTGCCTTTCAGTATCTGTGTGCTTGGTTCTAGTCTGGCGCTGAGAGCTCGGTGTCTGCTTGTGGTGATTTGCTGTGCCCAGCAGGTATCTGGTTCACAGCTGAGTGTTAGACACAAATGTATTTTAAATGGGGATGACTGAGAGAATTACTTAAAAAAAAAAAAAAAAAAGGCAGTCCTGATTTGAACTTAAATACTGATGTGTACTGAAGTCACTCTAATTGCTTGCTTGGGACTGCCCTCCTGGTGCTCTAGCGCTTTGCTGATCTTGTGCTGAGTTGTTTTCATGCTCTGAACACACCAGATATCTTATTGATCAAGTTAATTAAAACTTGTTTCTACTGACTTTTTTATATTAAAATATTTCATTGGAATGTGTGACAGATGCTGTAGCCATGTATAGAAACAAACTGAGTTGGGGTAGATCAGTAAAGTGACTTTTGTTGCCTTGGTTGTCTGCAGGGCTCTAATGCTGTACCCAGACCTGTGGGGTTTGGAGAGATGTACAGGCATCTTAGTGATCAAGACTTAAGCTTTGGGCTGAGCAGGTCTGACACCATTAGGCTTCACTTGTTCTAGAGATTTGCCTCTCTTGGGCAGCAGTGGCAGAGAGTAGGCAGTTCCCTCCTCTGAAGCCACAAGTATGTGCTGAGTATCAGCAGTTCTGGATCATTGTCTCCTGCTGCCATAATTCTGGCTCGAACTTACTGTTATTACAGTAGGTTTCCCCAAGAAACCAAGTCAGTGTACGTCTATTATAGCCTGTTTGCTTTGTGCTGATCTCTAGACCTCTCCAGATGTGGTGGAAAGTGCTGTATGCAGTAATTTTAATGCAAATGAACATTGTCAATGTCACCAAAAAAAGATAGTTTGACCATCTTCCTCTGTAAGAGAGGGCCTGCATCAGGATAGTCTCCTGCTGCCTCACCTCCTTGGATACGGAACATAAGGTCCCTTGGATTCCTCTTTTGAGGCTTTGAGACTGTTCTGTCTTTTTCCTGACTTTCTCCTTCACCCATGTCCTCAGCAGCAACTTCACTGGGCAAATTCATTGCTCCTGTGGTTCATATTGTCCCAGCTGTGCTATTTGTTATCAGCTGTGGTTGTGGTTATTCAAGGATGATCTGTTTCCAGGCACTACTAATGAACAATACTATTTGGTAATAGTATCTCTAATTCCTTGTCTGTGTGGGTGTAAGTACTGGTGAACAGGCCCCAGGCTGAATTTCTTTTTGGTATTTGGGTGAGCTCTAGACAGAGAGGGACCTAAGGCAGGTTTTCTGTGACTAGTGTTCACAAGTACTTAGAAAACTACTTTTACGACTGATGCAAGACTGTGCTGTCAACTAAGAGTCGTTCTCTTCTATCTTTTGTGTACTACTACACGTGCAGCCTTTTGTTAAATGTTAAATTTGCTGCTTATCTGTATGAGAACAGTGGAGGAAAGAAATGTGGATCAGCAAGCTGATGTGGCTCTTTGCATAGGTTAATGAATGCTGGAGCTAATGGTATCAGGACACATGGTAAGAGACAAGGAGAATGAATACCTGATTAACCTTTTGAGAGGCAGTGTAGATTCAGTGTCTTGAGTTAATGCCATCACACATCCTAATAGTGGAGGAAGTGGGGAAAAGGGAGCAGGGAAGGAAATGGGTATCAGAGATACAGGTTCACACTATGTGAAGAGCTGGGTTGGTGAGCAGAGCCATCTTAAAAGATCCTAGTAAGAAGCATTGTATTTAAAACCAGATACTTTCCTTGGCTGTTAGCTGTATTGCTCAACAAACAGCTGCCAGGCAGCTGTGGAGTCTGGGATTCTAGATGAGATCCTTGTGCCATTTTTCTAGGGAGGAGTGTTAAACAAGAAACTGAATTGCTTATGAGGTGTCTGAAAGATTGAAAAACTCAAAATAGGAGATAGGAAATGAAGACACAATTTGTGAGGTCTAAGGTATGGATGTGTACGTCCTTTTACATTTGTTGTGGTTTTAGGTTATATTGTTTTACCTTGTATACAAAAAGCATCTGGCACTTGTTTACTTTCAACAAGGAAACACTATATAAAGAATGAGTATGAGATACTGTTTTACTTATAACTGCTGAATTGTCTGTAGGCAGCAACTAGGATCCTTTGATAGCTGTTTGAAACTAACCACCCCCCAAACCCTTAATGTATCTTGTTTATTATACAGGAAGAATGGTAATCAGTGTTTGACTAGTAGGTGCAAGCTAATAGGTGTACTGACTGGTGACTTGGATTTACAGAAATGCTTGCATTCAGTTTAAATTCAGTACCCTTCCTGGCTTCTGCCTCTGTCTTGCTGTGCCAATGGGGCAGTGCTTCAAGTTTTATTCCTGGACTTTACTTGGTTATATAACGTTGCATGAATTCTCACAGTCCCTTTGTAGCTGATGTTTAATGTCAGCTCACCTGTTGACCTGTAATGTTACTGGCCTTGTAAAGTAGGCTGCTGACAGTTCTGAAAGTGAAATTATTTTTAATGTGGGTTTAGCTGTTGACAAATTTGTGACAGCATATCATCTCCCTTGTCTGCTTTTTGTAGCAAAGGAGCATCCCTACCCAGGAAGTTTATCTTCTAGATTGAGCTCTTGTAATTTTGTTTGGATGGGGGCCCTGCATCAAACTGGTATTCAATGCATTTAGTAAGAAGCCAGGGGAGCTTAGCACTTGTTTGCATAATGCAATTTCTTTCTTAAACTTTTTAATAGATATTTGTCTGTTCTTGGGTGGTATCAACATTGTTTCTAAAGGATGCTTTGAAAGTAACTTTAGTAAATATTGGGGTTTAGTTTCTTATGATACTTTCTGCAAGAGTTTTCCCCATCCCTCGTTAATTCCTTATTGTACCATGTTGTAAGAGTAGAAGAAAAGCATTTTTGCGTAACTGAATATGTGTTAATCATAAATCTCTCCAGCAGCCATAAGTTGGTATGAAAAAGTGTGTGGAAGGAATAGGGCCATGGTCTTTCATGTCTTGGACACTAGCAATTGCGTGGTGCTTCCCTCTGAGACTAAGAGTAGGAGCCAGAGGCCCTTAAAATGTGAGTTGTGCTCTGGTCCAGGCACTGAGTTGGAGGGGAAGGAGCTGCAGGGAGATGAGCTGACTTGCAGGATCAGGAAGAACAAACAGACTGACTGACAGGCCCTTTGCAGAGGAGCTGCAGAGCCAACAAATTTGTGTGAGACATATTTGCTTGAGTAAATGGAGGATAGAGATCTTCAGGGGAGGCTGACTCCTGCCACTAGGCCAGGTGGTGTTGGATGCCATGGATGTGATCATGAATAAGAGGCAGATGAAGTCAGCTCTAGAAAACTGGAGGAAATGACATCATTCCAAGACACTAGCACACATGTGAAAACAATTGAGGAGTCTTCTTGAATGTGTGGAGAATGATTTCTTGACACAAATGATGGCGTTAACTAGAGGAGGTGCTGTGCTGGACCTCTTACAAAGAAGGAGGAGGTAATCAGGGATGTGAAGCCTGGGACTACTGTGAAATGGTGAGGTTTAGGTTTCCAAGAGGAGTAAGAAACAGCTGAAATGCAACCATGGAAGTGCAATATTTTTTTTTCCCAAGCTAAGGATTTGTTTTCCAGGGTGTCATGAAAGGCTGTTTTGGAAGTCAAAGTGGCTCAGGAGCTTGTTCATACTCAGTATAGTCTTCTCCAAAGGAACTTGGGCAAAGTTCAAATGTGTAGAGCAGATGACAGCAGGTGTAGGTTTCCTGGAGTTGGAGTATGCAGGGGCATAGTTAAGGAAACCAAAGCTCTGCTGGTGTTGACTAGATATTGAATGATATGAAGGGACAGGAGGAAGTTTTTGTGTAGAAGCTGAATTTGTGAGGTAGTCAACATAGGTAAACTACAATGTGATTGAAAAAATTGATCAGCTCTGAGAGGTCCAGTCTAGCTGTAATTGTTGTTCAGTTTTATTTATTGCTTTTTTTTTTTTTAGAAAGCTCACATGGTGGGAGAAGAATTTGCAAAGCAGAACAGACTAGATTTATTTCTATTATCTTGATAAATGGGCAGATATATGATTAATCAATAGTCCTTGGTTATGCAATGTGAAGGAGACACTATGTCACCATTTATCACATCATATTTGATGAGAAGAGGAAGCCTCTTCACTGATAATTTTAAAGCTTATTATGGAAGTATGACCTATGGTGTTTTAGTTATTTATTTAATTATTTTTTTAACTTGGGGGATGTTTTTATAAATTGCTTGTCACCTGTAGCAGAACTGTCAGGTTCAGCTTTGGGGAAACCTTTTCCCGTGAATATTTTCATTGGCATAATAAAATTACCAAAATACTGATGTGATTCTGAGAAGGTATAAAAAGCTAATAATAAAAGTACATATAAGCCTCCCCTTGTATCTTAATTTTAATAAAAGTTGAGTGTAAAATTTCAAGAATAATGTCCAGGGAAATTTAATAATAGCTCATGTTTATGACAAGCTTTTGTTTATAATTTTGCTGATCTCATGGTTAATGCTTTCCAATTTTATATATGGTGCTTTATCTGTTTGCAAGCTCTTCAATTCAACTTTTGAGAGGTGGTTTCATTCAACATGCACAGCTATTGTGCTTAACTAGCACTTCTGCATGATGCTGCTGGTTTAAGTATTGGAACTGTCAGTCCCCTAGAAATGCTACTGAACCCAAGAAAAAGTTAATTTGCTGACTGTGATTCAGATTTTTTTTTTCTTAGAGGCCTTTCCTGGCTATAAGAAAGGTGCTTGTATTGCTTGACTAATGTTCGTGCTCTGTAGAGGTGAGAAACTCTACTTGAAATGTGTTGGAGATTAACATGGAAAAAAAAAAGCTTAAAAAAAACCTGGGGAGGGAGGAGGCAGCAAAAAGCTGTGATAACAAATTTTATGTACTGTGACACTTGTGTAGCATTAGGGCTTTGGCAGGTCTGCTGTCTGGTGCTGTGAAGGCTTGGTGCTGGAAGCCTGCCCGGCTTGGCCTGCCTGTTGGCACTCCTTGGTCACTCAGTTGTGCTGTGAGAAAGGATCCCCAGTGCCTTTGAGTGTGGATGACTTAGTGCTGCTTGCTTGTATGCATTTAGCAGCTGCAAACCTTGTGTATGTGGGAGGGGAGGGACTGTGGTTGAGGGGCTGCCTTTGAGTGCTATTGGCTGATAAAACCAGACCCTGGGTTTGGTGAACCTTTCTTTTTGTAGATGAGTGAAACGTAGAACGGTCGAGCTTGGGCAGCCTCACTGCCTGCCACAGTGAGTGGCTCTGGGGATTTGAAAACCCATTGCTGTTCTTTTTTCTCTTATGCTTTCAACAAGATTCTGCTTTGCTTGCTCCTAAATTTTTAGATAGACTAAACTTAACTATTTATGTGTTTGCTTGTGTTGTTTACCTTGTTAAGCATAGCAAAATTTGAGAACTGTGGAAACCACTGTTGTATCTCTTGTACTTCAAGTTTGAGAAGCCACTTTTTTTGTGTTGGTTAAAATACTTGATAAATTCAGGAATTAATCAAGTAAATTTATCTCTGTGCAGTAATTAAATGAATTCAAAGCTTTTTTTTTTTACAAGACTAGTGCTAGTAAGGATTTTGCTATTGGATTTTTTATTTTTTTAGATGCTAGCTTTTATTTGATAATAGTATGTAGAGGGTCTGTAGGTACCTTAAATGGATTACTCTTCTCTGTACATACAAAGTTATGACTAATGTGGGAAAGATTTTAGATGTATGATTGCTAGGGTTTTTTTGATAATAACCTTTTGAATAGGAATTTGAATAGGAAATGTAATTTTTGTTTTTCTTATGATAGTTAAAGTGTAATTTGTATTTGATTTCTACTTGTTGAATGTTTTGAAGAGTTTTTTATTATCATTCTTGAGTATGGGTTGAACTGAGCCTGAAGTTGTCATGTGCTTCTTGTTCTATCTGTGGAGCTCAAAATTGGCAGATAAACTTAGGCTGTGAACTCTGCAGTAGTGACACTTGTTGACAGCAGTTTCCTATTTACGCTTTTCTTTTTTCCTTTAGAGGAAGTACTGTAACTCTGCTGCAAATTAACTTCAAGAACTTAAGAGAAAGGTGTAGAGCTTCTTATGTTTTAATGTGTCTAACTCAGTATTTGTCTGATAATAAAGTTTGCTTCTGTGCCAGTTTTTTTTCTTTTTTTTGTGCAGAGAATTTTCCAGTTTAACTAACAAAAACTGTAATGGGTGTTTTCTGTCAATTAGTTCTGAAAGCTAATTTTTTAAATTAGGGTGCTGAGATTCAAGAAGTGACACTGCTGTGTTAAGATATTTTTTTGGGGTAAAGCTCTAACATAAAGAAGCCCATCAGCTGAACTAAAGCTTAGAATTATTATTACAATTTCCTGCCTTCAGATTTCTGAGTACAGCTAATTAATTAACTTTGGTAAATTCATTTTGCAGGCATGCATGCCTGTGTATTCTCTGCACCAATATTCTTTCTGCAGAAGAAATTTTTGTTGTATACCTTCAAGCAGTTAAGCCAACAGTAGCCTTCTCATGGCACAAATAGATCACATGTTCTTTAAGAAACCAGAGGTGTGGTAAGTCTGGGACGAAGTTGGCTGTTTGCTTTTAAGTTTGCTTCTGAAATTTAACTTCTAAACTTGTTTGGAGTGATACTTTCAATTTTGTTGCTATTGTATTTGTTCACAGCCCTTCTCTAAAGATAGGAAGGAAAGCACTGAGGTTGTGTTCAGTGGAAAAAGGTTCTGTTCTTGCTCATAATTTTGCCCTGCTTCATGTGCTAGAGTGAAGAGGTAATGTTTTATTTTCAGGCTCTCTGGTTCTTTAGAGGAAAATGCTTTGAATTCCATTGTCCAAGCATGTGGTGGTTAACGTTTCTTGGACAAGTTGCTGTAAAATCTTTTGTACTTAGCATAATTGGTAAGGTTGGTAAGGTATGTTTGGTAAGCCAGTGAGGTGAGGGGTGTGGGTCATAAATTTGAGAGTGAGAAATCTGTCTTCATATGTGGACTAGAAACTGGCTTTTTTAGGGAGAGTATTTGACAGGAAGCTTGTGAAGAGCTGTTGGGTTTTGTACTTTGGTAGTGATCCATACTTGCTTTGAAAAGCAGACTGAGTAGTTTGTCTCAGGTATGTAGTGCATCCATACCTAAATTACTTAATTCAGGGTTTTTATGGAACTTTGCTTTTCTGTTGTATTTGCATGTACATATATTTTAGAACACTTAGAACATTTGAAGGAGAAACCTCGGAATTTCTTCTTGAAAAATGTTATGTTAACATTATCTGAACAGGAGCCTGTAAGTTGCTGCCTGTCCTGTGTAGCCCCACAGGGGGAGAGTACTTTGAAACGGGACAAGGGTTTCATTGTGAGCCTGTGATCGTATTTCAAACAGTCTGGGGCAGCGGAGGTGCAGGGAAGTGTGTGAGGGTTCCTGCCAAGTTCAGGCACTGTGGTGTGGGCAGGCAGTCGCTGGATACAGAGCCAGTGCCTGTAGCAGCAGTACCATCCACACCTGCAAGGGAGCGCCCTGCTGCTCTGGCTTGCATTGAGTGTTTAAAGTGTCTTCAGCCAGAAGTGTACTGTGCGATGGTGGAATGTGTCTTTGTACTTTCTTTGTTCTTCTGCTGTCTGCTCTTTGATTTTTCTATAGTGTTCTCAATTTTTGTTCTCCTTAGTTTTGGCTGGTTTTTTTATCCCTGACAATACCTAGCACAAGTAGACATGGTTGTGGAATTTCCTCGTGTTTCCCCCCTCATATTCTTTCAGTATTGTTTTCTTTTTTTCTTCATCTGTTGCATAAGTGATGCACCATACATTGAAGAATATAGTCAGTCATTGTGCAAGTTTAGTGGTGATGCATTGTGACCTTGGGCAAGAAAATGGAGTGTATTACAGACCTTGAAGATGGTGGTGTTTGTAGTTCCCTCTCTAGAACAACTTTTAGGTTCTGTGCTAGATTGCAAGCCCTGGGCTTTACCATTAGAGATTGCTCTAGTTATATATGTAATTGGACTGAGAGAGATGGAAGGATGATACTACTTTGGAAATAGGGGAAGAAGTAATATTTTTTGAGAAAGCAGCTACTACTAAGTTCTTATTTTGCTTCTTGACTGATCACCCCCCCCACCCCCATCAGCTATTTATTGAAGCAAGAATTATCTCATATCTGCTTTCCATCATGGAAAGTGAACTTTGCATGTGTCAATGAGTTTCAAAACTAGCATTTCTTCTTTCAGACCTCTGAATACATTTATATTATTTCAGCTGGAAGGATGCTTAAATTGTGAAACTGAACTTCAAAACTTTAGGTAGCTTGATTAATTTTGTTTTTAATTTAAGGAAATTTACCTGTCCTTCTCCTCCCCTCCAAAGAACCTAGATTTTCTTTTTTCCCACTTGAACCCTTGAGATGAATTGCCTTGCTTTCAGCATGTCCTTTTCTGCCAGCCTATATACACATGGTAAAATAGATGAATATTTGACATTTACTGTGTTAAAACAAAAAGCCAACAAAATTCATGAAAATCTCCGAGAGCTGCATCTTATCCAGGTGGCCTGCTGTTTGAAATATGACTCCTGGTGTGTATTGTACTCTTAGCCCTAGGATTCAGTAATGAGATTGAGTGGTATCTTGCGTGAGCACTTCTGGATGATTGACAGTGAGGTGATGTGAATCATCATTTATCAGGATATTATCATGCCTACCCTTGATAATTTCTCCCTGCTGTCTGGGGAGGTGGTGAAGACAGATAGGACTTTGTGATGTCAAAGTAATTAGTGTGTGTTGGTTTCCAGCTGAACAAACTGGAAACTAATGATCAGGTAAATGAAGATGAAGTGCATTAGTGTAAGGATGAAGGTGCAAGGACCTTGGGGAAGAGCTTATCAAAATTTCATGGGGGTTATTTGAATATCTTACAATTTGTGCAGTTGCAAGCAATATTTTTAAACTACTAAAGGATACTTTTGCAACAGTCTATTTACATGTCCTTTGTTGATATCTCTTCTAGTGAGAGGGTCAGCACTAGGGTTAAGGACATTAGACTCTCTTCTGTAAGGACTGGGAATTCCTTATGATTTTCATAAAATCTAAATAGTCAATTTCCAGCTAATGGCAGCAATTTTGAGTTAAATGTTAAGGAATTTCAGTGTACAGTGAAAAGATTAGATTTTCCAGTGACTCTACCTATTTTAACGTGGAGAGATTACTATCATTTGGCTTTTTTATATTTGACCCATGACTGGATCTGTTTTATTATTAAAATATTTTACTGTTGTTTGGTGCATCTGTAAGTATCTTTAATGTGGACTTCACTACATAATCTGTGCTACTGCAACAGGCTTCTAACAGGCCTCATAGTTTCTTGGTACAAGTTTTGAAAATTTTATGGATGTGTCATTAGTGAAATATTTTCTGTAACCTGAAAAAACTTTGTGTAGGTGTGTACAGCTATGCCAATATTTCAAATAATGCTTAATGCACAAGACAGGCTGAATATAATTGCTATACCAGCTGCAAGTGATCTGAGTTAATTTTATCACATGTGATTAGATATTGCTAATTGTAATTAACTGATTGAAAAGCTATCTGTTTTACATACTTGCTTTTCAGTTATTAAAATGGTAATTTACTCTTTGCCATTTATCAATAAACTTATATTAATAAGCCAGTTTCCCAGATACCTCTAAGAATAACATACTTGTGACAGCAAAGTTTTGTAACTAAAGCCTAATGGCAAAATTATTCTTTTGGCTAATTTTTATGTACACAGCTTTTTTTTTCTTTTTATTTCAGTTGCTTCTTTGGTGGAGGTGAGTGGGCTAGAATCTCTGGCAGGAATTTGTCTGTATTAATATGGCTCATCAGAGACATTATATTTAATTGGAGAGCCTGCGGTATAGTCGCAGGAGGCTGGAGGGAATTATTTAGCATTAGCAATGGCTCGTCTGGGAGTTGTGCGCTAATCAAGGAGCTTGTGTGTTAACTGTAGGGATGATGGCAGTTATGACGATTATGACATGTGAGCACATGTCTGAATGAGAACTGGACAGGCAATGAGTTAATCAAGAAATATATTAAATGGCTCCCATGCTGCTTCATTATTACTCTGTAGAGTGTCTGTCAGATTGTGTACTTTAACAAAAAATAAAATGATATCCAGCAAATTGATGGTTTTGCAGGTAAAGTTAATACCAAATTTTTAAACCAGGAACCTCTTTCCTGTTTCTGTTTTTGAAGTGAATGTGTGCCTTTAAGTGCTGTGTTGAAAAAGATAAGGGGAATGCTTGGCCTGCAGAATGTATTTAAACACTCCAATCTGCAAGCTTTTGTATTTTGCCAAATGCTTGTTTTCAGTAAATATGAATTATTTCCCACTTTCAACTAGATGTTTTTAACATCTTTAAGCCTTTACATAATTAATAGCTTGCTAAGATATAAAATTTATTGTTAGCAACTTAGCTTCAAGGAAATAGTAATGCTAACATTTTCCATTATCAGGATGGTCCAAACCTTGTAAAGTAAAGAAACCAAACACAGCACCCTTCAACTGTAATGCATGGACTATTTCTATCCAGGTAGACACATTCTGTGCTCAGCATGGTTAGAGGCATCCATTTCCTATCTGTCATGAAATTATCAGTTATGCTGGAAAAATTCATGCTTAGAAGAAATGGAATTAATAAATTGAGTCTGCCTTAAAAAAAGTTAAACCAACTGAATTGTATTGGTAGGCAAATTTATCCCAGAGTTACTGGACAGGTGAACATGTGCACTTTTCCTGCTATTGTAAGCACTGCCAAATTTAATACAACTTTCTAACAAACTGTAACCTTCATGTATTAGCTTAATTAAAGCAGTATCATGGCTACTACCCGAAGTGTTAACCTGTAGGAGGTTGTTATTGAAATCCATTATCTGTGGAGTCAGTATTAGTGGTCAGCAGCAGCAGAAGTAAAACTGCAAGTAAGACCCTCCCTTGGGTGCTGTGAGCTCAGCAGGTTAAACTGTCAAAGCTTCTTAAAGGATGGATAGTTAAACCCCCTGGAGTTAAAGGTAAACCAATCATTTGCTGTCAGCAGGAAATATGACTTTATTTAGCAGGTTGGAGGGGGGAAAAAACCCAAACCTAAATGCTAACAGGAAAGAGGATTTAGAAGGAGCCGTTCTGTAAGAGCATGTGTTGCTGTGCTATGTAGATTCCATGCAACCTGGAAAGATGTTTTAAAATTCCAGGGTTTTTAAAATAGGAATTTTATATAGATGTTTACTCCAATGGCTTATAAAACTATGTGTAAGGTTGGGTTAATTTATTAAACCTGTGAATATTATCTATATGTTGTGAGGAATGCAAAACTTTGTGCCTCTTAAATGGAAACAGTTGTCATCTTGCAGAAATAGATTTTCTTTCCTTTGGTGTTGTGCTGGTGTTGTCTGTATAGCATGTAATTATCTCTTGTGCAATTTTACCGTATAAAATATATTTAGCATTGACCAAGTGTGCTATATTGAAGATCTAAATATGTAATAATAGAATTTATATGTATAGGCCACATGTACTTATGATACTGTAATCAGGCTATTCTGATAATGGTACACTTGGTCTAGTTTTTACTTAATCTTCTAAGGTGAAGATCTGGAGCGTTTGTCTTAGCACTTCTGAAATTCTTGCCTCAAGAAAGGGAGTCCCAGAATTGATAGCTTGTCACAGAAGGGTGGGAACCTAGGTGATGGGGGAGCACTTTACTATCATTCTGTTCATTGGAACAAGATCTGTGCTTGGATGAGGAGAACTTTGTAGTGTCCTGCAAAGAATGCTCTTTTGTATGTCAAGATCAGTTTCCTCAATACATGCACTGTTTTTAGACTAAATGTGCTTGATATGCTGAAATAATAGTCTGAGAGTAATGGGATGCAGTGGAGGTGAAGATTCTGCTTGCTATCCTTGGGTTAACTTAAGTTGGAAAAGTGTGTATCATAGGAAATATGCTAGGAGATGGAAATGTTGGGGAAAATACTTAATAAACTAAAAACCCCAAAGCAAATAAAGGATTTTTCTCGGGTCACACTAAAATAAAATTTTTACAATTTGAGTTGTAGTTATGGCAGAACTCTTGACGGGGAAAAAAAAATGGTTGAAAATATTTTTGTCAGATGACCTGGAAAAGTATGGGACCTCCTAGAGTCTGGCATCTGCAACCATGAATGAACTGTCCAGTGTTGATAGTAACTGTGTGAAAACTGTATTTGGACAGTGCAGGTTTTCTTATCTATTCCTGCCTGTTTGTTAGACCACACACAATTCTTACAGACTTGGTGAGCTGGCTGCTTGTCTGTGCAGTCATTTTTGGGAATGCATGGTGCTTTTTCTCCATTGTGCTGTTTTTATAGACTTCACGTTGACATCTGCATCTTGTAATCTCAAAGCTGTCTTGTCTTTCAAAAGAAGACTTTTGAGGGTAGAAAACTTAGGATGGGTTTTATGTAGAGCCCTATCTTCTTCGAAGTTTTGCTGTAATGCATAGTTATTATACACTGGCAGAGAAGTAATTTTCTTGCAAAACTAACAGTTTTATTTAAGAATTAAGCAAAGAATTGATTTCAAGAAATGTGAACATTCGCATTAGTGGAATTTTGAAGGATAAATTCTCTACTTTTGTAAATGTCATGTAATAACATAACATTAAGTAAGAATATTTTGTAAGACATTTTAAAATATTTAATTCCTCATAAAAGCATAAGGTTATGCTCGCTATGATGGTAATGTTGAGATTTTATGATGTAATTTTTGTTAATTATGTACTGCTTTGGTACTGAGCCTTAGTGGAAAAACCCCTCTCACTGGGTAGGTAGAAGTGGTTAAGGGGCGTGTGTATGTACATATATACATATGTACATGTGCATATACGTTTTCTGTTGAGCATATATGTATTGCATAGACATGGGTAAAATCTGTGTTTTAGGAAACCTGCTCTGGAATTTTGTCATCCTTAAGATATTCTGCATTCAGTCATAAGCTGTTTTTTTCTGGTATTTACTTTGGATTATTTGACATTGTAAAACTTGCTTCATGTTATGTCTAAATTCCTCTAAGTCTAAACTACTTGTGAAAGGAGTGCTTGGGCTCTCCTGCCCCCTCTCATTCATTCACTGTATGGGATCTGATGGCCATGTGGCTGGGAGATGGTTTAACTTGCTGATCTGACAGAAAGTTAATTTCCCCTCCCCTTAGATTACTTTTCCACTGTGTCTGTTCAGTTCATTGATCTGTCTCAGCAGCACTGTAATTGCTGGAGCTGGGTGTGGAGAAGAGTTTAGGGGTGGGAGCATCCTTTGAGTGGCATTTTGTATGTGCCTAAAATGAGGCTTATTATGAAACTTGATGTAAGTCTCAATATATGGCTCGTTTTTGGCCTGAAGGTAGTCCATGCCAGGAAGAGTGTTACAGACTGTAGGTCTGCATCTTGCATTTGTGATTAAAAAAACCAACTCAATCTTCCACCTACTGATCCAGAATATGTTGCATTTATTTGATGTCCACATTTCCCTTTTCACCTTTCTGTTAAGTACTGTTGTGTAGTTGAAGTGCCAAGTAGCTGTGAATTCACCTTGCTGTTGTTGTGGGCTATTCTCTGAACACAACTGGTTTTAGGAATCTCTGATCTTTGGATGCTGGAAATAACTTCTGCAGTCCATCCATCTATAGACATCTGAATGGCTGTGTACTGTGTTCATCTGCCTGAAAGGGGAACTCAGTCCAAATTAGAGCTGAAAATACTGGATAGGAGCATGTTACTAGTGCATGCTATGTGCTGCTTTGTACTGGGGCTGAATTTAACCTATTCTTTCTGAATCCCAAGTATCTTCTGGAATATGTAGCTTAATTAAGAACTAAATCTCTACTATATGAAGTTCTGTAGTTGACTGCCCTTCCTACCATGTGGTACTGTTTCCTAGACCTGCTTAACTACCAGTTTTCCCATCTCCTACATGTTTTAACCCCTTTAGAAAGCAAAACAAAGAAGCATGCATCAAATGCATTCCTTGGTGAGCTTGTTTTTGGGAGAGGCAGGAAAAAGAAACAGCATGAGAAAGATCGGTCCTATTGCTTTGCTAATGTGCTTAGAAGCTGAGATTCCATTAGGGAAAGGCTGACATGTGGGTGCAGATGTGTTTGAAATGCAGGGAGGCTACTAAAAACACTGTAGGGCATCACTATTTTGTTAACATCACAAAAAACTTAATTCTTTTGCTAAAACACTTAAAGTGCAGAATCACATTACACTGCAAAGATGAAACTCTGAGCATCCTCACAGAACATAGTGAACTGCTCTAAATAAATATGATGAATTGCTCAACTCCTGCAACAGATGGAGACTCTTTGCTAAATACATTTAAGTGTGTTTCCAAATTGTTAGTGTATGCTCTGAACTAAAAATCTCCTGTTTGTCCTGGAGACTTGCTCTAGATAATGTATCCCAAAGTAAAAATAGTAAAAATATGCAGACATATGAATGCAGTTGCAAGCTTGCAGACTTTCTTCACAGCACCCCAGACATCAGCAAAGGTTGTGATGAGTGGCTGTGCTGCCTCCAGTTTTCACTTCAGCAAAGAAACTTGGTAGCTCTCCCACCAAGGTAAACACCAGTGGAAAGAGGCAAGAGGAATGCCTTTCCCCTAAAGATTGTTAATGTGTTTTGCTACTGATGCAATGGCTTGGAGTTAAAGATTGGGACATTCTGATTTTCCCCTCCTGGTTGCTCTACCTCTGTTAATTGTTCAGTTCATCCAAAGATAGATCAGTGAACAGGGTGACTATTGACCTACTTGTTCAGTTATTCTACCAAAGAAAGACTGATTGTTCCAGATTGAGTAAAACATGTTGGAGGTTCTGATACAAATTAACTATATCATTCTGCTAAATTTTCAGTAGTGAACTTGTGTGCTAGTCGGAGGATTCAACACAGTAAGCACTTGCAATAAAATTCTGATGGTGAAGTCTTCTTTCTCACCATTGTTCTAGAAGGTGCTTCACAGCTATCTGTCAGAGTAGGCATACAGGGAAAGGCTTTTAGGAGCCAGGGCCATTCTGGAACTCCTCTCCTTTAGCATGAGGAGTCTAGCAGTTTATTATGACAGCTTTAGCATGGTCTGGTTTTCACAGTAGGAGTGATCAGGCCTCTAAGTACAATGGTGAGTCCTTTCCTCCTCAAGATGCAAGTAAATTTGTGTGTCTTTTTAGCAGCACACAGTGTTCCAGAGCTTCATCCATGGATGAGAGAATGGAGATTTACTTTTTCTTTTTTTAAGGTTACAAAAATTCATGTGTAGAAGCGACAATGCAAACGTGAAAATCTTGATATGTATTGAAATGTGCTTTCTCGTGGTGTTGGTTAAAAATGTAGTCTTCCTTGCCTGGTTCATATTGCTTGTCTTTTAGTGATTGTTCAGTTCAACCTGGATCCATTCCTTTTTCATTTTAGTAGAAGACTCTGGATTTCTGAGGCCCTTGGTTGCTGAGGTTGTTTACTGTCTTCATTTTTTGACCAGTTGGCAAACTTGAAGGGCAAGACTGAGAAGTAAAGAAAGGGTGTTATTTTTTTAAATTTATTTTTCTCAGCTAGTGTCCATGAACCAAGGATCTAATCCTGCAGATGCTAATGAATGGGCTGTTTTGAGGGTCACTGTAGACTTGGAGGGGAATGTAAGTAAATGCCCTTCACCAAAACACGTTTGAAGGCCGCTGAAGAATTGTTTCACAGAGTGCTTGTATAACTATTTGTTGGCCATCAAATTAAAATAGTTTAAAATAGGCTTCCAGAGAAATTTATTTATGTCGACTCTGCAGGTTGACCTCTTTATTTGCATGAACTTTTATTCAGGTTTTTGGAATGCTGAGTAAAATTAAATATAGGAAATATAGGATATTTGTCTTTCACAGTTTTGTTTTTTGTGTGATTTAGGCATGTTTCCATTATTTTGTTTTAGGGTTAAATGCTGCAATGGTGTGGCAGTATTTCTTTGCAGATAGCACTTTAAAGGCTGGATGAATACTGTACATCATGTGCTTATACTTATTGTATTACTGATGTGTGTATTTTAATGTCAAGCCACTAAAGACAGTTAGGTCAGATGAAAGATGTATTTTTGGCAAAGCAGTAAATTTGAATATTTTTGCATCTGTTTGATTTTTTTTTTTATTTTTTTTAAACTCAAGACTGTTCAATGCCACAGGCTTTTTGTTCTGTTTTGTCTGTCTCTCTTGGCAATGGTGCTGGCAAGGTTTGAGGTGGTTGTTTTTTTTTTTAGCTATCTTACAAAGGATTTACTCATTAGCCCTATTTTATGGGTTGAGCTAATTGTGATTTGTCTTGCTGAGCGGTATTATGCAGTTTGGGCCAATTAAGTGAATCCACTTACACCAACGGATGTTGTTCCAATGTGTAATATTGATTTGAGCTATAAAAGGAGAATGACTTGTTTGATTAGATTTCTTTGTCTAAACAATGCTCAATCTTATCTAGTGTACTAAACAAAAGTGTTCTCTTCACTGAGGTTGTTTTAATTGCTTCGTAGGTTTGATTAGCGCTGTATATGCAGCTATAACAGTTTCCCTATAATAAAAATTCTAAAACAGCACAGAGGAATTAGGGGGAAAATGCAGCCTGCAACTCAGTATAACTGTCTCTGCTGCATGAATATCAACTTTGTGTTGAGACCTGGGGATGTGTAGGCTGACCTACTCTGAAAAATAGGGACACTGGGGAATCCCAGACATTTACTTCCTCAGAGATGGAGGAAAAGGGGAGTGTGTGTGTGTAGTGTTAATTAGACATTTACACTGAAGTAAATTACATCTGTCACATAAACCTCAAACTGCTGAAGTATATAAAATCATCTGTAGAAACTGTGCAGATGATATTAAACACTCTATTAGGAAATGCATGTAGATATATTTTTCTTTGTTGACAAAGTCAGCCTTTACTTTTTGGAGTCAGTAAATGAGAATGATTGTGAAACAAACTGGGGAGAAAAGCACTTTTTATCATGAACTAGATCTGTAAGAAGGTAACAAACTTGAGCTGCTGAATAATTATAATGCTAGGGATCAGTAAATTTTCTTGGTGTCTTTGATTGTTTTATAGACTGTATATGCACTGAAAGTTAGTGGTTTAGTTCTTTGCTTTAAAATAATTTTTAATACATTCTATATTCATACTGAGAACTCTTCTGTATTTAAATATTGAGACATGCATATTTAAATGTAATTTGTTTATAATGTAGATTTCAACTAGTGATCTGCAGCAGCTGACTGGCCCTAGAGAAGGCTGCCTTGATACTGCCGTGTTTAAACAGAGCAGGAGACATATGAGGAGACCTATATTTTAGGTAGGAGACCTATGTATATGTCTCTAGGAGACCTATGTATATTTTGGGTAGCAAGTTATTAATTTTGATTTCTTAAAATGATGATTATTTGAGATAGTTTTAATTATGAGGATAATTCAGTAAATTCACAGTATGGCTATGCAAGAGCATTTTACTGTCAAATGAACACGTCGCTCTCCAGGATAAAGGAGAGCTAACATAATCTAGGTAGTTTGGGAACGTCCTAGCTCTGATTCAGTGCATACCTTCTAAACTGGGTTATCTGCAAGGCAGATATTGACTATTTTTGTGGTGCTCATATCCAAAACTTCAGGTTATGGACATATTTGTCTTCTGGAGTATGACGCCAAGCTCTGGCACCAAACGTGGTTTATAAATCCTCCTGGAATATTGAAACATAATCTCCAAACCCAATTTCTGCTACTGTTATTACCTCTTACGCACTCTGCACCCTGAGAGCTGCTGCAGAGTGGAGTGGTGCTTGAAACCAGTCCAGGCCAAAAATGACTGACAAGTCATCCCCAGTGGACTCCTTGCCTTACTTGCATATTTGCTGGAAAGGTGGTGGAGAAACCTGAAGCTGTTCCTGTGTAAAGATCTGGCAGGATTTGCTGATTTAGATGCCTTGCTGTGAAGGTGGCTGCTGGGCCTAAACTAGTTTTGTAACCAGTGGTCACTTCTGTGCAATTTGCTTCTGAATGAATGAGCTTGTTGGACTTGAGCTAGTTCTTGTGTGTGTTTGTTGTCAGGAAGATTTGTGTAATGAAATAATTGTTGTACTTCAAATTATTTCCAGTTGACTTTGTATCTTAATCCAAAAATAGTTACACCATATAATAGTATTCATTCTAATGTTGTTCTGCTAGGACTCCCTGTTAAATCCAGTTTTATTGTTAGTGGCTTATCTCTCATAGATACAGGAGTCTGTGAGCTGGTTGGCTGTTTGTTATTGGTTTGGATTTCCAAAGGTGGCTGTATTTAGTCTCTAGTTTTTTAATTAGGTTGAGGTTCTATAAAATGAAGATTCAGTAGGTTTTGCTTTTGTTGTTTTTGAAATATAATCAGCCTTTATGAAATAGACTAAAGTATAAAACTTTTACAGAAATTAAACTGCTTTTACACATGAGCTATCTTTCCATGACTTCTAGTTGTTTGTGTTCTCTAACATAAGAAGCCCTTGGTAGCTGCTTGAAACTTCTCTCTTGAGGCCCAGGTAGCCCAATATGATTAAAACCTGCAGTATAAACCATTAAGCATTTAGTTTCAACTGTTTCCCAGCCTTTGTTGTTATCCATTCATGCTTGAGATTGTGGGGTCAATTCAGATATTTATGAAGGAATTGCATTTTTTTCAAGAATCTCCCGGGACTTGCTTCTTTGTTTTTGTTGATGATGGGTTTTTTTGTGAACTAAAACAGAAAAGAGAGAAATTACACCTCTGAAGTTTTAGCTGTTAAGGACAGGTTTTGAATACCTAGGACTGTGTGATTTAAGTCAAGTACTTAAGCAGCCCTTGAATTTGAAAATCAATATATTTGAAGTTTTTGGTGCTTGAGGAAGAGGAGTTGCTAGATTCTTTGGACTGTCTAGAAATATTGCATTATAAGTTAGCTTCTGCAGAGGTAAAGGTTTAGTGAATTACTGTGTGAAGTCAGCAGCACTTGGTAGTAAGCTGAAAGTTTCAGTTGTCATGTAGACTCAAATGATGGCTTTTGTTATAATGTTTGCTAGTAATTACATTTGTACTATACTAAAAAATCTATGATGTATTTTTGTTACAATGTTTGGGGTATTCTTCATGAACTACTGTGCATTGTCAAAGAAATCTAAATGCTAAGGGGAACAGTCATTATGAATTACCAAGTAGCAGATTTTCAGTTTGTGTGTGGTGGTTTACTCATAATAAAAATAGATATGAACTCATAATAAAAGTAGATATGAGAAGCCCCCTAGATGGAGCAGCTGTCACTGGATCCAGAAAATCTGGAGGTTTTGGACTAGTGGAGGTGGAATGGAGACCTATTTTTTTGGGTGCATTCAAGGCTGAACTGGCACTGAACTACAGAAGGCACCAACAACTTGCAGTAAAGTGAACAAGGAGAAATGGATTTACCAGGTTACTGGGTAATGCTGGAAACGAAGAGTTGAAACTCCAAAGAGTTGAAAAACAATGAAGCATTTCAGAAAGGAGTGGGGAAATACTGGGGAAAAGTGCAACAAGACTGTTTATATGTATAAAATCAATTGGTTTGCAATATCTTCTATGGCTGCTTTTGGTCTGTAGTACCAAACTGTAGTGGGTACTGATTTGGTGTCTTAGTGCAAGAAGTGGGTGTGTGGGGAGTTTTCATCTTGATACCTAGAAGTAGCTAAGGATATTTAGTCCTTTTTTGTAAGGAAGCTTTTGGTTTTGTAAAACATACATTCTTAATTAAGCTTAAGCTTGAATGACTTTGTTTAGAAATGTAAACCACACTGGGATTCAGAACAACTTTTAGCATATAAACTGATCATGAAGATAAAGGAGCACATGCTGTTTCTTCAGCTTAGTGCTGCAGGAAGGATGACACAGGCTAATCTTGATGGCATTCGATCAAAATAGATTACTTAGTTGCTAAGGTCTATGTACTAGAAAGCACTACAACCTGCTGCATTTTGATTTTTTTGGTTTTGCTCTGTTTATATTGTGAGATCAATGCTGTGGTGATAAAACAACAGTTGTGACTTTATAGAAGCAATAGTTCAAATGTGAAATGTATGGTGATTCCAGGAGGTTATGTGAACTCTCATATACTCGAGAACACAGCAAATTCAGAAGCCATTTAAGAGATACCTTCAGAAAGAAACGTGAAATTAGGTGGCAAGTTAATATGCTTCTTGTTGGTAGGATTAACTTTTGCCAAGTTCAGAAAAGATCAATAAAACCAAAGAAAAAATTAAAATGCTTAATAAGTAACTCTCTTCCTTGTTGTGCGTGTTTGTTCTATTTACCTGCTCCTTATTTCTCATTTTATTGTTCAAAATATTGTCTGACTGCTGCCTGTCAGTGTTTGTAGATGATTTTTGTTTTTTTTCTGGCCTTGTTTCTTCTGAACGAGCCAACAGTGTATCCAGACTACATAACTTCTAACTAGTTTGACACACTTGACGGCCTTCATACTACTTGCAAATAAAATTTGTTTTCACAAAGAACAAAATTTCCTGTTAATAAACCAAAAAATATTCTGCAGAATCACAGAATATTCTGAGTTGAAGGGACCCACAAGGATTATAGAGTCCAGCTCTTAAGTGAATGACCCTTGCAGGGATCAAAACCACAAGCTTGGTGTTATTTGCACCATGCTCTGACCAAATGAACTCATCTCAGTGTCTTATTTCTCAATTGTTAATACTAATTTTCTAAAAGAACTCCATTTTTAGACAATATATTCTCAGCTTCAAATGCTGAAGGTGATGTCAAGTAGTTCTAAAAATTTTTAAGCATTGAAAATGTCAAATTATCATTCTAAACAAGTCTTACTAACAGCTAACTATCTTACACAATTTAAGCAATGGCATGCTTTCTTAAATACGTACTGAAAGAGACCTTATAAAAAGCAGAATGAGGAGAAAACTGGTTGGTTGGTTTCATGGTTGTATGTGTATCTTACTTCAAAGAAAAGTATTCTGAACTCTGAAAACATGTTAAAGACCAATCTAATTAAACTTTTTGAACTTAAAGATAAGCATTCATGTGACATGTAAGATTTCTAACCTGAACCTATAGCTAGCCTAAGCTATTTTAGTATTCTTGATAAAATGTTGGAGATATTTGTCCCTTTTTTGTTTGACTAAAAAATATTTGGCAAATGCATATAAATGAAGATACAATGGATTAGAAGTCAAACATGAGCCTGCTTAAATAATTCTCAAGATTTTCTGGTTCACGTGTAGTGATATTGAACTCTTTAGTCATAGGCTTTAATTTGTGCATGGTGCTGACCTGATGCTGTGCAGGGACACTCATTGCATCCCTTCATTCAATTCACTCTAATTATCCCCAACTTCCTGGGGAGCCTGCTTAGAACTGGTCATGAATGTTTGTTATTAAGTATTAAGATATTAGACTATCCTGGTTACAAGTAACAAAGTAGTTTTTAGTCTGAATTTACATATAGATGATCAGTATGGGAAGCTGAAATTATATTTGTTTTGATTTTATTTAATCAAATTCAAAATAATGTATTAAAACAATAACACATTTTGACAGTGACTTAAGCTCAGAGTTAAATGAAATGAGATTTATTGCGCAAGTACTTGTATGCCAGTGTTGGTAATTTCAGTGTGTATTTTAGAGTGGTTATGGTATGTAAATGCTCTTTGACACAATCAGATTTGTGTGCATGTAACTGGGTGATGTTAATTATTTTTGCTGGGAGCATCTGTTAATGCACAATATTGCCTCTTCAGGTTCACGTGAAAATGGCGGATGAAGCTGTCTGTGTTGGCCCAGCTCCCACCAGCAAAAGCTACCTCAACATGGATGCCATCATGGAAGTCATTAGGAAAACCAGGGCCCAAGCTGTGAGTCTGAATGTGTCTATCTGCTGCAGCTGTTTCATATATAGAAAGCAGAAAAGCCAGAGTTTGTATTTTTTTTTTAAGGTGTGTGTGTGTGGGGGAAGTGATTGAATATGCTATTCCAGTTAGTTCATGTCACACGAGTTAAATGTGTCTGAAATCGCTACTGGAAATCAAAGGCTTTGTAGCATCTGGCAGCACTGGTCGCTGATCCTGCAGGTGGCTGCTGGATTCAGCTTTCACACCAGGGAGCAGCTTCAGTTCATTTCCAAATTTGCTGGGGGAAAAAAAAAATCCCAATTAGTTTTGAGTGCTAACCCTTTATATGCCATAATGGCTTTTCTGAACGCTTTGCAAAGTGTGTCCAGAAAGGCTTTTTCTTAAACTTCATTTGAATCACTTTCTATATTGTATAAATGCTACTTGCAGGAAGGTAAATGGTGCATCCCATAATTGTTTTGTTTCAGAATGTTTACAAAATGCACATTAGCTTATTTGTGTAGATGTGGGCAAGTCTGCCTTTTTTCTCTCCCGAGTTGGCCAGAGATTCAAAGCTTAACAGGAATCAGTAGGAAAAACTAATATGTAGTCATGTTAACATTCCTAATGTTCTTTCTGTCACTGAGATAAATGTATTATTCAGAGCTACTGTACACAGAGCATTTATCAAAATAAAATTTGATGTGTATATATCAGCAACACAAACTACCCTTGAACAGTTGGATCAACACTGGATCTCTTTCAAACATGATGTTTTGGTACAGTGTTGTTAGGGGCCAGAAATTTTCCTATGAAGAAAACCAGTATTTTCTTCCCTTTGAGTTTCTGAACATGAAACCCAGTTACTGGCTCTTTAAAAAAGGTGAATAAAATGGCTTACATTTTGTCTGTCAGAGTATATTATATCAAGAATCTTATGTGACTTGCAAAAAGTAAATGAAAACTTTCTCATGCTCCTCTCATTAGGCTTGAATGTATGTTGGGGTGTGAGCAGCAAATGAGGCACACAGGATGCTTGACTTAGACTAATGTAGAGAGTATATTGTGCTCTCTAGCCAGGGTCACTGGAGGAAGGGGGCTTATGACTGCGGACCTGTGCACCATTGTTATGGTTAGTGCTGGAAATATTTTGGGATACAGAGTACTTTATAGTGGTTACTGAGGAAAGTGTGAATGAGTATATTTGGGGAAATCTGCAGTGGAGCTAAAGAGAGCAAAAGGCATATCACCAAAGGGAATGTCCACTAGCTCTGCAAACAGCTCCATTTGCTCTGCAACCAACCCTGTTCTCCCTAGTTAAATAGGGAAAGTTGCTTTCAGAAATGGTAGCTCAACAACTTGACTTAGGGCAGAACAATCAGTGTGTTAAGAGACTTTCTTAAGGTATTCAACCTATTTAAATGCTTAGTGATCTACTTCACTATCCCAGAATCTGAAAATGTGCTAGTGATTTTGGTGTCTGGTTTCAGAATTCAATCAGTGTGATTTTTTTCTTTTTTCTTCCAAGGTACACCCAGGGTATGGATTTCTGTCAGAAAATAAAGAATTTGCTAGACGTTTGGTAAGTTATTTTTATTTGCTTGGCTGTGACTGATGCACTAGGTGGCATATACTCATTTCAAGGTATCTGAAGAATCAAGCTACCAACCCAAGGCAAACCAAAAAGATACCTTAACGTAGGGGATTTCACTATGCTTTCTGTACACATGGATTTCTTGCATTTTGAGGATGTAATTGCAGCCTGAGTTTTCTTTTGGGAGAAGCCTGTTTGTAAGAACTTTACCCAGGATATAAAAGCCTGTCAGGATTTTCACTTATGCCTGGACTGTTTATGGGGCTGCTCTGCAAAACTGGGTCACTGAAATGATCTAGGTTAAAAGTATCTGGTTTTAAGTGATCATTTTGGTGATTCGTAGCACAGCTGGTGAACAGCTGTATCAGCAGCCCTTAGAAGGTGCTGAACTGCACTTTGGGATGGGAATAGAAAGCTGTTTAAAAATTGGCTTCTCTGCTGGTGGTATTGTATCATGGAACTGCATTCTCTGAAAGGACCGAAGAGTCAAGAGGGTGCTGTTTTCACTTTGTCTGAATTTATAAAAATTATTGTTCAAAACCTCTTTACTTCAGTAAGGTTTTTGTATATCCTAAACTGATATATGGCCTGACTTTATTTTTTTCCAAAAGCGTTCATGCAGCTGCTTAAAAGTATGAGCAGTGCTAGGAGGAAGTTGCATTCACAATGTTTCAACGAAGTCCTGGGTGGATGCTGTGTGTGTAGTCACTGCAGATCATGTGCTATTGTCTACTTATTTTGCTCAGAATAAGGACAAGCACATTTAAGTGCTGAGTAAAAAGCCATTGCAGCTACCAACTTAGTTATGGAATAAATGAACCATGTAGCTGAAGAAATGCCTTGTTTTACAGGCAGCAAGATAAATTTGCTTCTGCTTTTGAGAAAAACTTGCACCTTTTTGATTCAGGATAAAAAACTTAAATGAGGAATCTGATTCTAAAATGTTCTTGTGTGTTCTTTTTCCTTAACATTTGTGGAACAGGTCTTCCACGTACCTTCCTTGACTGTGTTCCTTTAGGCTTGAGTTCTAGTTGCAATACAGACCCTTACTATTTAGTTGATCATTTGGTGTTAGGCCACCTGCTCATTAAGGAGACTGAGAATGAAATCTAAAAATTTCATACTTCCAAGTTGCTGTGATATTTTTTTAAAGCCCCTTGACAAAAACAAGTGCAGGTTCTGTGGGATGCTGAGTACACCCTGGTAGGGTGCTGGTGATGTTAAAGTTGAAAGGAATTCTAAACACTTGGTGTTTGCCAGGATTTACCAAATCTGGGGTAATCTCTTACATGTTAGTTTCATGCGGTTTACCAGCTTTATCACTGTTCTGCTTCATGTACTGGAGGTTTTTTTTACAGGGAAGGTTCCTGGCGTAATTTATGACAAGCTCTGTTCTCAATGGATTAGACCAGCAGGATAACTGGCTTTAGTTGGCAGTTCCTGTTCCTTTAGTAACAAAAAATTCAATGAAATGGAAGTGCTCACTTACGCTATTTTGCTTTGTTTTGCTGCTGAACATGGAAATTTGGTAATTGTTACTCTGAATTGGGCACATTCTGTAGTGGTGTGGTTGTTATTTACAATAAAATGTAAGTGGTGTGGTAATGTTAGTTACAATATTGGTAATGTGACAGTCTGGAACAATTTTTTGGCAGGATTAAACAGAAATGGAGGAAGTACAAACATTCCTGTAGATCCTCTCCACTGTTCTATTTCTTGTCTTTTCATTTAGATCCTAGAAAAGTTTCTGAACAATTTCCTGACATAATGTGGTGACTAAAAACATTACAAAAACAAAATGTTTGAGTTTTTGGTTGATGCTGTAGTCTAAAAATAGCTTTAATTATGTTTCAGAAAACCAGTGTGTTCAGTTCTCTAAAAATATAGTAAAATAAGGTAATGTGATTTTGCTTTCTGAAATGCATTATTTAAAGTCTCAATTAAGACATCATCATGCTTCCCTTGATGTCAGTGCCTCTAGAAGATCAAACCCCTAGTGAGAACTGGTGAAATGGTCTATTTTTTTTATCACTAGGGCTGGTTATATTTTTTCAAGCCACTCTGATTAGTACAGTTAGGAGAAAAACTTGCCTGCAGTTTCTTCTCTTTATTGAAGACTGTAACTGTTATGTTGTTAAACGGTTATGAAATTGCTGAAGATGTTTTTGTTCTTTTCTTTCTCCCTATCCCATTCTTTGTATATACACTGTTTTGTTTTTTTTGCACTGAAAGTAGTGATAGAACTTATGAAACTTGGGCTTATTTCCTGGTATGCATCTGTACTTCTAAAACAAACTTCTTAAACTGGGAAACTGAGAAGGACACCAAACTTCCTGAACTTGCCAGTCTATCTGTGAGAGCAGTAATGAGCTCAAAGCAAAGCTTTATCTTCAATTAACAGATGGAGGGTCAGCTCACATGTAATCGCACTGTGTGTGATTTGAACAAAAGCATGTCTTTTTGTTCATTATTGTCTGAATGACTCATGGAGTAGTATACAGCTATAGACAGTACTTTTGAAGAATTTGATAGATACTTAGAGTATTGAAAATTGCTGGTCTTTATTTTTTTCTTCTTTAGAAACTTAATTTTGTTCTCTTAAAATGGGCAAGGGAGACACAAATAAATGATCCTTTGTTTCCAAAACAATTTCCAAAAAACAATCAGCGGGTGAATATCTGGCATGTTGTTCACTGTGATTCAGTAAACAAATTGGTGCATTCAGTTCTGTCTTTGTGTATCTGCTCTGGTTGCTGTTGTTGGCTGACGGAAAAGAGATCCATGGCGTTTATATTGAGTGAGTCTGTCAAAGATTTTATAAATATTAGGGTTAATTTCTTAAAGATTGGTATTCGAACATGGAATCTTTTGATGAATTTATGAAAATGCTGATAACATTATTATGCAGAATAACAAAATATGGGTTTATGCAAGTGAATGTATTTCATTAGAATCAGAAAATAAGTTGGTACTTTCAGTTCATGCATGCAAATATTTTTTCATGTAAGTAATATTCCTCCTTCAAGGAATAATTGCATAATACTCAGTATTGCCATAAATGTTAAGGTGAAGTTAAAATCTATTGATTGCTGCATTAAAAAAAAAAAATGCTAGTATCCTTTGCCAGATGCTATGCAGGACTGCAAGAGCAGTTTGTTCCTTACGTGCTTTAGAAGAGTTTGCTGGTGACCTCTGTATTTAGGTTAGCTTGCTTAATGTTTCCCATGTATTAAAAGTAATGCAGACCTTTTCTGAGAAGCTCTGTCAACTCTGTTACTTGAAGCAGGTCTTTGGAATTTGGGAAGGAGAAAGGCCTGAGACTAGGATGAGCCTTTTGGCTGACCTGTAATTGAAATATATACTTTTCTGAAATTGCCTTTGTTTTTTCCTCCCTTGCAAACCTCCAGAGCAGCTGTTTTGGTGGGGGGATGGGAGTGCTGAGTCAGGTCTCTTAACGTGCTGGATAGTTCTGGAGGACTGGGGATTGGCCCATGGTCCTAGTGACTGTTCCTTTTTTCTTTTTTTTTTTTTAGTCTGGGTGAGAAAAGAGCGAGAAGGAAGTGAGTGTGTGATTGGGTTGCACAGTTATTATTCCGGAGTCAGAGACAGCTGCTTGTCTAGCTGTTAGCAGCAAGTAGGAGTCTTACTGCAGCTGAGGTTATGCTCCTTTCCTGCTTCCTGGTAATGACTGTAAACTTAGACCTTGATGCATGGTGACTCTGCATTGCAGTTGAAAACTGATCCCAGTATGACTTTTTTAATTTAATGACGCACAAATGAACTTCCACTTTATTGACTGCCATGAAAGTCCTGTGGGATGCTAACTGTTAAAAACAAAACAAACAAATTCAGCTGAATTACTATTTTGCAAGCCTAGTATGAAAAATATCAGTTTGCAAGATTCTAAATCTTCAATGTATTTAGGTGTCTTGTATATATGTGATAGAGTTCGTGTTTTCGTAAAAGGTCGTGGATTGTGGTGTATTTCCTCCAAGAAAATGATTTAATATGTGCATAAAATGATCTCAAAATGATAGCAGTTGAAGTTACAAATGCAACCTTTATCTGGAATGTTCTTTTCTGAATGCAGCCTTGACAATATTCTGATGCTGTTTCTTGATGCAAAAATAGCCAACCACTACCTCCTGCCAAAATCCACTCCTTGGGATAGAAGCCATAAACATGAACGAAAAAGCATTTAATTTTGGAATAAGATATGAATGTTTTTGGAGTTCCTAGTGAAACCTGGTTGTATACATCTTTTGTGCCTTTTTAACAACTACTGTTTGACATGACTGGGGGAGAACAAAGCAGCCAGTGCTATTTCTCTTTACCTTTGAAGCTAGATTAACATTCTTGGTGGAATTAAAAATCCCAACAATGTATTGTCTGAAATAAATGGGCAAACAATGTATATGGAAATGGTTGTTCACATGTTTGTAAATGGCTGCTAAGTTTGAGAAGGAAAAGGTAAACCAAAGAACAACTTGTGTCACCTTCTGTGAGGGGACACATGTCTGATCTGTGAAGAGCTTTGTGCAGGTGGCTCTACGGACCCATGCACAGCTAATTATGTGTTTCTCACCATTTAAAATGTAAACTCTTACTGGCAGGAGTGTTTCTTTACCATTGTTGTGCATGGCTTTGTTACTTGTAAGCAAATTGTGAAGTTCCTTTATTGTGATTTAGTGGATGTTACATTTTTGAGAAACATTTGGTATGATTCTCATGCTGTTCCAACATGCATTAGCTTTTTACCTGACAACTCTTGTGATTGATTAGCATTTGTGCTTGCCGAATTGTGAAAAGGTGGTCAAAAAAAAAGGCAGTGGAAGCTTGGTATCAGGAAGCTGCTTATGGCAGAGGTTGTATAATACAAGGAGTGGGGAAGACAGAGCTTTTAACGTGTGTTTTGTACACTATGCATTGCAGGCCAGAGTTTCATTGCCTACCAAAGCCAGCAGTGTGTTTGCTACCACTGCCTGTGGTGACTTAAGGTGCTTTGTCTGTTGGAGACTGGAGGTTTTGTCTGTACAGGGTGATAAAGGTTAGGCAATGTGAACTAGCCGAAGTGAACCGGTCACCACTTTGCTTCCCAGAGGAGCTCTGACTGTGAACCTATAATTTTGATATTTATTTTGTTCTGGGGCAGAATGCTTCTGAGTGTTACTTGTATTTTTGTACTTAATTCTGAGCAAACTTTCTTTCATAGAAAAAAAAATCTAAATCTGCTGTATCAGGTTGAGTGAAATCCATGAGAGAGACAAATAGTGTGTGTGTTAAATCATGGGCAGTGTTCACCAGACATTACCAGTCCATATGAGCTGGAAAAATGAAATTGAGTCATCTGAACTGTTTGCTTAGCCCTTACTAGTGTGGATCTGTATTACTCCTTTACTGTAGAAAACTTCGAATACCTTTGGTAAAAGCCTTTGATGGCTCATGTTACGTCGTCAGTGTCCTGTTTAAAGATTGCTATTCAGCAGAGCAAATTGATGCCAGTTCTACCCTGTTGCAAATTTCAAATAACTATCTTGAGAGCTGCTGGATATAGCTAGAGCATTTCTTTCAAGGGCAGGTGTATGCCTAAACTTCAAAGTCTCAGGATGTATATCTACAGGTCTTGTGGATATACATGTGTATAACTGATATGCATGTATTTAAAGAGGCAGGGTGGTGTTTTGTCAAAGATTCATGTGATCTGACAAAAGTACTCTTGTCCCTTTTTATTCTTTTGCCTAAACTTCATAATCTTAATATATTTTTTCTTTTGATCTCCTTTGTGATTAGGCAACTCCTATGACGTGGCAGTCTTAACCTATTTGTATTTGTTTTTCACTTAGAGTAAGCCTTTATTTTTAACTTGTGTTTTTTTAAGCTGTGTCTTTTCTTCAAGTGGTTTAGTTTGAAAGCTGTAACATGTGCAACTGTCCTTAGGAAAAATGCAAGCACAAAACCTCTTGATTTGAATAGCAGTGCCTGGCAACATGAGACTCTTAGTGGATGAATTGTGGACTTGCATGGCTTCTGGAGGAATGATTTAATGCTGTGCATGTGATTAAAGAAGATATTAGAGGTATTTTTGCCTGTATGGGCTATCAAAAGTCATTTAATGTTGCTCATGAGATGGCTTTCAGGATGTGTGGTTCTGCAGATGAATGGATATATGGAGTCCTGATTTGTAAAACTTCATGATTTCTTGATGTATTTTCTTGAAATTACTGTCACTGCGGTAGTACTTACTTCCAGACTTACAGAAATTCTTCCTGTTTCTTCAGGAATACTTTGTTCTGTTCTCTTTTTTTCCACTGTTGCTGTGTCTGGTTGTGAGAATGAAAATGTACTGCACTGTTTCCACAATTGCAATTATATTAACTGTGTGTGCTTGTGTTTTTCCTCATTGCAATAATAGAAGACATGCAAATGAAATGCTATGTAATTCTCTTCTTACACAGGTAATATTGTTTCCTTTCACTTTCTGCCTCTTTGCTATTGCCTTGCAATCATGCAGACAAACTTGTCTGGTTATGGTAAATTCTGTCCATTCTGATCTATGGTGATTCATTAATTTGTCCTCTTGTATAACTGATATAAGCTTGTGTGGTAACCTTACAGATATGATATCCTTCTCAGTTTCTAAAATCAGTTTTAAATGTCCCATTAATAATGGTGGAGTTGGATTTAACATGAATAATTAAGAGATATGTCTTTGAAATTAGAACTTCTGTTGCTCTGTGGATTCTAATTTACTTTTGTGGCAAGACAGATGAAGCTTCAGCTTAGAATTTAACAATGTTTCTTTAATAATCACTTCTGTTTTTTGCCTGCATTTTAAGAAATTATGTATTTTACAGTGATTGATCTGTGTTCAGTAGATCTTCATTATAGATTGAATACTTAAGAGTTTATATGTATTCTTTATAAAATGTGTATCAAGAAAATTAATTCTGACTTTAAAAATGAATGCAACTTAGTAAAGAGGGTTTTTTGTGTACTCTTACGGTTGAAATGCATTGAAGCAATAATGTGTGTGGTAGAACTGTTTTCTCTATCACAATATGACTATTCTGTTCTCTATTGTATCTGAAAACTAATTGCAACGGGACCAAAATCAGTCTGAATACACACTTTATGAGCCAAGATGTCTTCTTTTACAACATGCAGTGTTTTTGTACACAAGGGCTTTTGTTGTTGACAGTGGTATGTTACATGAGGAGGGACACGAACATGCTACGTCTCTTTCATCCCAGGACTGGGAGGTGATTACTTTTGAGGGAAGTTTTGAGGAAGTTTTTTAAATTTAATTCTTGAAGCCTGTTTAGCTTGGGTTGACCTGCTGAAAAGCAGCTCTGAGAAGGAGGACCTGGAGGTGCTGGTGGACAGCAAACTGTCCATGAGCCAGCCATGCCCTTGTGACCAAGAAGGTCAATGGTATCCTGGGGTGGATCAGGAAGAGCATTGACAGCAGGTGGAGGGAGGTGATCCTGTTCCTCTGCTCAGCCCTGGTGAGGTCACATCTGGAATGCTGGGTCCTGTTCTGGGCTTCTCAGTACAAGAGAGACTGCAACACCTGGAGTGGGTCCAGTGGAGCACAACAAAGGTGGTCAAAGGGCTGGAACATCTCTCTGGGAGCTGGACCTGTTCAACCTTGGCAAGAGATGACTGAGAGGGGACCTCATCAGTGTGTGTAAGTATCTGAAGGGAAGGTGCCAAGAGGATGGAGCCAGGCTCTTGGTGGTACAAGAAGTAGGACAAGAGGAAATGGGCAGAAACTGACAGATAGGAAGTTTCAGGTGAACATGATGATGATCTTTACAGTCAGGATGATTGAGCACTGGTGTAGGTTGCTGAGAGAAGTAGAGTCTCCTTCCCTGGAGATACTAAAAAACTGGAAGTAATCCTGAGTAATGTGCTCTAGGGGGTCCTTCTTGAGCAGGGAGATTGCACTAGAAGACATCCAGTGGTCTCCTTCCTACCTCAGTCTTCTGTGATTGTTGTGATAAATGATAGAATGTATTTGTCTTCTTTTGGTTTAGTGCCTTTAAAATGACGATGCCCTGCTGAGTCTAAATTCCTAATTCACACCCTATGGTTGGCTCTTTCTGATTTCAGTTTTAGTGGATTCTGAAATTTGAGTGACTTCCACACTAGCTGTGGAAAAGGATGCTAGCTCAAACGTTTTTGGTTAACATGTCTCTAAAGATGGCCTATTATCCTGGACTGGGCAAAATTTTTTGCGGGGGGCTTTGTTTTTCTTGGTACATCTTTTGATGGTAATATTTCTGGAAGTATTTTCTTGAAATTGGGGCTTAACATCATATTGAATTATTAGAACTTAGTTTTATAAACATAAGAACTTATTTTATACATCTGTTTGGTTCCTTTTATATAGTTGTACTGGTCTTGAGTAAAACTTTTGTATAGGTGTTTAATATCTGTACAGTATGTAGTATTGCCGCTGTACTGTTAAGCTTTCAAATATTTTGAATAGTTTTTACAGCAATGAGACTTTACCTACTTGTTTGTTCAGTGTACTGTAGTAGTCCCTTGTCGATTCCCTTGTTTTCAGTATTGCTTCCTGGGCAGGAGACTGTCATGTAACCTCTCTGGGGTGATTGTTCTCTGTGGTGTGAGAACTGCTCCAGTTACCTGTGCATGTTGAGAAGAATCACTGCTAATATGCCAGATACAGTTGCTTACTGAAAGTGAATTAAGACACTGTATTCAGGCATGTCAGGGTTAAATAAGGTTTGTCAGTCTCTAACCTGTTTAATGACACTTAAATTTCTTAGCTATTCAGTTACTATTCTCTAGATTGTTACAATATCTTCCAGCTGGTTGCACATTTTTATTGTATGGTTGTAGAATGCATAATTTAGTTGGACCTGGTTTCTAATTTAGCTATCAAATACAGTCTCTATTTCACAGGATGGTTGAGGTTGGAAGGTACCTCTGGGGATCATCTGGTTCAACTCCTCTGCTCAGGTGAGGATAGTCAGAGCTGGTTGGCAGGACCATGTCTGGTGGGCTTTTTACTCTCCAAGGATGGAGACTCCACAACCTCTCTGAGCAACCTGTGCCAGTGCTTGGCCACCCTCACAGTAAAAAAAGATTTCCAGATAGTTGGAGGGAACTTCCAGTGTTTCAGCTTGTGCTTCTTTGCCTCTGATCCTGTCACTGGACACCACTAAGCAGAGCATTAAGCATGTCCTGTTAGCACTCTGCCTTTCAGACACTTATATATGTTGATGAGCTCCCTTTTAGCCTCCTCCAGGTTGAACAGTCCCACCTCCCTCAGCCTTTCCTCATAGGAGAGTTGCTCAGGAAAGATAATCTGTGAACATATCAACATAAGCACTACTTGATAGTGGCATACTTGTTTTGTCAGTTTTTGTCAATGAAAGTTTTACTGAATGCAACAGGAATCATAACCCCCAGATAAGAGTAAGAATTTAATAGATTGCTTGCAACCACCTTACTGTGTTAAGTGGTTCACTTTGTTCATTTAGCAAATCTTTTAAAGAATTCTGCTGGAATTCTTTAAAAATTCCTTTAAAATACTTCCTGCTCATTCTTATGAATGTGTTGGTCTTCTCACTTTAATTGTATTTGAAGGTTTGCTTACAAGTAAGCGTTGTCTATTTTTACAGCATATTTCGTTCATTTCTATTTCAGACTGAATGGAAGTGATCAGTAACATTGGTAGCTTAAAGTACTGCATCTACTGAACAATTCCTGTTGGAGTTATGGGGAAAGTCGCTAAAATACAGTTGAAATGTTTTCAGCAGTGAAGTTTTGAATTATCACAAGTGTAAAAGTTGATTGCCTAAAATTAGATGATGTGTTTTGTGTAGAACCTAGCAAGTGCTTCTTGCTTCCTGAAGGCCAACTTGTGTTCAGCTCCTGAGGATCAGGTTACTGAGCTATGGTCAGGCTGCCCTTCTGACTGTGACCAAGAGTTAAGGAGTTAGTGCCTTCCTTGGATGTGCTGGGATGACAGTGACACACCTAGTCACTTTGTAAACCTGTCCTTGTTAAAATTATCTTTGTTTAGACAAATCATGTATCTCCTGCTTCTAACTGCCCTGTTAAAGTCTTTATGCTAGTACAGCTGATTCTAGCAGAAACAAGTTAACAAGCTTCTGCCTTACTCAGAATGAAGGCAGACTCAAAGGGATGGATGGTAGCTTGGGATTGGGGTATGAGAAAAAAAAATAAACAACCAAAGTTGATAAACTTTTAACTTATTTAGACCTGAAGTAGTATTTGACAGAAACCTTACTGAGAGGGATTTAGGTACTTAATTTGGGCTGATTTGGGTATGTAATTGAGCTTTTGAAAGTCAGTTCTGAGTGCCATCTGTTTATGATATGTCCTTATCAAAAAGGTTATTTATTTAGTAAAGCATTTGAAGAACTTCATTAACCAAATAATCTTTAAATAATTTCTTTCATCCACAAAATATGAAGATCCCCTTTATATGGGTGTAGTTTTTCACCAAAAATTGTGTCCTTCTCCAGCATATAAGTTTACAGTAGCTTCTTGCAACATTGATAGTGTGAATTTTTAAAAGCTTTGAGACTTGGAGTGAGTGTATAGTTGGTAGGGCTTTTATTGCATTATGGAGTGCATCACTGTTAGATGCTGTGGAGGCAAAGGTGTTGTTTTCTGTGACTCTGCAGGCCATTGCTGTTTGGAGAAGATTATTTTCAGGGTCTTTACCTCCCTGTGAGCATAATAGGTAGGGAGGAGTTGCTACAAGTTGACTTCCTAACCTTGGGGCTTATTGGCAACTAATCCTGTTTTATTTAATCACTTAAGATCTGACACTGCTAATGTTGTAAACCTGGAAATTTATGTATGTCGTCATGGTTATGATTTTTTCTTACTGTTATCTTGGAAAGTTTAATGGAAGTTTAAAAATAAGGCTGTTATCAGTATGCACACATTTGTCCATCGTCCTGATTTTTGTATCAGAACTGTGTAGGAAGCATACACCTGCTGAATAGTCTCACTGTTGAGAGATGGGTTCTTTAACTGATACTCAATTATGGCTTTCAGTACACATAGGGTTAAGTGAAAAGGTTGCAGTAATATCTAGTGAGCTTTTTTTTCTTTAATGTGCTCATTAGCAGTGGCAAGTGCAGGTTTTAGCACATGTCAGTAATTTACATTTCATTGCTGAGTGGCTGCCCTTGTTCAAGAGTTGTTTTTAAGCCTGATGAATATACTTGTGTTGGGAATAAACTGAGTAGAAGAATTGAAAGCCAAATACCCTGCCAGGCTTTTCAGTTGGTGCTGAAGTTTCTAGTGGGCCACTGATTAGTAATGCATGAAGCAGCAGAAAAATGCAAAGATGATGTCTAGAAAGGTTACTTCAGGTAGATTTACCCTCAAACCCCTCTTCCTTTGTAACTACCTTGACAATAATTTTCCTCAAAATTTCTCCTTTAGCAGGCCTTCTCTTAATACACGAATGTGGTGCATTAGATGGACATCCCAACTAGGTTACTTATTTGGAAGTGGTACAGAAAAATAATGCTTGTGCAGTGAGTCCTAGAAACAGGTGATCTTACAGGCTGTGCAGTTTCCTGCTCTCAGATCATGATGATAGGGATCTCAGTGAGTATTTGCTCTTGTACTTTCTTTTTTCCTCTGTCTCATCTCCTACTGACTGGCTTGAAGATGTGTGTGGTTCACTGCAGTAATGGCAAATATACGTGTGTTGGAATGCAGTAGCATCGTGGTTGGCAATTCAGATGCAAAATAAAGGTTGCTTTTGGAGGAAAATTGATGCTTTTATGTAACAACAGCTTAGTTTGGTAATAAAACCGTATGATTAGCTAAATGTATTCTTGATGGAGTGATATTCTTGCTATTTTCCAAGCTACTCTATTTTCAGAGCACTATGTGGAAATGTATACTGTGAAATTATACTTTCCTTTGTAGAGAGGCCTGCATATATTTTCTGTCTGAAAGGGTAGATATTGCTGAATTTACATATGTACACGGACAGCGAAGCATTTTTATTCCAGATGCCTGTTAGGATCATACTGACATGTTCTTCAGAGCTCTTGCAAAAGAGTACTGGTGCTTACTCTTTCCCACTTTCACTCTTAAGTATTGTGAACACTGTTTATATTCAGGTTGCTTATTATACAGTTTGGGGATGGGGAATTCATTAAACATTTAGAACATGGGGGTGAAAACCAGCAAAAGATATTCCAGAACATTCTTGTGAATAAAACCTGCCAGTTTATTGTGTAAGAATTTGTGAACCCTTTTATTACCCTATCTGAACATTGGGTGCACATATTTAAATGAGAATGTTTGTAGAAAGTAAAGCCATTTGAATATTTTTCACACGCTGAAAATATTTTCATAGTTGCCTTGGTCAGGTTTGGAATTCCTATTGTTAATTTGCAAAATAGCTATTTGGGTTGTCTGGGAAGGCTGTGTCCTTTACCTTTCCTGTGTTAGCATGGAGCTATCTGCAGTGGTAACTCAGTGATTGAGATCTTGATTAGACAACAAATACTTGTTTGAGTTAACAAGTAGTAAAGTATCTATGGATGTTACTGGAAAAACTTTCTTGCTTGTGAGCCACAATTTTTTTCATGATTTGTTATAAAAAAAAATGAGGAAAATTACACTTTTTTCCATGAAAAAGCTTGTGTGAGATATTTTGCCTTGTGGCTGGGACACTTGTATATTTCTCTAAGAAATCTGGAGATACTTGCCTGACAAAGTTGTTGAGGCTAGCAAACACTTGAGGTTGCCTCATTAAGCTTCCACAAAAGTGGGGAGAACATTTTATCCTTTAAATTTAGAAGGGTTTTAGTTTTTTTTTCGGTCACAACTGAAATCATAAAGTATTTGCAGATTATTTCTTAGAACTGGACTGTGGTTCTGAATGGATCAAATGGAGAAGGGGCTAAGAGTGTTTTCAGTGAAGATTTCTTCTTGGAGGTTTATGGTAGGGCAGGCTTCTGGGCTGGGCCTTGGTCTCTGCTGAACAGATCTTCTTCTAGCTCTCACCTACTCCTGCCTGGCTGGATGTGCTTCCTGCTGGCCAACAAAACATATCCTGTGGCTGTTGTGGGTGCCACTGCCCTCCCTAGTCATTCAAGCAATGAACTTGTGTCCTAAGGCATTGTATATATTTGTGTGCAGGGTTGTGCAGTTGTTAAAGGCAAGGGAACTGTTTACCTTCTGGATCTTACGACTTTTTTGAGCATTGATCCACATCTTGATTGAGTATCTTGTACCTTCCTGTATGTGCTCTGGTAGGAATAGATTATAACTGTGAATGCTGGGGCAAAGTTGTTACCACACTAAAGGTGGTTATGAGTAGATGAATGATCCTTTGGTCTTTGGAACAGGATCTGATCTCAGAATGTAGAATGTTCCTACAGGTTAGACACTTAGCTATTTTTTTGGGAGGGAGTTGCTTGTTTTCTTAGTTTAAATTTAGATTTGACTTTCTATGGAGCAAGAGGCAGATTCTGGTCAGCTAAATTGGTATAGCCCCTAACCATATTTTTGTCTTCAAGATGATTTTTAAGTAGTTGGTATTGTGACATATGTTATATTTCAGGCATTAATTGTATCCCAAACTATGATTAAAAAATTTTAGTCTTTGGGAAGACAATGAGTATATGTAAGATAGGAAGCCAGAGAATAATATATATGGGATATGGCAATCTCTTACTTTCAGTGTATATTTTTGTTCTGCTTGCAGGAAGAACATGTTATTTTAAGGTGGTTCCAAACTGAAACACTTGAATTTTGTAAGACTGGTACTTTTTTTCATGGGCTCTGTTTTAATAACATAGATAAATAATTCCCATAGTGGCTGTATTATAATGCTGTGATGACTTTTGGTAAATGACTATACTAGTAAATGGCAAACAAATACTGTGTTGGCTTTTGCATGTACAAAAGCTGAAAGTACGTTATGTCTGTATATGGAGAACATGCCTCTTAGCACAAAAGGGCTGCTCAGGAATCCCATGTGTAAATTTGCTTTTCAAAGGCAGGCAGCAGGTGTGCTGCAGAGTAGTGCTTCTGCCTGTCCCACCAAGAGAAGTTGTTTAATTTGCTCCGGCTGGAATTCAGGAGGAATAAGTTCCCTGCCTGGATTTTTGGGCAAGGCATCTTGCTGGCAAGCTGTGCTTAATTTTAAATTCAAAGCCACCATACTAAAATAATACCAGACTATTTAAAAACAAGTTACTCAAAAGGTAAAAAATGCCTGATTGAAGACTTCCATTTGGGTCTTCTGTGTGTGTGTAAGCATTGACACAGTTTTATAATACATAGTTGCTTGCTTGTTTACATGGGACTCTCATGCTTGGAGGTTGAGTATTTCTTTGTGTTCACTCGTCAGTGTTTGGCTTCAGACAGTACCCAAACCTTGCCCTGGGCACGTGTATATTTAATTGTCTGGAAAACTTTGTCCATTTCTATTGTATTTGTGAATTTTTACATGTTAATATATTTATTCTCAAAAGATCTTGTTGCTCTTGAGCTAAGCAGGAGAGGATCCTGTCCTGCTACTTCCTTGTGTGTTTTTTTTTTTTTCTTTCTGTGTTCAAGAATGTCATGGCTTTTCATCTAGAATGCACAGGAAAGCTCAGGAGATAAGTGGCCTTATTTGCAGTTATTTCCAGCTCCAAGGGGCAATTTCAGATAGTTTGGGCATCTCATGGGTGGCGTGTGCTCTGATTGTTACGAGTTTTCGTAGTACCTGGCAGTTAGACTCTCCCTAGAAGGTAATGCAAATTGAGGTTTTCCATGGCTTATGAACTGAAATATGGCTAACTTTTTGAGTATAGTAATGGCTTTATTTATGATATGTCATGCTTAGCATTGTACAGTGTGGCTTCCATTCTGCTTTCATAGTTGTTAACTGAAGCCTCCCAGCTGCTGTATGAAACTCCTTTTCACCTTATTGTGAATAACACTTTAAACAGTATTACCACTGTTCTTTCTGAACTCTTTTTACTGAAAGCTTCAGCCTTCTGCAGATGCTGAGAGAAATTCTTGTGCAAGAAATCTTCGGAGTGAAAGACGGGAGTCCAGTGAGATAGAATTTGACAGATGTATATTCAAGTAAGAGTTTCCAAAGAGTGAATAAAGGGCACTCTGGGTTCTGCTCTTGTATAGTGTCTCTGTCTTTCTAGTATACCCTATACCAAAATGTCTGTGTGATAAAAAATTAATGGTTTATCTACAAGATTTTGTTTCTGATGTTAGGTTGTGTAGTAGATCATAATTGTATCTTTTTGTTTTACAAAAGGTTTTGGATTTTTTTGTATTTAGTTATTTCCAACTATACAAAACACTTTTCCAGCATTTCAGTGCTTGATAACTTTAGGGTTCCTTGCCTCTGTACATTTTTCAAATTATTAGTTTCCTAATGCTTACTTGCTTTAATTTACCCCCTACTGGTATCTTTAAATGGATTTTCAGAATTTTGAAAGTGGGCTACTATAGTTGTGTTTCAGTATTGGTCCTGACTGACACAGAATTTAAGTAGCTTCCACAGTTAAAGGGATGGGAGGTTCAAACAACTCCTACAGCAAAATGCCAAAGATCCTCTTAAATTTGTATTTGGTTTCTTAGAATGTTTTTGCTTTGATTATTTCTGATAACTTGCCTGTTGCTTTTCCAAGTGCTTTTCTCTCAGATGTAACTTGAATGTGTTAATTTCAGTATCTGTTCTTCTAATGCAAGATACTTAATGTTAAAGCATTTGCTTTGTTTAGACAATAACAGATACAAATCCGACACACTGCTTGCCTCACAGCACCAAAATATCCATAAAGGATAGCTTAAAGAGTTGAATACACATATGGTATCCATGGATGAGTGTATTAATGCATGTTTGCACATTATGTTCTAAATATAATTCAGGGTATTGTTTTAGGTACAAGTGCCAGAAAACTAGAGAACTATTTTTCTTTGAATTTACGGTTTGAATTTTCCTTTACCTAAAATTGAAGAAGCAGTGATACAATATCTGCAGTATGTTCATGCATGGACTGTAGCCTATATAACTTTGAATTGTTTAGCATTCTGCCATATTTCTGTGGAAAAAGTATCATTCATGAGGACTTCAAAATGAGGTATTTTTCTTGCAGTTAAACCCCATTGTTATCTTTCTCTCTTCCCTCTTGAATCTGTTTTCTGGTAGGTTTTCTTTTTTCCAGTTTCTGACTACTGTAGGATTTAGGGGAAATGCACAAATATGTTTTAATATTTCCACAGTACAGGAGACTAGGAAATTTGTGACCAAAGGTTAAAACCAATTAAAGAGCAGCAGAAGAAAAGGGGATGGAAAAACCTTACTAACCCAATCTCTCAAAAGTTCTTGTCTGTGTATTAAGATTCCAGTCCAGCTAATTCTTAAAAAGCCTGCATTATCATTCAGTGCAGGACTGGTTTCCTGAATCTGTGACTCCATCAATGACATACTTATATTGCCATGCATTCTCAATGTCATGTGATGGCACAGACAGTACTTGACAGACAGTACTATAAAAGTGCAACCATTGCAACTGCCCTAGAAAAATAACGAAAGAAAACAGAGCCTTTAAGAGTGAGAAAGTCTTATTCCCTTTTAAGGATTTTCTAGTGTAGCATGTTTATATCTTGCTCTGGTGGAGTGAAATAAAATCTGATGATTGGATTGCATTCTAGGAGTGACAAATCTTCCTAACATATTTGGACTGAAAAGCTACTGCAGGGATAACTTAGAGGAGTTGAAATGGAGGTGGAACTTGCCTAATGAAAAGTCTAGGTAATGATTAGGTTTCAGCATGGATAAATAAATCTTTGTAGCCTGTGTTCCTGTGATAGTTGAATGCCGGTGATACAAGTGATGTAAAATAATTAATGTTACTATTAAGAGTTTAAATTTAACTTCTGGTTACTTACTCTTATTTGAGTATAAGACTCCTGGTTTGATCTTGTGTTTCCCTATATAAGATATCTGGAGTTTGGCCTTTGTTACTGTCTTGTAACAAAATTGTGAGCCTGAAATTTCTCATTTGTGTTGGACTGTATTTTGAGGATTGCAGTGAAAGCCGCAGGAATCACTATAATGTAGTAGCTTATGCTAATTATTCCAAAACAGACTGGTCAGGATGCCGTACTGTTGCAAAGTACAAAAACTTTAATCTCAGTCTTAAAATTGTCACAAAGCTCTCGCCTTATAACTTTGAAGTTAGCTTTTGAGCGTGTTTTTTGATGTTTTTTTTTCCTAAGAATAGAAAACAACTGAGATACTTTGAGCAGGAAAGGAAATGCTATTAGGCATTAAGATGTTGGTATGTCTTGCTGCTTTTTTGAATTGTGTGCTTTAAAGGAATTTAGCATTCAGCTACATTATCTGCATTGTAATAGCTGGTAATGGAGATACTTCCTTAAAACAAGGATCCAGTGTGATCTTCCAGGGAGCTTTGAAACAGCTCAGATGTCACGTGATTTTTAAAAAAAATACCAGTCTGAACTGTTTATATACTATATGTTTTCAGTACTACGGCTGCTGACATTCACTGGATAATAATGTCTATGTATGATAGTTAAGGGTCTTAATTCTTCATGCCCTTCTAAAAATTAAACTGTCTGTTAAACTATATATATAAACTATGTGAAGTGATGTATATATTCCTTTTTGGATTACAGAAGCATATCATAATATGAATAAGTGGCATAAGTATTTGGACCAAGAGAAGAATGTTTAATATAATTATTAAATTCATTTTTCTTCAGGGATTAAAATAATGGGGTTCAAATTTCTTGTGGAATTGGAGCTCCATATGAGTGAGTAAAACAGAAGCTGTCCTTTCACCAATGTATTCAGCCTATTCATGAAAAGGTGTGGTAAATGGAGGATAACTAATCATTATTAGACAGCAGAAGTGTAAAGCAACTTTAAAAATATATAGGCTTGCATTAACTAGTTGAGAGATAATATGTTGAAAGATGACCTTTAGGTTATAGAGTGAATGTAGTTTTAATTTTGTGAATGGCAAGAACTCTTGTCTGAACCATTCATATATCTGCAATGAAGAGATCTGCTCCTTGCACAAAGGTCACTCTGTTTTCTGATCTAATGTTGAAGAATAAAGAGCAGTGAAGATGTAGTCCTAGAGCTGAAGAAAATTTACTTGAAAGATCAAAGATAAAAACAACTTCAATCACATTTTTGACTGTTGAACACTTAAATGACTCTCTATTTTTAAAATGTAATGATGGATATTGTAAATTATAATAAATGTAGTTACCTTACAGTATCGCTAATGTCTGACTTCATCTACATTACAGCAAAATCCAAAGAACCTAATTATGGTCACCACAACCCTGTTGTGCTCCATGTCATGTGCACATGTGTAGGGAAAAGCTGGTTTGTGCCTTTTCCCCTTCCTCCAATTCTGTTAGCATCTGAAGAAAAAAAGGGGTAAGCTAAAAAAATAACCGTGGAAGAAAAACCTGGGGCTCCAAATGGAAAACTTTAATGCCTGCAGCCACAAAAAGGTCTTAGTCCTCACCATTATTTAAAAAATAGAGACATGCAAGCAGTCCTTGTGGCTGGGTAAAGCAGTATTTAAAGGTATGGGCATTTGTCTCTCCTCTTTCAAGATTCTGTAGTGGGAATGGTCTTGTGTTCTCCATTAATATCAGCTTTTCAACATAAAACTTGTTTAAAATGTGACCAGCAAAGGCCAAGAATTATGAGGCAATACAATGCAATATGATGCTTGTAATGCAATGTAAGCTTAAGAAACTTAATGTAACTTTTGTTTTGTTTTCTTAAAGAATAAGCACTTTATATTAATTTATGAAACTCTACAGGTTTAGGGACCTGGTATCTGTACTGTAGTCCTTAAAATAAGAGGCATGGTTGCCTGGAAAAGTGACAATGTTGGTCTTGGTTTCCGTATTTTTGGAACTTTCCCTTCCTGTACATAATATTTTTGAATTCTTTTGGAATGTATGTATATTCAGAATGGAAAACATTATTTATTCCAGACATGAGTTAATGAGTTCCTTATTTTCACATTTCTTTCCTGTATTGAACATCTTGGAAGCCAGGGTCTTTGTTTGTTTGTTCTTCTAAAAGAAGTCAGTCCCAAGCACCAGCTCTAGTTCATAAATACTTTTCTATAGATGAATATCTTCTGTCAAATTACCTAATTTTCATGGCTAGCTCCCTTGTCAGTTCAAATTTAGTTTTGTTTTTTTAATTTTTTAATTTCCAATTTGTTGGAGAGATGATGACCATCAATTTTACACACAGATTAATAAATACATGCTTTAGATTGTATTTTTGTTCAAAAATATACACAGACTGAAACTTGGACAGAGAAAAGGAGTAAATTTAACTTGTCGCCAAGCAGTTAATCAAATCTTATATTGCAAGAAATGTAGAGATCATTGTGACACCATTTTTAAAATAATTACTTATTTCTCACTGAAAGTGATGATTCTTACTTATTTTAAAACATTGCCAAGCTAATCCTTTACATTAATAATATCATGCTTACTATGTATCCACTTGAGATTGTGACGATACAGATAAAGCCTGAAGTATGAGGCTTGGGGAAGGAGTTCTGCTAATGCAGAACTGTTTTTCACCAATAGCTCTGCAACTTGTCAACATTTCTAATTTGGAGCAGGTCTTTCCCATCTTTCAGCTGATTAAAAGCATACTTGTTTTGAAATTGGGAAAGAGTTATTTTAACAAGTGATTAGTAGGCAGTGTTAATTTTTTTAGAAGTTTCAATGATGGAACCAGTTACTGTTTAGGAGGGTGCTCTAGAGCTTGCATGGTAAATTCCTTTCCATGTCCTAGCCTTTTCTCCTCCTGGGACTTCTGAGTGAATGTTTCAAATGCTGCTCTAGCTCCTGCTACCAATGGTACTTGAGTTGCTGCTACAAAGCAAGGAATGGGAGCCATAATGCCACCCTACATCTTGTGCACATTTGTGAAAGATGCAGTTGCATAATCTGCATAAACAAAAGTTTTCCTGTTGTTGTAAGGAGGTGTTGGCCCTGGTCACTTGATCCTGCCATCTCCCTTGTGCTGGAGCTAGTATTTATGTAGTCATCTAGAGCAAACTTAAAAGTAGTCTGGAAAGAGAAGTTATCAAAATGCGATGGCTGAGGTGTGAGAGATGAAGAGCCTGGAGGTCAGGACCCCACTTTTTTTGTGGTAGAATAGCACTACATTCTGACTTTTTTACCATGGTAGAGCACTTCTCACTGTTGACAGCTAAATTTCCTCTTGGTCTGAGCCCATCAGAGCAAGCCTCTTACTGCAACTGATTGTAGCAGTATTGTTAGCAGGTGACCACAAGGATGATGGAGTTTTGAGACTGTAAAATGGGCATTTCCAGGGTGAGAACATGTTGGGATTAGAGTTGCTCTGCCATGCTGTGCTTTTTCTCTGGTTACATTTGTGCTGTGATGCAGTTGTGGTCTCTCCTTGTCTCTTTGCCCCTCTTATTTGGTTCAGGAGGTAAAATGTAGTCTTTTGTATATACTTACAGATGCTTTTTTACTGCTTATATCTCAGAATATATTCTACCTTTAAGGATTTTTTTTCTGTAGCTTTGAGGAACATGTCATTGCACTTACTTTTCAGCATTCAATTTGCAAGTGAAAACAGTTTACGAAGAATTTTGAGGTTATCCTAGCTCAGTGGATAAATTTGAACTTTTGGAACTTGTGATTTAGCTGAACTATTCAAGTAGAAATTTTTTCCAGGGTACTGTGGTCTTATTTACTATCTTATGCAATTCTGAGACATCAGTTTGCATCAAAATCAAACATATATTTTGTTTTCAAATTTAATGGTTTTCTGGTCCTTGTTCACCCTAGTTTCATTCCTCTCATGCATTTGAAAAAAAAATAAATACCAACTTTTCCAGAAAGATTGCCTTAATTTAACAGCTGATTCCCTCTACAGGCTAAAATTTTGAAATTTAGGGACTGTAACTGTTTAAGCGTGCTTAATTTCAAGCACATGCTTATTTACAGGATCCAGATTTGTTTGTCTAATTACTTTATAGCATGAGTGAAGCCAGACTGTCCAACTCTCAGGCCCATCTGTTAGGAAGGGGAAGGAGGAACTCGACTGTGTCTGTTCCAAAAAGCTGTTTCACGCGTAGTCACCAGATGAAATTTGTTTCAGATTCAGAGTTGGTGGTATTCGGGAATACGTGGTAGATACTTTGTCATAATACATGATCCTGAGCTCAGAATGATTGCGGTTCATGGGAGCCAGAACCACAAGGGCATCTCATGGATTGCTTCATTTTAAATGCCTGTAAATTCTCTGGTGCTACATATCGAAACAACTTACTGACTTTTTTTATTTATGACACTGAGATAGTGAGAGGTTGTTGTCCCAAAGCTGTAGCATTTTGAATGATGTAATATTGCCTGTCCATCACATTTTGTTCCACAGGTTTAAATGTGCCAAATTCCACTGTTACTTCCTTATGCTAGCCAAGAAGTATAACTTACATGTACTTTAAAAATAATTTGAAACTTTTGCAATTTTCAGTGGTGTTTATTTTCACACGTAATTCTTTGCCTTCAGTGTAAAAATAAATGGCCAAATCTGCACGTTTCATTCACGTAAGAATTTGTGTGAATGAAAACAGGGCTTGGTGGAAAACTCTGAATTTGTATATAAGAGTATACAAGTCATATTAAAGATAATAAAAGAAAAATATTATTCCTATTTTTAAGTTTGGGTAGAAAAGCACCTGAACTTTTTTTCTTAATTTTATTGGAACATCCACATTTAAGAGGACAACATAATCACACACATCTCTGCCCATAATATCTAATGTAAATTTCATGTAAGTAGAGCAAAAATAGAAACTGGAAGGAGAGCTATGTACATTGATTATTAAAACATATAGGAAAAAAGGGATTATTTTCTGAGAATGATTTCCAAGGGGGAAAAAAAAAATCAATGAATTTTTCATTTACTTAAATGTAGTGTATTGGGTCTCTCTTGGTGGGCAGCTGTAAGAGGCCAGTTATCTTTCATTACAGGGTAATTAATCTACAGTTTTCTCCAAGGAACTGTGTGTAACATTTGAATAAGAACATCTTCTATTAGTAATGCTACTACATGCATCTTTTTGCAAAGAAGCAGTGAAGGAGACAAGACAGAGTGTCTTTCGTGGAATTCCATGGAATGGTATCTTTGCTGTGACCTTGTTGCCTGGCGTTATCCTGTATGTGCACTAGTGCTTGCTCAGCTGATGAGAGGGCATCATAGAAGTGCTTCCTTACCATCCTCTCTCAGATTGTAGCTGCTTCTCCCAGCTTCTTCCATGCCTGTGCTGGTGTAGGGAGTTCCCTCTTGTCCCTGCTTGCCCCCCAGCTGTGTTTTCCTAGCACTGTGCTATTTCCTGTGTTGACCTAAGACAATTGGATAAGCTTGCCTTCCACAAACGGGAACCTTTGGATTTTTTAAAAAACAAGTATTTCATTGATCTAGTGGTTATCACTTGTCTACAAAGCTAAAGGAACAGCATACTTTAGTTCAGATGTAGAAATAATTGGCTAGAGACATCAGTACCACCAGTTATTAGAGAAGAAAGATCAGTATGACAAGGCTCTGCTTTCTCTTAAAGAACTGGATGTTGTGAGATTCGGTAGGAAGATACATATCCCTTTATCTCAGACAAAATATGTGGGTCTTGTCTATTTTGTGATGAAGCTTGTACCAGGCTCTCTCTGCTTTTAGTTGCTGTCCCTGTCTGGAGATTATGATCTTCCTGATATTCTTCACCTAGCTCTGTGGAGTAAATGAGTTTAGAGAAGTCTGGAGACGAGTCCCTTTCTTGAGAAGACATCAGCTGGAATGGTTTGCTTAGGTTCATATCCAGCTGAGTTTGGAATATCTCTAAGAATGGAGACTCCAGAGCCTCTCTCAGCTATGCATTCCTGTGTTTGATCAACATCTTCCAGTATTCCTTACCTTTCTAGATTGCAGCTGTCTCACATGTCTCATCACCATTGCCATGACAATACCTTTGTAACTCCCAGTTTTTCCTTGCTAGTGACTGCTGCAGGCATATCTGGTCACAAATGTGTTTTTCAGTCAGCCTCCCTCCACCTTTCCTGCATGCTTTCCCCCATGTACCCTGTTAAATGTCTTGCTGACAGTGTACTTGTTGATAATTGTCCCTGCTGCCATTAACCCTTTTGGCGACTGTCCCTCAAAATCCTCTAAGCACCCCCTGCCCCTTTAGCTATTTTTAGCTCATATGGTTCCCAAACTGATTGCTGCACAGCTGCTGCTGGTGGTATGAGAATTAGGAGGAATTGTGCCCTGGGGTTGAGGGTACTGACTTTTTGGGTCACTACTCTGTGACAGTTACTGTGACCTATAGGATGACATCCCATCCTTGGGTTTTATAATAACTTTATGCTTGAGCAGCTATTGCCCTGGTCCTGTCCTTCCCTTACTTGTGTGATGTCTTGTATTTTTTAGTAATTGTAGGGTCAGTATGTCCTGGCTTTGGTGGAAGACAGTCTGTTGGTTTAGTGAATTAAAACCTGGTTTGGTGTGGTGATGACAAACAAACAAAACCACAAACAAATGTGTGCCCATGCACATTTTGTTACTGGTATTTACTGCTTTTTTGGTTCTTAAATAATTGTGATTAATGTAACTGACAAAGTGGTATTTATTTTTTCATAAATATGCCTGTTTATAATTTAATGTTGTTTTTTGAGTGTCAGAAATTAAATTTAATGCTGTTTAATGACTCTCGTGGGAAAATAACTCCAGTTTACTAACAAGATGTAGATAGTTCCACTTTTTTGAAGTGAACTTGATGGTTTGCTCTGCATCTTCTAGTGTAGTTCAGGGAGTCTTTATAAACTCTCTCAAGGTTTTCAAAACAATTTTTATCAAACGTTTGACTATTTCTGTTGACACAGTAACACTTGTCTAAATATCAGCAATTTAAGGTATTTGACAGAAAGTAAATTAGTGACCTTGTGAGGATGGTGGTAAGGATTTTTAAGTCCACTGACCAGCTGAGAAAAGGGCACTGTAGGTCAGAATGGCATTACCCATGGTAGAATTTGGTTAGGGTGGTGGGCTTTTAGCAGTCTTGTTTTTATCAAGAATGTTGCTTATTCAGTGTCTTTGTCTTTACAATATCTGAGGCTTGTTTTCAATGTAGTTATTAGAGAAGATGACTATTAGGAAGATAATTCTAGGGTCACTTACCTTCCTGGCTGTCAACACCAGGGTTCCTTATGCTTAAATCATCAGTAAAGTCAGGGTCATGTGAGCTTGGACAGTCATCATAAGTTTTGATTTGATTTCTGAATGTGCAGTATAAATATAATTATAATCATCTAACTTTGAAAGCATTGTAGAATGTCTGGAAAAATACCAGACAGATTTTTTTCAACACACAGGCATACAATTAATACCCTATGACTGCAAGCTCAATATAACATCTCCGTAACACAGCACTAATTTTTCATTACTCATTCACTTCTAAATATATTCTCATGTTTTGAGTATTAATTTGGCCTCCCCTTTGAAAAACAGAAGCTATGGTATTGCAAAGTGCACTTACTGATTAAGCTATATGTTTGTATTCTCTATTAATTTGCAAAGCTTCATGAGCAGCTTTAGGACAGGACAAATAGTATGGCTGTATTAAGAGTGTGCCTTGTGTCCATGCATTTTCTTCCTTTGCTCTAACATTGGAGTTTTTGAACTGTTTGTTATTCTACTTTTCTTCCCTACTGAATTTCAGTTTGATACAGAAAATTTTGTATATGCCATAAACTTGGGTCTTTGGTAATGTGAGGTATTGCTTTGGCTAAAATGATGCTCCCCCTATACTTCACTCTTATCACTGTCCCGTTTTTTCTTCATGACTACCTGGTTTTAATTTAGACTAATGTATATTTTTTTGTTAAGCATCTCATTGAGTATTTTCTGCCAGGCTGAAGGCTCTTTCCACACTGAAAGCCAAATGGCCTAGAAAATAAAGTGGTGCTGACTTTCTCTGCTGAATTCAATACAGTAATTCCAATTGCTTTCCTCCCTCCAAAAAAAATAAAAATATGTAGCTTGAATCCTAATTTTCAAAAAGGTAAAGAGCTAATAGGCTCCAAGAGTAAATTGGTTGTGTTTTGAGATGAAGTAGTTAATAGATTTGACTAGCTGTGGCTCAAATGTATTCTTTAGTTGATAAGATGGAGTACTTATCGATAAGCAAGGACTCTTTCTTACCTTGCTAACATGTTCAGGGTGGCTTTGTGCAACACTGACATATTACATTTTAAACTCAGTTTGAATTAATGATTAAACAAATGCTGCTTTTACATCAGGCAAAATCTTGTGTGGTCATGCAGCTGGTGCAACTATTTTGTGTTGCATGAAAAATGAAATGGTCTTCCTGAGGTTCGGTGATCGGGAAGACTAAGATTACACTTGTGTTTGCCATTTCCTTTGTGCATACCTGATTCCTTCTCTTTATCTTCGTGTAATCAGCAGCTATATCCATTGCCAGGGTCTAACTGAACTTAATGAAGAAAGAGGTTCTGCTGTTAAGCTTCTGCATTTTCTGCTCTTTGTGCTGCTCACTGGTGCTAAAAAGAGATGAGTTAACATAAACCTGACTAGGCTGTTTAACCTTCTTTCTCTTCTGGAAATGTAGATGCAATAACATTTGCAGCTGAAAAGGCTCATTCGCAGTTTCTAATGTTTAAGGATGCAAATGAAGCATTTTGTCTTTTCTGTCGCCTGGAGGTGTTAAGCAAGGAAACAGAAAGAGGTTTCTAGGATTAGTTCCACAGATTTCTTTTATCATGTAAAAATCAAGGGTGGTTTCAATGCCATGAAGTGAAGAAAAGCAATATGGAAACCATCCAGGGAAAATTCTTAAGTTTAGTTTGTTTCTCCTTAAATTTTCTGGGCATTCCTTACTACTGATATAGGTGACTACTCAAAACTCTTTCTAGCATACCAGGGCTAAGTTCCTGTGCCTCGGGTGGTATCAATGTAGTGTTTCATGTATGGTGAAGTAATTAATCACTTACAGGGGCATGTCATACAAACTCCTGTGTGTTCAAATTTTAGTTTGTATTTGAGAAATGCTTCTGAACTCAGTTAATACAATATTGCATTTAAGTTTTGGACAAACATATACTATATAGACTATCTAAAGCTTTAAATTGTTTCACAGTGAAATTATCAAGTAAGACCTCCGGTTGCTGATCAGATCCAAAGTGAAAGCTTGCAAGTACAGAGCCACAGAGGTGGTACTCGTTCTCAGTGTCTTGTGCTTTGAGCCCTTGGGAAAAGCTGACTCTGCTTCTTTTCACTTGCAAAGGTATGACTGAGAGCTATGCAAGTGGAAGCACTTAAAAGTTAGAATATACACTGAACTTTTTGATGAAGGGGAATTTTGAATTTCAAAATGCAGAATTAAATCAATGCAAGCACATTTACCCTTTGTACATAAAATCTATGATAATGATAGTTCACAAGTTGTATCTTGTTAAGGATGTTGTCTACGGATCAGTCTCGTTCTTAGTTTTGACTTTGTAAATTTACCACTTCCGTGGAACTAGAGGAGGTGACTTCAAAGTTTATTTAAAAAATGATTTTCCATGCAGCATTAGTGCTTAAAGTGGTGCTGACCATTTGGAGTTATTCTGGCCATTCCCTGATGTTTATGCAGAAGACTGTGTACCTTTTCTGTGGTGTACATTTTTTTTTGGAGACTGGAGTTAAGTTGCTTTAGATTGTTTGTACTGGCTTAGCAACTGTGCCTTTTGTTGAAGCTGAGCTTTAGAGTAGTCTAACAAATCCTCTCTTTCCACCTCCAGTATTTCAATATACATATACTACATTTTAAAAAACATAATTATGCCTATCTCTGTCTATATTATATATAGCTACATGCTGTTCCTGCATTTTATTTCCAGCCTGCTTTAAAGAAGGCATGTTTGGGGCCTGGATAAGACTTGTTTTCATTTGGTCCTGCAGAAGTTTGTCTGGCCCTACTGGTAACTGATTAATGGATTTTCATGCCTCTGCATATTTGAAACTATACTTTGGAGACAGGTGTTAACAGATTCATACCAGGTTTAAATAAATCAGTTAATATTTCTTAGAATGATGGTTTAAAGGGCTTATTTTCAAGTAAATGAGTGTATTCTAGTTTTCTTTTTTTTTTTTGGGTATTGCTGCCCAGCAATTTTCTTCTTTTCTTGATGTGTGGTTGGAAAATGCTTTAGTGTTCTTTAAATTCAGTTTTAAGAAGTGAGACAGACTTCTTGCAGCTGTGTTCAATTTTAGGTAAAGTCTTTTATTCTCCCAGCCTTTTCTTTTCAAAGGAAACACTTTCAATATATTACTTTCTCTTACAATATGTCCTCCTGTTTGAGACAGTGAGTACAGATATTTAAAGTGGCACAGTGCAGTGTCACAGGTAGTGGCATAACTTGTGTGGGGAGCTCTGACTTCTACACTGTAGTGTGTTTTGGAGCCAAGTTACGGTTCTGATTTTAAAGTAGAATTTGGAAGAAGCCATGACATCTGACAGGCTGGACAGCACAGTTCTTTATTACCACCTTCCTCTGCAAGTTGCCTTAGGCACTATTACTCTTCCGACTGCCAATTTATATTTTACTTTTGAGGCTGCTTGCTGTCACGAGCTGCCTTGTGCTTCAGCAGCTCAAGGTGATTGTAGTAATCCATCTCCTTCCAAAGACCTCAAACAAAACAAAAGCCAAACCTCTGCAGAAATAACTGCAGAAGTCAAAGGCAGGTGTAGTCAGAGAGCAGTAGGATGCTACAGCCCTTCCCTCTTGCATATCTGAGCATTTGCTTACATCACATATTGTCTTCATTCTGCCATAAGCCTGTACAGAAGGCTTTAATTTACTTCAGCATAGCTCATTTTGTAAAAATACTTGTTCTAATAAAGGATGCTACTTGAGTGTGTGTTTGTGAAAATGTGTGTGCATTGTAAAGGTCCTTTGTCTTTGGAAGTTGTTCTTATTTCATTGTAAACAAGATTGGAGGAACTTTTCTTCACTGGACTGCTGGAGAGTTACTGCTCTTGGTGATCCATGACAGGACCTAGGCTTTTTACTGGTTCAGGCCTTTGGCAACTTAAAATTCAACAGCAGAGAATTAAATTTTGTATTTATTGGTACTAAATTTGCAGGTTGATGCCCGCACAAACCATTGGCCACTCCTGTGTACGCTCTTAATTCTGAGCCTTCTAGACAGCAGCAACAGGGCCCATGTGTTTGAGCTGATAGGTCGTTTCTGTGCATCTAGCAGAAAACTTCAGGATGTTTTTTCATGTCCACCACATTCTATTGTAGAGCATTTTACCAGTTTAGTATTTCCTAAGTTATTGAGTGGATGCTTCTTATTATATATTCTTACAGTAGATTTCCTTGAGAGATTCCTTCCCAATGTTAAATGGAGAGTTCCTGAATTCTGAAGTGTATTATGTACCTGCCTTTTTCAACTGATGTCAGTGTGCCTGTGTTGGTGATGGTGTGTGTGGTTTGTGGTGTTGTGTGTTTTTTTTTTTTTTTCCCCTGGTAGTACTCCTGAATTTTGTCTTTGGATGGTTCGTCTGGATTTTTGTTTTTTTCCTAGATTGTTTATACCTCTGTTAGACCTTCCTTTTGCTGCCAGCTCAGCTTTTCAGCCCTGCATTTATAGCCCATGTGACTTAGAGGCTTTTTAGCCCATCTGTCTATTCCAGTCATCTTTGAGGTATGCTGCTTATCTGCTCTGCTTTGTATATGTCTGCAGGCAGCTGCACGTACAGGTTCGTGTTCTTCTGGTGATCTATGAGCTGTATGTGGGGGACTGTATTTGTGGATGATCCCAATTTTTCTGGAACACTGTGATTACCAGACTGCTTCTGGTTATTCCCTTCTCCCTTGGGTCTGCCTCCTTGACTGGTTGTGTGTCAGGAGGGAGTAGTACAATGGTGAAAGAATTAATCAGCTGCATATAAGGATTTAATGGAAACCTTTTCTAGTTTCTCCTGTGAAGAAAGCTTGAGGGTTAAGACAGAACTCCTTTGAAAAACAGACCTATTACAAAGTTTTTTCTGAAGTTCTTATCTGTGGACCTTCGTTCATAATCTTACCAATAACTTCTTCAGTAAGTGTGATAACTTGTGCTACCCACACTTGCTGATCTTGCTGTTCCCTCACTGACAGAGAATCTTGCTTCTGTTTCTCTCCTGCTGCTAAGTTGTTGGAATACTTAACACCATATGTCAGAGTTGTTTTAAGCAGTGGCTTTGATGCTTCAAACCTGAGCCATTCTGTGTTTCAAACAGTGATCCTCAGAGAAGCATCATGTTTTATTTTTAAAACAAAACTTAAAATGTTAATGCAGATTTGACAAGAAAAGCAGATCAATATAGCAACATGCAGCCACCCTCCAGAGCACCTCAGAATCTGAGGAAATGCCATCCTCCCAGAGAAGGTTCTTGTTCCCAGTTGCATGCACCAGCAGCTCGTGGTCCTTCCTTCAGTGCCCATTAAGTTTCTCAGTTTAGCTCATTTTGTCTCATGAAAGTGACGGAAAACACTTCTTCCACAAAAAAATTAGGCCACTCTGTCATGTTGGTCAGCTAAGTCAACTGAGAAGTGTTTAAGCCTGCCTTTAGAGAAGGGGGAGAGATAGCACTATGGGCAGGAGGGGAAGGAGAGACAATGGGGAAAGAGGAACTTGGTCAGTTGCCTCAGTCACTGAAGGGCTGTTACTGTCTTCTGTAAGTATCATCCTGAGTTGAAAATGTCATCTGTAAGTCTGAATTTGAGAACCTATGATTCAGTGGCAGCATGCAACAGATTGTTTGGGTTCTGTAAGTTTCATGAGCTTGTTTAAACCCAGCTCTGTGTTTACATAGTAAAGCTTATTTTCAATAAAGCAGAGCAGCTACAAATGCTTCTGAGATCTCTGTGCTCTCAGCCATTTCTTCCTCAGAGATGGGAAATACTTCCTTAAAAGTAGTTATTTCAGGTACTAGGGAATGAACAAGCACAAAGCGTGCATTACTGTCACTGCTTCTGCATGGTAAGATAACTATAGGGGCTCTTGCACCTGGAAGCAGCTGGGCACTTTGGAATATGTTTTGCCACATCAGCATGCTGTGAGCGGAAAAGTCCCCTCATCAAATGATCCTGAAAGAGAAAACACGAGATTCTCGATAGCAGTGTTTTTGTACATGGCATATCTCCTTGTTGGTTGAAGCTGCTCCTCTTAAGCTGGTATTACATGGAGATTCAAATATCTTTGCTCAAGTGAGGACACCAAAAACTGTTTTTAATTGCCCATAATTAACATAGTAAAAGACAGAGGATAAGTTTTAGTATCACTTGTTCTGTCTAAAGCTGAGTTGGAACTGTTCAATAATTTTCTGCAGCTCCAGGAGGCCTGGCAGTGAGTTGGCTGCTTTGCCACAGATTCATAAGCCCACAGAAGAGTATATGTTGCCAAGTATATATGTGTAAAAGTTGTTTATGCAGTTTTCCCTCCTTCATGCTTTCTATCTTTAGTTCTGCTTAGGCTGTCACTGAGACTGAATCCACTACTGACTGTAATACAGTGATTGTGAATGTCTGCATTCATGATTTCCAGGAGGAGGTGCAAAGGAAACTCCTCTTCTAGACTCAGTCTCTTCAGTTACCTCAGGTCCACAGGACTCTGTCAGATGGGCAGGTCCTTTCCAGATGTTGAGAGTATGATGACTTACACTGACATAGGTCTGTTTGGCCCACTGTTCCCAGAGCAGTCAGATGTTTGACAGACTCTGACTGTGATGGTCACATAAACTCAATCATGAACTTCCCGAATGGGTTTTCCAGATCTTGCCTTTGCTTGCTGTACTTTGACACTGTGTTTAGTTTTTACTGTATTAGGGATCCTGCATTCCCTGAGGATAGACTAAGGCTTTTGTCTGGCTTATAAACCAACCACCAAACCAAAAGGAAGGGAGAATAAACTGCTCGCAATTCTTACAGCATGACTATTAGACCTATTGTAACTGCTTTCAAAAATAGTGGGCTGTTGAGGAAATCTCTTCAATATCTACTACAAAGGACAACTAAAAATTTACCTTTTTGGCACAAATTTATTATGAAATTGTTCTTTTATAAAATATTCCTTATTATTCATCTGTACTTTCGATTATGTGAAGAGGAGCAGTGATATGCAGATATCACAGGTATGTTTCTAAACAAAGTGCTCTGGTGCATGTTTATGGTGAAACTTTGTGTTTTCTGCAGCCAGATAATTAGGCTTCAAAGCTGAAATACGCTGCTGAATGTTTGGGGGAGTAACAGAAGTTCTTTCAAAACTTGTTTGATACGCGGTGTGTAAGGTTGCTATGTACAGCAGAGGTTTTAGTACTTGCTGCCACACTGAGAAGTCAGTGTGTGAACAAACTGGTAAATCTTTGTGGGAGCTGAAGGTGTTGCCACCACATTCTTTCTTATGGTCTGTTTTTGGCATTTTCATTGTGGGCAGTGGACTTTTGAATGGATTGTTTAATACATTGTGTGAGTGTGAGTGATGAAGAAGCTGGGGCACTTCCCTGGTCATGAGCTGAGAAACTTTGGCAGAAGGCTTCAGCAAGCGTCTTTGAGTGATGGAGCATTAAATTACTGTACCAAGACTTGCAAGACTTTTTTTAGTAGTGCCTTAAGCTGACAAAATGTTTTTTTTAATGTGCTTAACTGAAGTTACTTGTGAGTCATGTCAGAGAATACACCTTTCCTGTGTGAGAGATGGTTAGGCACTGCTTGGAAACCAGCAGAACCTCCTAGGTTTTGTTAATTTTGATTTATGGATGTTGCAGAATCACATGGTTTTAGGTGTACTATGATATCATATTGAGTTAAACTATTTTGTTTCAGATTGTTGATGGAGAAATAACTGGCTGTGATGACTGCCCCAGCTGACTGATGTTATGAGAGAATAGCTGATGGTACTATGGTACTTCTTGTTCACCATGAAAGAGCTGATCTGTGTAAGGTGCAAAGGTTCAAAGCAATTAAAACCTAAAGCTGCATATGTAGACAAGTGCAGTTTGTAAATTCTGAGTTATGAGAATTATACATTAAAAAAAGACAAAGATGCAGGTTGCAACAGGTGATATTTGCATCACAGTAATGTGAATCTGCTTTACATCATCAGGTACTGAATTTTTAGTTAGTAGTTTTGGCTCTACCCATATGGAATATTAATGCTCTGCAGGATTCATGTAACAAATATATTGGATGCAGAGATTAATTTCTTGAAATGGCCTGCAGTGTTCCCTCTCAGCTGATTGAGGAATCTCTCCTGAATGGTACTGTTCCCTTCTTATCCAGGTATCTGGACAGGAGCAGGGCACTTTGGAAGTCCACGCCACAAATCAAGGGGATGAGACTGTAGGTCAAACATGATGTCCCCTACGGGCATTTGGCTGGAAAAGTGCAAGCTTGCTGATGCCATCAATGTAATTTTTACCCTCCTCTGTGACCTCCAGTTTAAATGAAGATTTTTAATTTTCTGTCAGGACAAAGAGGAGAAAAGAGAAATACTCTTAAGAGTAGGGAAGTAGACTGCAAGCTACAAGTCTGGGATGGTCTGTTATGGCAGCAAAAGTTTTGAACCTGCTATCTTGACCTCTGGAGATCTCATGTTTTGAATGGTAAACTCTGAGAAGAAAGTGAGAAGAGGAAGCAATACGTGGTGAAGTTTGAAGTGGTATTGGTCAGGATGCAAATGCCAGTGTTGTGGCAGAAACTGTGGAAACATGGTGTTTCCAGGTTAGAAGTGATAGGAGAGAGACAGTGTAAGCTCCGCTTGTCAAGTGTGTAAGCGATCCTTTTCCACAAGGCTTTTTTGAGATTGGAATATTGTCTGATGACAGAAGAGAACTCTGCCCTACCTCTAGGTGTATTCACCTACCTATTTGTGCCTCTTGTTAAGAGAGGAAGAAGTATCAGTTTTCAGGTTGCTTCTGAAACAGTCAGCTCCAAACTTTGTGTCGCTTGGTTTCATGTATCAACTCCTTGCTTTGTTTCCCTTCTCCTTTAAAAAGTGAATTTCTTAAAAGTGCCGAAGGATCTGAATGCTAAATAATTATAGATCTGCACCCTTGTTTTGGCACTCCTATCTCTTTCTTTTTCTTATTGCAGTCTTCCCAACTTTCTAAGACAGCTGTTAATCAAGTTGTTAATTTCTGAGTTGCTAAGCTAAGAAGCCCAATGCAGTAGAGAAGAGGTGGGCAGAGATAAACCCCCAGATTGTTCATTGTAAGTCAAAGCTAACAATCCTTTGTAGCAGAACTGATGCATTTAGTTTGGGTGTCCTTGCACTGAGCTTCCTCGTGTGTCTGTAATGCTCACCTGATCTTTTCTGGATGATCTCTAGCACCCTGTTAGCTAGGACAGTATGAAATGATCTACACTGAGCTGCTGCTGTTACACTGGTCCTGCTAGGAAGCTGCTGGCAGTGCAAACGGTGTCTCCTGGGCATGTTGAGCTCTCTTGCCTCTTCTGAGATCACAAATAGGGGGATGTTTCCCTACTTAAACATATTTTTCTTAAGTTCTGGGATTGGATCATGTGCTACCATCAAATAAATACACAAAGCTTCAACAAACTTTTTGTTGTTAGTGACTGTAACTATATGGGTTGTGTAGCATAAGGATGTGTCAGGAAAGCAAAGTACTATGGCATAAATTGTGATATAAGAAACCGCTATTTGCCATTTTGTTAATATTGGTATTAAGGTAGCTATTGGCTAGAAGCAAGTTGTTTTTAGACATTTTACAGGTATCTTAGAATTGAGAAGAAAAAAAATGTAACTTGGAAAAATTGTGTAAGGCTTGATTTAATTTTTTTTTTTATCCTTACCCCTCTTTTATCTTCTTTCCCCCTCCAGTACAAAAGATGTCAAGTTACCTGAAACACATGAGTATTCACTATTGCATCAGTAATTTTCAGGGAATAATAACAACAATTCTGATAGAATTGCCTTTAACTTATTGTAGTACTCACCTGAAAAGCTTTGAAAAAAATGCCTCTATCTGAATAACGTCGCTGAAGTCTATTGTTGGCATAGAGAAACAGGAGGAAGAAACATGCAGTTCAGTGTTTTACCTACATATTGATGTTGAAGTAGTAAAACATTTTATGTTAACCCCCTTCCACATTATTATTGGAGAAGAGCTGCCTCAAAGAATCAGGAAATGTTATTTCACTTACTGCTTTATTTTCAAGGTTTTAAATATGTTGAGTAAAAGACTACATTTTCATTGTGATGTTTCATTGAGGTTTGCTTTTACAAATGCATACTAAATAGAATTTTAAACTGTGTTATCATTTGGCAAGTGCATCTTTGTAAATCACTTTTGGTTATTTCAATGGTGAATTAACAAGCCTCTATTTTCTGAAGGGATACTTCTAACTTTCAGGCTGAAGTACTTCCACTTACAGCAATTTTTCTCTAGCCTGGCTTTCGATTTATACAAATGCTAATTATAGGACTTTGAATCTGTGTGTATACATAGTTTCACAAGGTCATACACATTTTTAATGAACCGTCTGAAATATTTATATATTGTTCTATTGTTATGTAAAGAGATCACTGCCATATAAGTCTTGTTGCATTAGTCAGATCAAAAGGAGAAAAAAGTTAATAGTAATATCTGTGTATAGAAAAGCTGATTTTTATTTTTGTCTCCTAAAGTTTTATCTTCATTGTCTTTGCAGGCATCAGAAGGTGTCACCTTCATTGGACCTGACACACATGCTATTCAAGCTATGGGAGACAAGATTGAAAGCAAATTGTTAGCCAAGAATGCAAAGGTCAACACGATCCCTGGCTTTGATGGAGTAGTCAAGGTGAGAAATCATTTAATTACTGTCTGCCCACTGTAGGAACAGTGTTTAAATCAAAGTACACCTATTGAAGGTCTGATGCAGAATCTAATTATTTCCTCTTTCAGTAAAATATAATTAAAAATGGAGTACAGAGTTTTACTAACAAGAGAGCTTTGGAAAAGAGGAGAAAGTCCTTGATAATAAATGATGTATTAGGAGTTCTTCAGTGGAGTCTCTAAAAATGTTTTGCTTTAAATTTAACATGAAGGCAGGTAGATGTGTTAAATATCAGGTGTGGATTTGACTTATTTGCACATCTTTACATTTCTAAGGTTGTCTTGTTGGCCAAGGTCTTGACATCTCTGAGTTAAGTGAAGTTTGTTGACTGTGTGAAGTTTCCATTTTGTGGTCTGTTCTGATGGTGCATATTTCCATGTGTTGCAAAATTCAGGATGAGGGTGGGCTGGGGGGAATTTGGTGGCTCTTTATCAGAATCTACAGCTAATGCTCTTTGTGTGGTTTTAGAAGGAATGTCTTCCAAGAGTTTTGTAAAAAAAAAAAAAAATTGTTGTTTCTTTATAGTTTGTAAGGTTAAATAAATTATATTTTCCTTTTTGTTTATTTTCTGCTATAGTGATTGTGTTGGGCTCTCACAAGCTTTCCTGTTTGTCTTAATATATTGTCTATGTTAATGTAGTTAAGCTTTTCTCTTTTAAAACCTTCCTTGTATAAAACTAAGATGTGGTGCATTATAAAATGTTGACCTTCTGGGTTGAAATTTTTTATGCTTTACCTGTCAAATGAGATTTTTTTCAAATGAAGTTTGAGTATAACTTTAAGTTGCATGAAAAAGAGTGCAGTAGCCAAGCTGGATTTTAAACTCTGTTAAGGGACAAAATACGCCCCCAAACCTGACTAAAAGTGAAGGGTAGAGTACAAAGGAGCTAAACCTCCACAAAATTACCTGGTCCAGTGAGGCTGCCTGGAGAACTTGACTACTGAGAGAGAATGGCATTTTGACCTCAGCTATTTTGTGATTTTATCAAAGAGAATTTTTCAGTACTTGTGATGGAAATGCGTGATGTTTGTAATGTCTGGTAGCAGCATAATGCTGCAACAGGTAAAAGTGAAAAGGCTTCTATCTCTTCTGGAGGTCTTCATATGAGTTTTGGACTGGCATTTGTGGCCATGCTGAAGTCTGGGAGTGGCAAATTTCAGGTTTTTGTTGCATATTTTAGCTGTCCCTTGTGTACGTGGTCCTTTAGCACTCACAAGATTTAACAGCAGCCAAGCTGTTTTGCATAACATTCTCTGTTCTGATATCCTGTATATTCTTCTAGGAATCCTGAAAATAACTTCCAGAAAAGCATCTAGCTAGGAGATAATTTGAATTAATCATTTGAACACCACAAAACATTCTCTAATGCAGAATTAAACACTCAGACACCACAAAGTGCTGGTTTTCCCATATCAAGTTAAAACTTACATAAGGGTCTATTGTTCTGCTAACCAAAAACCCCAAACTTGACAAAGTAGGATAATGGTTAATGAACAGACAGCCCTATACCCAGTGCAACTGAGCTGCTTTCTTGTACGCACTTGTTTCATAGACCTTCAATCGTGCTGTTTTTGACAATTATCTGAAGTTCCTGACTCAAAAAGGAAACTAAAGTGATGTGGTTGGCAATGGGCTATATGCAACAATACCCTTAAAACCAAATGAGCTGGAATGTACGACTGAGTTGACAACTCTGGTCCTTTGCTATTGAAAGGAACTGTGGTAGCTGCTTAGTCCCAAAGTGTCCATGTCATACCAGTTGCACATACCTCAGCCCTGCATGAGTTCTGATTATCTGAAGAGTGTTGGTGAAAAAGAGTACATACCAAAAAAAAAAATCCCAAACCAAACCTGCCGTGTGTCCACCAAATAAGAAAAAGGAAAATCCACAGACATTGCCAGCATTGTAGTCTCCATCAAAAAGTGGAGTTGCAAATTTTAGGCTAACCAGTGCTTTTGATTACCAATTATAGGAACTAAAGCTTCTGATATTTGATAGTGCCATACTTTCTATGGATCTAAATATGTGTCTGTGTTTGTTCTCTGATTTCCTTCCTGTGTCAGTGTCTTTTGCTCAAATGAACACCCAAATAATTAGATCATACAGGATGCCTGATCTTTGGTTAGAGCTTGATATATTATTTTGCAAATTCAGACTAAGATAGGAAGGGCAAAGCTGCATGATACCACCTCTAATCAGAACAACACACAAAGAACTGGAGACTGTTTAGGATTTCTGCCATTCTGTGGGAAACCTATTTTAGTCAGTTATGAAGCTTTCAAAATCTTTGAGAGCTCTTTTTCCTGAGAAATAAAAATTTAAAGGTCTTAGGAAGGGCTTAGTGTCTGCTTGATGCTTAAGGTGGTTAGAGGTGGTTTCAGTTTTATAGTGGAGTTTAGTAAAGCTGGAGGAAAACTGCATTCATGCCTCTGACAATTATTCATTATATTACTCTATATGATATTCATTATATTCATTATATATATTACTCTGATTATTCAACTCAGGACTGCACTGAAAATCTTTGTTACTAGGGGAGTTGTCTTTATCCTTGTTAAATAGTGGTGCATATACTTAGGCCTTTCATCAATAAAGGGTATTTTTCCTCTCTTATGTTGCTTAGCACTTAACACACAGGAGACACTGTAGTTGCTAAGGTTTTGTAATGACATCCTGGAGAAGTTGCATGCAGAAAAGTTCAGTGAGTAGAAATTAAACTGGAAATTTAAAAGAAGGAAGGCCTTCAATGGTATACTTAAAACTGGAAGGATTGAAGAGGAGGATGCCTGGCATAACAGACAACAGACACAGCTAACTGTTCTTGTACTGGCAAATGCTCTAGCAAATGTGACACTGAGAGTGGAAGGATGTGGAATGGAGAAGGCAGTTTGACAAAGAGTAATTTTCTTCTCATCCCAGGTTCAGTTTCACTTGTTTGGGGCAGGGGTTATCCGGTTTGAGCATGTAAGGTACCAGAGTCTTGTGCTGTCAGCTAGAGAGCCAACAAAAACTTTCAAAAGGAATTAATTTCAAAATGTGTAACTACAATTAGTTTTATAAAACCTGTTTGGGAGAGGTAGTGGTAAACGGTTTTAATCAAAAGAATTAGCATAAATCAATGTGAGCAATGACTATACTAAAGTTAGGGTTGAGATGACGTATTGACTGTAAACAGCTAAAGGGGCATAAGAGACTAGAAAGTGGAGGCTGAGTAATGAGCATAAGAACATGCTATAGTGAAAACCTGGCAAAGGAATGGCAAGGGAAGAATGATTTTTGTATTGTTTCACCATATACAGCCAGTTTGGTTTTATGGCTGGTAGAACACAGCTGGATGGAGACACAGAAGAATGATGTCTGTGTCCACTTAGTTTCGCTGATGTCAGTAAGCACATTAGAAGTCTTCAGCAAGGCTCTGAATTTACTGTAGTTAAGTTTAGGTACCTGTTTTAGCTGAATTTTTGCATTGGGATATTGATGTTAGGCTTGAATGATTGCTGTTTAGTTGGAGAGGTTAAGAAACTGGTTCTGGAGACTGAACTGGAGTTTCTCTAACACCCTCAGCCATGAAAACCATAATGCAGTTCGTCATAATTAATACAATGTTTCACAGTTGTAGGAGTCACTTAATCAACTTTATCCCACCATTCCCTACATCAAGACAGTTTTGTTTTTCTGTTTCCACCTGCTGGTACCTGGTCGAGAGGCATGTACATGAAAGTAGGAGGTTAGGAGTTTATGCTACAGGAGTATTTTATGTCTAACTTAGTAGAATCACCTGTTTGTGAAAATGCTGTGCCATAATTTTATAACTCTAAGGATTTTTATTAACATCTACCATTACTTGAACATTTTTATTTGTACAATAAAAGGTGGTGCTAAAATTATTTATTTCTTTACAGTCTCCAGTTTATTTTGGGAAAATGGTAGTGCAGGTAATGTGTTTTTGGAGGAAACAGCAGTAAATCATTGAAGACTTTCATTTTTAAAAAATAATTTAAAGTGTTTTTAGTACCAGTGTGGCTTTGTATATTTTGCACATATGGACATATGTGTTAGGCCATATCATAGCATTTGTTTTTTTGCTCCTTTTAGGCTAATACTGTGTATCTGTCATAAGTTCTTTGTACCAAAAAACTAAAATAACTGTCCTATTTTTTTCTGATTACTCAAACTGCTTCTGCATTTATGTAATCAGCAAGTGAAATTCATGATATTTTAAACATACATTCAACATACCTTCTTATGGAAAAAGATCAAAAAGACTTACTAGGGATTGCAATATGTCAATTTCTTATTTTTTAAAATTAGTTCTCCTTTTTAAATCACAGCATATTTTTATTTTCTGGCTCAGAAATGCTCTTTGAAAGCGAAAATTGGAGTATGCATGGATTTTTATATTTTTTCCTCATATCGTAGAGTTTGCGTTCTAATATGTTAGAACTGTAAAAGAAACAGATGCTGAAACAGTGTAAATTAATAACTGTGCTGGGCAGATGACTAAAGTCTTTTCATGCCAGATCTAAGACAATTAGTGCTGCTGATACCAATCTGCTTGTTACTTAAAGTTGTTGTATGCATGTGTAAAAATACAGTGGCAGTGAAAAGTTCCCCGATAATGATTTGCAGCTTGTCTTCCTGTGGACTACAGTGTATCAGTTAGCCACTTGTTTGCAGGTAACTAAGTGAAAAAAGATTACCCTGTTTGCTTCCCCCTCTTAATTCTATTTTGCAAATATATGGGGGAATTTGCAAGAGAAAAGAAATGTAAAAGTTTCCTTCTCAACTATAATCGTGGCTCTTTATCAGTCATCACTCTTCCTGCATTTTGTTCAAGAGGCTCTAATTGTCTGCATTTGGCAGGTTTAACACTTCCTGACAGAGAGGCTATTAAGGGGAAGTATTCTCGCATAACTGTCACAGGCAGGAACAAAGAACCTTCAAACTCAATGTGTGGAAACCACTAACATTCTTAAATGACCCTTTTCATGCATTTTATCCCTTTAAGCTAAAATTTGGAGGGTGCAGGGTCATGGAAAGCAGCAAGGTGTAATAAAACAGTAAACTCTTGAGGTTTTTTTTTTGGGGGGGAGGGTGTAAGGGGCAGAGTTTTTTTGCTAGATTTATCTCTTGAGTTAAAAACAATTGTTATTTGGAAAAATCTCATTAACAGATGTGACTGGAGTAAAAAGACTTAAAACTGATGTTGCTTTCAGGACTGCTTTGAACTTAACAAGCACCGATTTGTGGAGCAGACTAGCTAATGAAAGGAAATTAAATTTTCTGACAACTTCCCCTGCCAGCCCCCTTATTCTTCATGGGGCTGTTACTAGGTACTGAAGACTTTTAAAGAGGATTTTGTTTTATTATCGGACATAAATGAACCAGGTATGAACATTTCTTATGTATTTTTTTTAAAGTTCTGACCTGGGTGCTTTTAAAATGGATTGCCTTGAAAGCTTTAAAAATATCAGGTTTCAGTTTAATGTTCATAAGTCAGCCCCCATAGTTTCAGACACACTTAGCAGCTGGTGGTTTCCAGACATTACTGCCTTCTATACAAATTTTTTAATGTATGTCATGGGATAGTATAAATATTAGCAAATTTGGACGGAATTTTCAAGCTTAACCTGTACCGCTGGAATTTAACCCTTTTTCTTTCTAACTTTGTGTAATGGAAATATACTGTTATCAATAGAAATAATCAGAATTAACCGCTGCAGATGAAGTGATTTGGTTATTGAAATGTAAGTAATTCAAGTATTCTCGCTTTTATTCTCTGAGTTTCCCAGGACTGTTTCCTGTACCGGACTACTGTAGTATGAGACAGCTGAAGCAAAAGATGGCATCAACAAAAGGATTTATATAGTTGGCTTATGCAACTCTTAAAACAATTATGGGAATCTTCTTTCAGATACAGTTTTAAATGATGCATTTAAGGTTTATTTTGTCTTCAGATTGCAGAACTTTCAAAACCAAAGTGCTTGTGTTCTTTCTTGAGTAAACAAGAGCCATTTGTCTTTGAAGAAGTTCTACAAGGTTTTTTTTCCTGAACTTGAATTACTCCCAAACAATAGAGAATCAACTCCCCCTACTGACAGCAACCAGGAAAACACAGAGTACCTGTGAGGACAGAAACAAGCTGGTAGTGGACAAACTTTAACGATCTGATTTATGGTCCATTATTGATTGTAAGCTTCTAAATTCTAGCATTAAATTCCTACAACTGCAGAAAATAATTTTGCGATTCTGGTTGTGTTTCCTGTCAGCTGATTCCTCCTTGCTTTGAGTTTCTCAGTGCACTAATGATGAGGTAGAATTTACATTCCACTTATGGTATTAATTTTACATTCCTCTGGCTGAAAAGGGTCAGAAGGTTGTAAAATCAAACATTAAATGAATCGGAGGAGACAGTAGTGCAATATATGACTGCCCTCAGGACACAGTGCAATGGCTGATGGGATTAACGTTGGGTCTCATTTCCTGCTTTTACAGGATGCAGATGAAGCTGTCAGAATTGCAAGGGAAATTGGTAAGTTCTTAAATTAGCTATGGTGGGATTTGTGTGCCTCTCAGCAGACATGGTTGACTAAATTGAATGTGTAATAAGTAATCCCTATAGAACAAATAATGTTTTAATAGTTTTTAAGTTCCCTGTTGCCAATAGGACTGGAGGAATCTAGGCATTAATGCCCTGTCTCTTAAATCATCACATTTGAGCTTTTCAAACTGGACTTCACAGAACAAGTGCAGTCATGATTTGTGGAATGAATGTGATATGCAGTCATGAGTACCTCACTAAAGGAGTTATCTAAAAGTATATCTGCAATTGGACATGATAGTCAGAGGTTAGGCATGGTACACTTCTCTTTATATGGAGACTGACACCAGTGGTGTTACAATCTTTGTTCTTCATCACTATGTGGACAGCAGCTAGTTTGAATATGATCCAGAGCACCAGCCTTCTGTGCTTACTGGAATAAAGTTGCTATTCAGCTTCTGAATATCTTACAAAATGGTGAAAAGAGCAACCAGCAAATGAGTCTGGGACTCATTTTGATGAAGGTTAAGTGTAATATGTGTTTAATGAGTTTTGGCTTTTATTTACTAAAGCTTAGTATTAGTGAAAATACTAAACCATATGCTTGAAATTACACGTTTTTAAATGCTTTCTAGAAGAAGAATCTAATGTAGTAAGATATCTGATTTTTCTTGGGATTTTCCTTTAATTTTCCTTTTGAGACTGCAACCATGAGAAGCTATTTAGGTTTATCACAGGTAGATAAACAGCTTTTCACCTGTGTCAAGACTTATTTCTGTGCCTTTATGTGCCAGATAGAAAGTGGGAGTTGCACTTCTACAGATAACTTCTAAGCAGTGTAAGATCTTTCTGCCTTTAGTTTAAGTTAGGGCTTTTACCCTGCAGTGGTTAACTGCCCTGAAAACCCTCCTAGGTTTGTCTGACTTTTAGGCTAACATAATTGAAGTCAGCATTTCTGTGAGTCAGGCTTTGTGTCCTGGTTGTGAAATCCAGCGATAATGTCATGGGAGCATTACCAAAAGAAAGAGGTTATTAACCAAATGGGAACATTCAGAAGAGAAGGGAAGGGTAAATAAAACTGGGTTTAGTCCTGCATAAAGACATAGTAATGTGACTTTATTTCAGTCCACTTTCTCTTCAATAATCTTTCTTGCTCTTGTGTTTTAAAGATTTCCTGCAAGTATTTTTTTAAACAGTTTTGATGAATGTAAGTCAGAAGGCATGCAGTGGCTTTGTAGACACCTCTTTAAAATACATTCTTTTCTAATTTTCTTCTGAGTTCTTCTGGTGTTCTGTTGACTGGTTCCTGTCTTTGATATCAGTAGCACTTTGGAGGTCATTATATCAAGGCAGTCCTAAATCTGCGATAATAAAGTCAATTACAGACATCTGGGTGGTGCTTTATTTAGATGGAAAATTCTTAAACTGTTTTGATACAAAAAGGGTTTGTACTGTGATGCCATGTAGTGAAAGAAAAATGTCCCTTATAGCTTTTTCCATGCCCATGTTTTGACAAGTAGATCAGTTTGGTTAAACTTCTGTCTAATTGTAACCACTGACCAGAATAAAACATAGTGATTTTAATTTCAAAGGATCTAAGATAGAATGAAATTATAGTCTCTTGTGTATGTATACAAAGTATTTGTCCTTGTGTATGAAGCACTTGAGATGCAGTGGAATACTTTCAGATTGTTTCTAATTTCACTAATCCAGAGTTTGTCTTCTAAGAAAGCTTAAATAATTCTTAAAAAAATAACCATAACCATACTGTCAGCGCTTAAAACAGTAAAACTGTGTGTGATGCTCTCTTGTTGCCTGTGTTTTTTTTCTGTGTCTCCCTGCTGTGTTTTGGCCAAAGATCCAGTAGTAGTGGAGCATGGCACCTCAGGGTTGAGAACACAGCCTTTACCTGTTTCAGTGGCTGTTATCTATGGATACACATTTTCTAGGTGTGGGAGTGAAACCTTTTTACCCCTGATTTGAGATGTTTTCCTGGATTGTATAGAGAGAATGCGACAGGGAAACTAGGCTAAATCGGAAATTGGAAGAAGTTCAGGCACAAATTGCTGTATTGGCTCCTTTCTACTGTCTCTCTTCTCTATTTGTTGGTGTGGGCTGTTGTGCTCTTCTGATCCTTTCTGCAGTGCTTAATTACATTGGCCCTTTTCCCATGCTGCTTTTAGGTCTGTTTGTAGAATTGTACATTAAGAACTCTTGGATTCTTAATTCTGAAGCATCGATGAAACTCCAGAAAGTTTGACTCCTTTCATTGAAAGGATTGAACAGCTATGAAGTGCAGTCAGTTAAAACTAAATGGAAGTTTGTACAAAACTGAAGAGATGAATGAGATTTTTTTTTGTCATGTTTTATTTGACATATGGGTTTAGTTAGTGCTAACATTTAATAATAGATATTGAAAAGAATCTTGTATTGCCACATGCAATACTGCTCAAACTGTGCAGTATTTGCACAATGTGTTTTGTGGTCTACTACCTGCGCTTTATAAAAATGAGTAAGTGCCATCCAAAAACAATGGTGGCAAAGGGTGGGACCTAACACCTGCAGGACATCAGAAGTTTGTTGACTCCTTTTATCATTCAGATTCTCAGAACAGTAACTGTCCTGGAAACAAAGCAGTTCTAACTTATGAGTACCTATTTAGCAGCAGAAGCAGGTACAGTGATCTTCAAGTCTGACTTCTTTTTGCTTTCTTGCCTCCTAAGATCTTTAGACCCATCCTTAAGAGGCGTTACAAGAATGGAAAACTATAAAACAAGAGTAGGTTTTAATCTCAGATGCCAATTTATTTGAAACTAAAATTCCATCTAATTTGGGGGAAGGATTGAAAACGTAACACCTACTCAAAAATGTATCTGCTTTGTGAGTCTTTTCATTGCTGTTGTTGTGGGTAATTACAAATGGTGTTAAATTGTTTGCATGCCTCTTCCTTCCCACAACTAACCCAACCAATCCATGTGAACATACTTTAGCAATTTTGATTGCTGCTGAATAGTATGAAAGTGGAGTGTTGAGTAATGCATTCTGATCCAAGTATCCTATACCCAAGATGTATCAAAACTTAAATTTTACAAGGCCTTCCTTTCAATTTTTGATATTGGCTAAAGAGCTGTTCTAAAGCTTAGTTCAGTGCCTCCAAGAGCAAGGAGCTTGTACCCCTCATATTTGAGCAAAAGCTCTAGTATCCTTGTTTTCAGGGGACAGGCTAATTTACATGCTGACATTTAGAGGTCTGTTGCAATTTTTCCTTCTCAACCAGAAAAACTATCTATTTTTTCAAAACAGGCCTTACTTCATTTTTTTAAAACTTATTTTATTTTTCCTTATATAGTGGCTCTTGGGAGTCTCTAACTGCCTTGCCTTACAAGTATGGCTGACATATAATCACTATATATAAAAGGTGTGAGGGAGTGGAAGCAAAGTGGTACTGCTCTTGGTGAACAATACTAGTAACCCATGTATACTCTGATAATTTAACCATGTGAGTTGTGATATATGAATTACATTTTGAAGTATACAAAGACTTAGCAAGGTTCATTTTCAACATGCCTGTTTTGCTTTGGAAACTAAAGAACAGTAAATTAGGACTAGATTCTGCTTACAGAATTAAAATCAACGAACCATTCAAGAGACTGATATTGTTAGACTGAAATTGGTAGTGTAATAAATGATGATTTTTTCAAGTACATGCAACACTGAATAAAATAGACGAAGTGATGGAAATTGCCTTCGTGCATTTGCCATAATAAGGCTTAAAACAATGCTTGTTTCAAAATTTCACTTTTACAGCTTTTTGGGTAGGACAGAGTCTCCAGATGGTGATAGTATTGCCAGAGATTCGCTAGTGTTAACCAGTAAAATCTCATTTCTTGCATGGAAGTTATACAAGATGTGCTTTTAGCTTTATTTCAAGATAACCAGTGACTTGTGTAGGAGCCTGGCAGCTGCCAGGGATGTGGAGATGCAGCTACAGCATCAACAAAATGCTCTTGTGTAGGTATTGCATATACTGCATTTCATGAAAATTGGTTGAACTTCACTGTTGCTGCATGTAATCTAGAGTTATTTTGCCTTTACCCTTTAATCTCTGTGGTTGTAGAGGCCTGGATCAAGCTCATTGTTACTCTGTGGCTTATCCTGTACCCTTCCATGGGCACTATCAGATATTTCATAAGAAAATCTAAGAGAGACTGTAGAAAGGTTGTTTGCATGGCTCTGTTTGGTCTTAACCTTATATGTTGTAACAAGAGACTACTTTAGACTCCAAGACATGGAGATTTATAGCCTTGTGGTAATCTATGGCTAAAGGAGCTTGGTTTGTGCTCTATGTATGCTTAACTACTACCTCTCTACAGCTTTCAGCCCTGTGAATGCTTTACAGCCTGGGGTTTCACAATCTAATAATGTGTTAAGTTGGAGAGTATTTTATTGATATTTTTCCCCTGTTTCTTTGTTAATTTAATGTTCTTTTGTACTGTTGCTGCTTTCCTGCCTTCCAATCAACACTACCATTTCTTATGCTTGCCTCATGCCCTTTTTTTTTTGTATCCATTTCAGACTTTTTAAGAAAACAAAGGTCTTCCAGATCTTACTGGTTTTAATTATCTTCTCCTGAACCTCCTTTCAGTTAGATCACTATGAGGGAGAGGTGGGAATATTGTATTGCTGTCACTTAACGGAGCAAGAGTAGTTCTACATTCCAGAAAGAAACTGTAAATATCAGTAATACATATGACAGTAGACTGGACCACTTCTGGGAACCATATTCAAATGTGTCTCTCTGTCCCCAGATCAAAGCTTTTTATAGAATATTAGCTTCACTTCTCTAGGACTGATAGACTCTTCTTGGCAGCCAATACCAGCTGGTCTTGTATTTGCTTGATGTTGTGATTTTCATTTAACATAGTGGAGACCAAAGGCATGAAGAATCTTCTGCTATCCTAGAAATGTCAAAAGTATTTTAATCAGATCCTTGATTTTTATTTTTCTGCATGTTCATGTAGAGAAAGGCGAAGTTCTCTGGTATGATGAAATTGTTTCAGGATGTTGCTTTGAATGAAATGATTTGTATTAAAGGATAAACAATCATTACTAAATCTGCATTTAAACTGCGTATTTTGTTACTGTAATTTTCTAGCTTTCAGAAATGGAAGGTCCTGCCTCATATCCATATTACAATATCATGTTCTACAAGTAAAATATTGCCAGTTATGTGCAATGCTGACAGATTTATACTCCTTGTTTTTTCTTACTACATGTCAGTTTGGGGAGAATATTTTTATTGTAACCAAAGTCATCTGTTTTCTGATACTATTATATAAAATATCTAAGCAGCACAGCTTTCAAGCTGCTCTGTTATTTAAAATGTGCTGCACTAGAAGTGTTGATAAAGTGCGTATTTGTTTACTCAGTCTTGAGACTTAATTTATGAAGATCTGCTAATTTTTGCTATTAATTAAAAATATTATTTAAGCAGCAACAAAGGAAAAAATGTTACTAAAGAAATGTCAAATGCTTTATTCATAAATCACTTCATTATTTGGGAATAATTCATTCAGTTTGTTTTTGGTGTAAATGAATTGGAGAAGACAGCCTTTCTTGGCTGTAGAAATTACTGCACTGACAGCTAAGTCTTGAAAAGAAAAATTTCTCCTCTGTTCTCCCTGCAAACAAAGTGTTTTAATAAACGAAGTTATTGTCTACTGGCTTTATTGGACATGTGGTCAGTTGTCATGTTCCTCTGACCAACTGAACAAAGTTTGAACTTCTGTCTAATTGTTCCCCGCTGTTAGGCTACCCTGTCATGATCAAGGCCTCAGCAGGTGGTGGTGGGAAAGGCATGAGAATCGCTTGGGATGATGAAGAGACCAGGTGAGATGCTGTCCAAAAGCTTGCCTTGATGAATGCTGCAGTTACTGAAGTTCCATTAAGCCGTTGTGAGCTGACAGTTGAGCACATATGAAATGTTAGACAGAGAAACTGGATATTATTTGGCTTTCTCCCTTTGGCATAGTGAGAAATATACTTTGGAAATTTGCATGTGCCTATTTCTAATTAATTATTGCATAAACCTTCCAAAACATTGTCCATTAATTTGAGTAAAACCCCCATATTTACAACCGCTGTTAGTCCAATGTTAGACTGTAAATAACATTTTGCTGTATGCCTTTCAGAATGCTGATTTATTAATTCTCTGTGTTAGGTAGAATATTTATTGGCCCTGATTCACAAACATTAATGCGTGCCATTAGTTCTGTTAAAGCTGATAAGACTGATAATTCATATGTTGAAACACATTCGGTGTTACCAGAATGTGCTCTAATAAATTGCATACTTCTGTGTTCAAAGCATTTGTATCAGCAAACTATTGTACTTTTGTCTGTTTTGAAACAACACATGTTTCAACACAAAGATGTTTTCATGTCTCTTATTGGTTGTCTGAGTCCTGAACATTTCATGATGCTTTGTTGTTGACCTGGAATTTTACAGTCCACTCTCTGCTGATGTTCTGGCAGTGAGGAGCCTGATTTCAACTCTGTGTGCTGCTGATCTTACAGAAAAATGTATTTTCTGATTTTTCAAAACTTGTAATGAAAAGCCTATTTGATCCAAAGTAAACTGAATGTTTTTGTTTCTGCACAGAGGGAGCAGCACATGTGCTGGAGTCAACTCAATGTACCACTGAAATTTTTGTTAGTTTAATTTAGTCACCTGCAAGACTTCCCTGTCTCCTATTAAATTTTTGTTTGTCAAAACCTAAAAATTGGATGAAAGAACAATGAATGCCTAGCAGTTAGATTTTAGATTTAAAGAAAACATGGTGGGTTTATTTGTACCTTGCTCTGTCAAGTCCATTTATATTCAAATCTAAACAGGAAAATAGTGTTTCATGCATTAGAATGAAGATCTAGAATAACCTGCTTTCTTAAAAGGATACTTTGTTGCTACTGCTTTAGAATCCAAAATTGCTGCCTTGATCTTGTTCAGGCAGTTGTTCCATCTGTTGGACTTGAAGGGAAGGCATTAATTTCTTATTTAGTTCAGAAAGGAGTGAAGGAGCTTGATTAAAGTAACTGTTTTAAAGTAGAAGTGGATCTAAAATCATGATTGCCAACTTATTTTGGGGAAAAGCAAAGGTTATGGTTTAGAAAGTTACCTAGTAGAGCTGATTGGTACCAGTAGAAGCTAGCTAGGGATATTCTTTTATGTACATTTGCATATCGGTATATTAATTTAGTGATATTACTTTGACTCAGTCCTATTTGATGATAATTTGAACTTCTTGCCTTGTTTATGGAAAGCCTTTGAATGATAGAGTATCTGGGATTGGATGGGACACACAAGGATCATTGAGTCCAATTCAGTTTTGAAGTATCATTCAGTGCCGTGCTATTTGGAGTGGAGTTGTTATAATAATCATCTTCGTTACTTATGCAAACCTTGTCTTTATAGTGTAATGTTAAATCTAAAAGGTGTTGAGAAGTACACCCAGACAGTCACAGATCAATACTATTTATTGAATCTAAATTGAGGCGAAATGCTTATTTTAACATTTTTGAATCAGTAAAATTAAGTTGACAAAATACTTGTTGCAGGAAGAGGAAAGTGTGTTTTAAGAGAGCTTGAAGACGAAGTAGAGCATTTGGGTTTCTCTTTCAGTCTGTCTTTAAGAATACCTGTGAGGTTGTAAAAGATTGTTGTTCATATCCATGAATTGTGTTACAGATCTAAAATTGTTCCTTTTTATGTGTCTAGAAAACACCTGACTTGAGTGTTTTGAGGGTGACTCAGGTGTTACTGACAAAACAATGTATCAGATAGTTTTAATACTGCATAAAACTACTGTATAGTTTTGCTGCATTCAGGTCCATGTAACGCTAAAAAGAAACAATTTATCAGCTATGGGTGGACTCTGGGAAAACCAATATCTGAATGGCCTTTTGTATTTTAGGTTTCGTAAACACAAGGTGAGTCTGAAGAATGGTTGGTAATATTTTGATCTGTAAACTTGTTTTGATTTTGTCTCGAGATTATTTGAAAATAATCTACATTACTTGAAAACGAAAATCTTTATATAGAATCATTCCTGATTTGGAAGGGATCCACAAGGATCATGGAGTTCACCCCCTTAGCCTTGCATAGTACCATCCCCAAGAGTCACACCATGTGTCTGAGAACACTGTCCAAACACTTCTTGAACTCTGTCAGGCTTGGTGCTGTGACCACTTCCCTGGGGTGCCTGTTCCAGTGCCCAGGCACTCTCTAGGTAAAGAATCTTCTCCTTGTTTGAAACATACTTTTGGATTTTCAGGCTAGTTGAAAACCTTTCTTGTTTCAACTGGTTATGTGTGTATGATAAGGAGGCTTAAATGTATGTGTGGCGTGATGTGGAAATAGCCACTGGAAGGGAAAGACTGATCTGAGAAACTTGCTGCTGTTATAGAATTATTCACTGTGGTAACTTACTGCTTCATCTTTCATGTCCCTTAAACATACCAAGTGATGACAATCGTTTTAGATCATCTGTAATTATTATATTATTCCAGCTATAGCTAAGATTTCTGTAAACTTTCAGATAGTATTTCTTTTAGAAATACTGATACAGTTTTGTCAATGTTACAATTTGTTTTTTGAAATAGCTGTTCACGTGCCCTTCACTGTGGATGGCTGCAGTGTTGACCCCATCACTGGGCAGGGCTGCTGTTGTGTTTAAGATCTGAGTCCCTTCCAATTCTCACTTCTATTGCTTTTTTCCAAATTTTGGGGAGGTTCTAGGGTGGAATTTTCTGTACAGTTCAAGCCACTGTCCCACATCTGAAATTAAAATAGCCTTATGTTAACTCAAATGTAATCCCTAGCTAGTTTTCTTGGTTTGGAGAAGTATGATTTAGCATGCTTTTTCTTCACCTAATAGATGCCCACTTGCAATTGTATTGAAAGTGAAGGGCAGATTTCTGAAAAGCAGTTTACCTTAAGTTCAGGTTGGTAGATTTTTTTATAGCCTGAGATAGTTCTGCTGTGGTCTGTATCGAAAAGTATTTTTAACTTAGTCATTGATCATCCCAACTCTGGTCCTGTACACGAAGAGCCTCTGTGCTTGCATCCCAGCAAACCTGATCTGAAAGTGCTTTCCAGGTATAGGCAACGTGAAGTTCATGATGCAGTACAGCAAAACATGACCAGGGCATGTGTCTGACTACACCTCATCTGTATAGTTCCCTCTGTGGAAAAACTGAAGGCTTCTTCCTTCCAGTATGCCCATAACAATTGTACATCCAGCTATCTAACTCTCTAACTAAATCTTTAGGCTTCATGGCTCCAAATGGTGGCCTAGCAGCTCCAAAAAGGAATTAAATTCAGGACTCTATCTTTTCCAAAGAACAGATGGAAATTTTCTGGCAGAGATTGTGATAATCTTTGCATGTAAAGGCACTTACTGGCTTGTAGGTTCAGTATTGGAGGTCATCATACAGAAGCTATTGGCCCATGTTTTAAACTCTGTGGATCTGCAGATAGAAATTAGTTTCTTTAGCTGGTAGCTTCAGCTGCAGACATGATAACCTCCAAATTGGAAGTCTGTACTAAATTATTTTTTTAGGAGTTACCTTTGAAAAATTTGGAGCTTTGTGTTAGTAATTCCCCCCTATTGTCTCACCTTCTGTAACTTTTCCTAGATATTGAAGTCTTGCATGCTTAGTGGGTATCTGTTTTGAAAGTTTTTACCAAGGCAGCTTCCAGCAACAGATATTTAGAGAGATGAAAAGATTGTCTTTTAGCCTATAATAATAGAAAAATGTAAATTGTCCTGTTTCTGAAATTCTTTATTGGTGCTTATGCCAATTTTATGAATGGAAATCAGACATCTGTTCTCAGATTCCAGGAATGCCTTATAATTTCTCTTCTGTGGTCTTGTGCTTGGAATGAGCAGTGGGACTGGAAGAAGTTAGCATGAAATAAGTAGAAAATCATTCTGAATCTTCCAGCTACTAAAGCAAAGGATATATGAAGTATGCAGTATAAGAGGACAATACTTGAAAAACTCAACAGCATTGCCTATTACAAGCCTGTGCATTGAGTTTATCTTCCCAAAGCATTGCATTTGACCTTTCAAAGTACTGTGCATAAACAGAAACCCACATATTTACATGCCATCTACATGTGTAAACCTATGTAAAATGATGTGACTAGATAATTTTAGTTGATTTTTTTTTTTATTTGGAGTTAAGTTGAAGCAATCTATATTGGTTCTGTATGTGAAATCAATAACATTTGAGTATCTATTGGCTACTTAACTTATCAGGGTTTTGGAAGGCTTCTACAATACTAATGGCTATCAAACATCTACTTTTTAACTAGATAGTCCTTCTAATTCTGGCCTTGACAAGAAAAAAACTGTTTTTACTATTTCCTGTTTCTGAAAACTGAAATTTTACATAATGAGTACAGTCTTCTGTTAGTATCTGACTGCCTCAAAAGAAAATTGTTTTAATTAAAGCAACACTGCTGATCTCAGAGCTGGAGGCAGAAAGTTGGCATGGCTGTTTCACTTCAGACAACCACAGGAAGGCTTGTGGCAACATTAGTAATGCTTTTGTACAACTTAAACTTCAGTGTGAGTAAATGTATAGTAGGGAGAGAGGGGAACCTTAGAGAGATCCTGTTTTTCCTCTTTATAACTGTGCAGGTTTGAAGGGATCTAGAAGACAGCATTTCATCCAGCTTCATCCTCTGAATAGCATCAGCTCTCAGTTTAAATTGATTGCTTAGAACTTCCCCTGATTGGGTCTTGTATTGAGATTACACAGTCTCCCTAAAAAGCCTGCTCTGTTTCTTCATTCTTTCCAGAAATTTTTTTCCTTATGTCCATTTGAAAGTAATTTTTATCACTGGACAATTGCAACTGCAGAGTTTTGTAAGATAAAACAAGGTCAGAATATCAGAGATAGTCATTCCTATTAGATATAATTTAAAATGATTTACAGATATATGGATGAGATGATTAGGCACCTGTCTCTTTTTAACAAGTATTACAATTTAGATTTCTAATTAGCACACTTCCTTCTGTGAAAGAAAAAGTCAATTGTGAATAATTGTGCATAAAACTGTGTGACACAAAAATGTTTACGAAACAAAACAGCCTTTGATATAGGAGTTAAAATAGCTGTAAATCAGTTTCAGTAAGAAACACTGTGTATGGCTGTTTGTTACAGCACTTTGTGGTTTTTTTTTTTTTTTTGAGAGATCGGGTAGTGCACAGAATCACTAATTTTGACCTCCCCTTTTTCTTTTTTACTATGTAATTAAATATATTGAAGTTAAGTGTGAATTTAGGAGATTTGTACATTAGGTGTAATCTCTTGAAATTACAACATTGTTGAAAAAATGTGAAGCTATACTTTTAAATTTACACATTCCTCTACTGTAAATTTACCTATCTTGTGGTCTATGGTCTAGGTTAACCACATCCAAGAGGTGGAAAGCATGAAAATTTCAGCTCAGTTGTGCTGTAGTTCTTATTCTGGGTGCAAGTGTCAGGGATGTTTCAGTAGTCAGTCACACAGAAATTTGACCAAGCTTTCCATATGTATCAACATGAATTGCACTAATATGCCACTTACAGAACTTGTAGAAAATTTCAGTGAAGCCTGTGGGTCCCTGCATTATGCTGTCTCAGCCTGAGAAAGCTGTTCATGAAGTTGTTTGTCAGAGCTTATGACCCAAAGAATATCCTTTCTGCTATTTAGATAAAAAAAGTTAATAAAGTATCTTGCAGTCTTTATTTTGTTTAACTACGTATATAAGAGAAGAAACAGAGAAGCATACAGAATGCTCTGTATAACACTCACTTATACTTTAAGGCAGGGAAAAACTACTAGTACAGCTGGTGTGTTCTGTGAGGTCAAGTATGCATCTTTAGGTTGTGCTCAGTGGTGGAATTTGCAATGTCTGTAATATTACATTTGCAGTTCTTTAATGCACAATTAACCAACCTCTGCTGTTCTTGAGTATTAAGAGGGCTGTGTGCTATAAGTAATGGTGAGCTTCACCTTTACTTCTGTATGGCAGCTACTTGGTAATAACTGGTCTTAAAATTCTATTACTTCATTAGTTTTACAGAAGAAAATGCTAACAAAGAAAATGAATACATAATTGTTGTAAATGTTCAGGCTTTTTAAACACACTGAATTTTTTTGTGCTTTGAGAATATTTTAGTTTGGTTTGTGGTTGGTTGGGATTCTTATGTCTTTGTAAGAAAAGCATAAGAAAAGGGATACTCATTACAGAATGAGCTGCAAATGGTATAACTTGGTTTTTGGATGTGTGTATTGATTAGTGAAGATTGTTTACTGAAATCAGTAAGTGGTCTTTCTTGTATACCTCAGGACTTTTAAAATACAGATTATTCTTTCTTGTTCTCCTTATTTAAGGGAAGGTTTTAGATTTTCGTCTCAAGAAGCTGCTTCAAGTTTTGGTGATGATCGCTTACTGATAGAAAAGTTCATTGATAACCCTCGTCACATAGAAATCCAGGTTTGTACTATTATTATTGCTACTGTTAATGACTGTGTATTTATTTAATGAGATTTGAACTCATAAATAAATGAAAGTTCAAAATGTTTCAAACACTCCACTAAAAAAGGCCTAGAGTCTTGTGTTTTCCGGTGTCTTGGGTCATTGCTCAAGCTACATGGCTATCATGTACAATACAGCCTTCCTGTTTTTATTCTCTAACCTTTCTTTGGCAGGAAGACTGTGAACTGTGCTCAGTTTGTTGGGGGAGAAAAAAAATATTATAGGCATCTGTCCTGAAGGCTGGAGATTTGAACTCTGGATCTTGTTGGAGTGCTTGAGTGCAGCAGAGGATGTAGGAGTTCAAGAACTGCCATGCTTGACAATTTGTTGCAGGGTCTGGGTGGTTTTGTCAGTATTTTGGAATTCTGTTCTGAAGTATCTAATTCTACTTGAGAACTCAGGATGATTTGTGTCTCATTTTGGGCAGTTTGTGATTCAAAATCAGTTCTATCCTCTTTAACTTCTGCATTATTTCCGTTTCTGTCATTTATTGGATTTAGAGTTAAGTCAGGTCCGCTGATGCAGAACAAAAGTTGTTCCTTTTAGGCACGTGTTCACAAAATTATGATTTCAAAATTTGTGATGTTTGATCTTACGTAGGTAGCTGAATTGTTTTTGTCAATAGCCTTGAGTATTTCCTGACAAGAAATCTATATGGAGCATATTCATTTCCTCAACAGAAATTCCCATTTTTTACACAGAAGTTTCATTTCTTTTTGTGCAAAATCCAAACCCTTTTTATGTTGTGGCCCATGGTTGTTGGGGTTTTTTTTAATTTACTTTTAAATAGTGAGACCCTGAAGTAGCTCAATAACTGAGTGAAACAACAACAGTAAACTTGATAGTGTGGAATGATTTCTAAGAGATATATTTGATGTTTTTCTTTGCCAGATGTGTGCCCACAGCCTAATGCTTCCTATGGGGCTAACTTGCATATCATAGAATCTTAGAATGGTTTGAGTTGGAAGGGACCTTGAAAGGCCATCTAGTCCAATCCCCTACAATGAGCAGGGACATCTTCAACAGGATCAGGCTGCTGAGAGCCCTGTCCAGCCTGATCTTGAATGTTTCAAGTTGGGGCATCTACCACCTCTCTGGGCAGCCTGTTCTGTTGTTTCACCACTCTCATGCTTAAAGATTTCTCCCTTATATCTAGTCTAAATCTATTGTTTTATAGTTTAAAGCCATTACCCCTTTTCCTGTTGCTATAGGCCCTGATAAAAAGTTTGTCTCCATCTTTCTTATCAACCCCCCTCTAAGTACTGAAAAGCTGCAATTAGGTCTCCCCAGAGCCTTCTTTTTTCCAGGCTGAACTACCCCAAATCTCTCAGCCTTTCCTCAGAGGAGAGGTGTTCAGACCCTCTGATTATTTTTGTGGCTCTGCTCTGGACCTGTTCCAACAGGTCCATGTATTTCCTGTACTGAAGACTCCAGAGCTGGTTGTATGGTATGGTCTGGTATGGTCTCAGCAGAGAGGAGGAGAAGGGAAGAAGGAAGGGTGAAATGAAGAAACGGTCTCTAAACAGTGAAACAGCAAAATGGAGAAACAGTGTAGAAATGAAATTCAAACTCCACCTTATTCTCTACTGAAAAGTCATGGAAAGGTATATAGTGAACTCAGGTTCAGCATTGATCTTAGGGTTCAAAAGAGGTTGGATTGCTAGAGCATCTTTCTGTATTCTCCTGCTATGGCTAATAAGTTTTGGCTACCTATGTCTCTTTTTCTTTTTGTCTGTGCAGATCGGTACACCTTAAAGATCTCTTTCTTTCAGTGCTTGCAGATTTGGGAGATTCAGCAGGTTCCTACTGATTCTTCAGTGACAAAAATTAGATGAGATTGATTCCACCATACTTCCATGAATTCTGGGTAGATTTCACGTTGTCTTTGTTCCTTTGGGTTTAAAAAAGGGTTACCCCAAAAAACTAAGTAGAAATGTATTTAAAAGTGTTGAATAATTTCAGTAAAATGGCTTTGCTATTAATAATTTATAGTTTTATTTGTAATGGATATACAGTGAGTGTTGTTTTCCTTATACCAGCACTTTGATGGTACCTTTTAACAATATCATAGCATATCATTTTAACTTCATGTTCTAATCAGCTTTAGGACGTTGACCTTGGTTCATTTTCAAACTGCTGAATATACAAACAATTTGAGACCAGATGCCAAATATTTATTAATTCAGCAGTGACTTTTAAATAGAACTTTTTTTAGCTTTTTTATATTTCTCCAAAGCATTGGTACTTAAAATTATTAAATAAGAAGTTTCCTGTGTCTAGCTATAAAACAAACACTTTGTAAAACATGAGAAAAGACTAAAACAATTAACAGGAAAATAGAGTCCAAATACACTTTATGCTTGAACTGATTTGAAGTCTTGTTCTCCTGAACTATCTGATAAAAAGTTTAAAGTAGGAGTGCGTGGAATGTCTACTACTTGGCCAGACAACAATCCTACAACTGGAAACAAAATTTAGCTGAATCATGTGGGAGGGATTCCACTACATAATATTTAATTATTTTGGCATGTAGATACATAGCGTGTACTAATCATCTAATCCTGCAAAATAGGGCATTTTCTGTTATGAATGTTTAGATAAAAGAAACAAAAGCTGTAGCTGGGACATGCATTCTTTAGTGAGATGTGTACTGGGATCTCACAGATGATTTCAGAATGCTGCAAATGTCTTTGGAGATACGGTTGTTTTATAGTTAGTTTCTTGTACTGGAAACAGTGAACACAGGCTAAAAACAAAAGCCTAATGCTGGATGTTGTTGGCTTATTCTATTTGCAATTACTTTCTCATAGTAGATGTTCATGCATGTCTCCATTTTCCATTAACTAATAATGGAAAAGCATTTCTTTTAAGATCCAGGTTGCTGAAATTTAGTAGGATATGAGAAATGTCCTGAAATGAAAAAAAAATTAATGCTTGGATTGAAAAAATGTACTGTGCTCTTCTCTCCTTTCTCTCTCTGTAGATAGAGAGAGAGAGGAGAGAAGCACAATGACCAGTTTTTATTGTAATGTTCCAAGGTTATTTGTTTGTTTGACAAGACAGAATTGTGTGGAAAGTTGTAGGCTTTCTAACAGTGAAACAGAAGTGCTCACAAGGAATCATACTACTTACAGGACAGTGATTATTCCATTAAGTACCGTGCTATGCTCTAGAGGTACTGCTTTAATAGTAAAATAACCCCCACAAAAAAATAGTCCAAAAATCTTTGGACCTCCCAAATGATTTCTTGTAGGGCCCCATGAGTTTGTAGAGTTCCACTCATCTGGATTGGATGGGTGAGCACTTTGGTAGGAAGTATCTGGGGTCTTTTCCCTTTTCCTGTTGAGTCCCTTGTTAGTTGGCTGAAGCATCCTGGTGCTACTGCTGCTGCTAAACCTCCCCCTGGACAGGGGAAGAAGGTTCTGGGAGATGCTGCAGTTTAGGAAATCCTAAAGTCATCTATCTGCTAGACCCCGTTTTTTGCTAGAAAGCTCCATAAATTTGTGGGAGCACAACAGAATTTTTTAGAAGGGAAAACATCTGATCTTACCAGAGTACCCTGAATCTGATGCTACACTCTGCACATGGGTTGTCTTCATGAGTTCACTGCCTTGTTTTCAGTCACATCTACCTGGATTTTTTACGCCTTAGCAACCATTGGTGTCGTAGATGCAGGAATTCTTCTTGCCTAGTGCCATAGTTGCTCTTTGATGCTAAAAGGAATAATAAGTAATACAGATTCGTTGTCACAAATGTGAGTAGATATGGTTGAGTTCACACAGTTTGAGGAAGATTGTCTCCTTGTTTTATCTTGTTGGTTTTCAGTGTAGAACTGAGCTATTAAAGAATGAAGCATGAATATTGGCATGGGTTCCCGCAGATCAGAGCAGGAAGATAGATGGGAAAAAAAATGGATTAGAAGAAAGATTTTTATGAGGAAGAAAGGGAGCAGGTGTGGTCTGTGTTAAAAGAAATTGTTCTAAGAATAAGTGTACAGTTATCATCATAAGATGGGAAGAAGTCTACTTGAATCTTCAAATCTAGTATTTGGTATTGGAAATAGCTGCATCATACCATCAATTTCATAAAGGGACAGAGTTCCTTTTCTTACTGTCACCTCTAGTTTGAAGTTGAAGAATCAATTAAGAGTTCTGCTATGCTCAATTTGGGGGCTTCTTTTTAGCGTGTTATTTATGTACTTGGGTCTAGATACTTGATTTTGTTACCTCTTCCATGAACTGAAGCTGCAGCCAAGAACTATAGTTATTGATTTTTAAAAAATTTCTTGAAACTACTGTTTTTATTTCCTTTGAAAATACTGAGGTATGTGCAAATTTTATTCTCCTTAATAAAGGAAAACAAAGTTTCTTTTTTTTCCTTCACTAAAGACAGGGCACTGTGGTTTGCCTACTAAGACAATTTATTAGTTTTTTTTTTTCTGAAAGCTTTTGTATGTAATTCAGGAGCAAAATTTGGCGTACTGTGAGATCTGTTTTGTTGATGCAATATTTTGCTTTTGTGTAATTTTGTAATGCAGTGCAATTTAAAATGCTTGAAAATGTAGTTTTAATCTTGTTTCAGCCTTTCATAAGAAGATCCCTAATATTCAGAAATCAAATTTTGAAATGGGAAGGTGTTTTGCTTTGTACAGACTCTACAGAGAGGCTTTAGAATAGTCCTACTCAGAATTTGAAGGAGTGTTCAATTCGTATTTCATATATAATTAATTTTCTACATGAGCTTTTTCCCCCTAGCTTTATTTTTAGTTTGGAAAAAAATCCCAAACCCTAAATGCTGCATAACAGTATTATGTCGAAAGACCATATGTTTACATCTGTTTGTTAATAGCAGTGTGTTATTGTTTCAGGTTTTGGCAGATAAACACGGCAATGCCTTGTGGTTGAATGAAAGAGAATGCTCCATTCAAAGGAGAAACCAGAAAGTTGTAGAGGAAGCACCAAGGTGTGTATATTGGATTCTTGATGCAGCTTCGTGGTAACTGAAAGCACTTTTGGAAGCCTGCTGGTTCTATTTGTTGCACAAATGCAAGGAAATTTTATTCTATTAAAAAACACAAAGAATAAATGTTTGTTACAGTCATTCAACTGTAATGTAATTCTGATGTTGTTCTTGAGGGTGTTTTGGTTTTGTTTTACAGTGTCTTTCTGTAAGAAAACTGGTGTTGTGTTGTGAATTTTTTTTCATGATCTTGTATAAAATGGATCTTACCAATCCACTGTATGGTGTGTTATGACTTTGTTTATATGTATGAGATTTTTCTTTGATATTCACTTTTGGATGTAAAAGTCAAGTAAAATTTGAAATAAGTATGAATTTTACCACAGATACAGGTATTTGGCTTTTAGAGTAATTGTGTAAAGGCCACATAATACTGTATATTTCCATTTGAATTGGAATAGGAAATACAAAATGCTCTGCAGCACTTTTAGTACCATTCATGGTAGTGAGCTGGAGATCTAGGTGTCTAAGTAACTCAAAAGGGAAAAATTATTTTAATCTTACTGGTTTAATGTGGAGCTGATTTGTGCAGCTGGAACTGGTTTAATCTTGCTGCTGTGCAAGAAGATATGGCCTTGCTGTGTTTTCTGTTGCGTAGCAGTCATCAGAGAATATGTGTATAAAAAGGGCAGCAAGAAATTCTGATTTCAGAAGGCAGACACGGGTCTATCACTGCCTGTGGAAATTACCAGTGTAATATGTTCTCCAGCTGGGATGGGTTTGCTGTATTTTTTTATAGCACAGAACTATGTGATGCAACAATTTGGGATGTGAGGAAAAGCACATCACCCAAATGACATTTATTTTGAGGTGCCTCATTAGTTAATGTTGAATTATGATTGCAGGACTGCCACTGTTTTGGCCTATATTTTAAATAAAAGAACAAAGTTTAAATCTAAAGATACAAATCCACTTATAAATGCTTCCTGCTAGTGCTTGTGGATTTCTTGGAAGCCTTACGCTGCTTACGCCTAAAGATCTTTCTGTGTTATTGTGAAAAGTGAAAACTTCTGGTCCCAATATAATGCACATGTACATGTATGTGTACCTAAGCACGTAAAAGAGGAGAAACTTCTGCCTCATGAGTATATGTAAGGCAATGCCTGTTATTCCTGCCTGCCCCTTCTCCATGCCTGTGGTCAATTCAAGTGGTGTGATCCATCTTTCTCTCACCAGCCAGCTGCGATCAGAGTGTTTTCTTTCATCAGAAATACCACCCTTTTAACTTTCTTGGGCTTCTCTGTTGGAGTTGCCAATAGGTTTTCTCATCCCCTGCTATAACCCTACAAGAGTCTGGGCAAGTCAATAGCTTCCAAAATTTGGCATGAAAACTTTTCTTCGTTTTTGTTGTTGAATGTTTTAGACTCTTGCCAGACTTCTACTGGCAGCTGTGGAAGCATTACCTTACAGCCACTTGCCCTTGGCTGCAGAATTCATTAATTTTCAAAAGGTTACAAGACTTGTAGATAAGCAGGGCATTAACTTCTGTGAGACACCAGAGAGACCCTAAAGCCCCAAGTTAACCATTCCTGTGAATGCTGTTTCAGTTTGATTGCTTAAGGAATCCTGGACACACTTCTTCTGGTATGGCTGGATGTAGGAAATAGACTGTCCTCTTTTCTCCTGTTTTAAATGGTAGCTGCTATTAAGAACTCTGAGATAGGTCAAACCTTTTTGTTTTCTTCCATGAAGCCTGGGAGATAGGGGTGTTACAGACTAAAATGTTGGGGGATTTTTTGTGTTTTGGCCAATTTAGGACTTTTGACATTGGCCTCTTCTCATGCCTTTTTTGATTTACTCTGTTATAAGTGTCTGATTTAAGAGATTGAGGGCCTTTTGGCTTGGAGGGTAACCTATGATTTTCTTAAAGCTAAATCTGCAGTTGCTGAACTTGTCCTTATGGATCATTTTGTGTTTGTGTCTCCAGTTTTACTAGAGAAATTTAGTCTTTTGTTAAAAACAAACAACAAACGAAAAATGCTGTCTTTTGCTGAGAGAAACCCCTTCAGTTCACACATTAATGAAGTTTACAGTATTCAAGGGACCCCTGGTGTTCATGATGGTCAGTCCCCCACATACAAATAGGAGACTAAAAACTTGGCTTATACCCTTGGTGAGTTGTCCTCTTTTGGGAAGTACAGACAGTAAGACGCATCCAATCATCACCATTTTCTTTAGTTTGTGCTTGGTGTAATTAATGATGCACAAGGCTTCCAGTGATATACCATAATTTTATCTGCTGCTACTTTCACACATTTTTGGATATGCTGTTGTCTTCTCATTTCACAGAAGCTGGCATTTAAAGACATGAGTAGCATTTAATACTTTTAGTGTTGTTCCTTAGTTGAGTTTTTGTTCCTCAACTGCCCAAGCTCTTCTCTGTTCATTTTCACAGACAGTTGCCATGAGACATTGTACTTTGGCAAGAAAAAATACAAAGGTGTGGTTGTATTTTCCTGTTGCTGGAATGATTAATAAGAGATTGTTTCCCATGTGGAGAAACTAGGCCTATAAGTTTATCAGAAAATCCATGGATCCTTCAGGATTAATCCAAATTGAATGGGAAGTGTATTAACTGACATCCTATTCAATAATTGGAGTAGTAACTCAGAGGAGTGCTCTAAAACTTAACTTTGGTGAACACATGTGTCCTATCTAACAATTTCTGAACCTGTTAGAAGCTTCTTAAAGCACTTCAAATTTGCCTCACACTTGTGTGAAGGAATGGTCATCTGTTCAGAGGCACTGACAGTTTGAATGAATATAGGCAGGAATTTAGCAGAAAGGTGTATTATTGAATTACTCTATCTACAGGTTCTTCTTAGAGTTGTTACACATTTATGTGTCAGACTCTACATTTCCTCTCAGTCTAAAAATTCTTGAAGGATTTTGGGTTAAGAGAAATGTGAGCCTGTTCTGTTTGTGACTCTGTGCTTCATAGGTGGACACCATTTAGATGTAGGGGCAGAACTGTGTACTCAAATCCTTTAGCCTATTTATGCCCATGGTCTGGTAGTATATAATGAATATCTCAAAGGATAGTGCTTTGTGTAGGTAAGTAATTTTTTTAAACAAACAATATGCTTGGAGCAAGGAAGCTGACCTTGACATTTAGAAAATTGAGGTTCACTCCCTCAGTGTGGCGGAATATTCAGAAGAAGGGTGTTATTGATCATTTATTTCTTGTCCAAACTGGGCAGTAAATTTCCACTGATGGTGTAACTGTTTGTATTTAAGAAAATCTCAACTTTGTCTGTGAGTGAAGGTGATAGGCGTATTTTGGGACACCTTATCTGATGAACTAGCAGTGGAGAGGTAACATCTGCCCATGTTCATCTCCCTGACTGTAGAAACAAAGTGACAAACTGATTGTATTCCCTTTGATTAACTTTACAATAACTTGATGAAGGTCTTATGAATGAAGTGTCAGGTCTGATTTTTTTTCTTTTTGATGCTTTCATTTTGTGATTTTTTTTTTTTTATGGTAGCCTTTGTGCTGCCATAGGAGCTGTTTGGTCTAATGAAAACCAGGTGTATGTGTGAGGAAAAGATTTGAAGGCAGGTTTAAAATGCTGTGTTTTCAAGAGATGCCCAATTAGACTGGAGGAGAGTTATCTTGGTTATAAAAGGTGCATGGTTTAAAAAGGGAGAAACAATGTATTTGAAAGGTAAAGCAGTAGAGGGGAATATGAAAACTTTGGTTAATTAACCTAGCCAATGGTAAGGATGATCCAGTCATTTCAGAGAGTAAAGCTTAACTGTGTGGCAGAGATGAAGTTTAGCAATGTGACACCTGTGTTCCATTCTCTGGCTACAGCAGGAGGTGAACAGTGAGATCTCAGACTTACATTTAGCAAGTATAGGGAAGACACCACTGTAGTGAAGGGGAGTAACTGTCTTTCATCTGTATGAGAAGCAATAATGGTTATTCTAGAAATAGAGTATGAAGCTGACATTGAGAATGTTTTGTTCTTCATAAGTCACTCATTGACCTTTCATGATGAAAGCCCTGCAGAAACTCCACACTGAATTATAGAATGTTGATTTCATGTAATGTATTATCCTCTTACCGAATCAAAATAAGAAATATTATGAAACTATCTTACATTTACCAGTGCCTGTTCTTCTAAGTATGACACAGTTGTGTCTTCTGATCTTCCCTTTCATCTGATGTAGGATTTCATACAGCTTTCTTGAATAAGACTTGACTTCCTTTTCCTATTGGTTCCATTGTTTGCCAAGAAAAAAATTTTTCCTAAATTCTGAAAACACATGCCTTACAGTCTGTCAGAATCTGACTGTGTGGGCAACTGGAAGGACAGAGGTGTGAAGTAACACTTTTCCAATAAAGAAAATGATTCCACTGTCTCCTATTTTGCCTTGATATTTGCTTGCTTCTTGTGTCATGTCAAATATGATTTGTTGTAGCAGAAGTCTCTAGCTCTTCTGTGAGTTCAGGTCTCAGTGAAAAATGTCACGGTAAGTGCTGAAAGATAAGGCCTGACCTAGCACTGGCTGCTGTCTGAGTGCAGTCTGGGGCTCCAGATGAAGCTTCACTGGCTTTGAGGTGCTTTAGACAGGTGAGGGCTCCTGATTGCTCCTTTGCAGAATTGGGGGCCACTGTTGAAGCCATCTCAAGAAGTATGTAACACTTGGTGTTTTAGTTTTAAAGAGTAACTTAGAGGTAAGGTAGAAGTGACTGTCTATTCCCTTGCAAAAGTACTTTTAAAACGATAGCTGAATTATGTGCCTAATCTAAGTCAAAACAGAAAAAGCAGTAAAAAGTGTATTTGCAAGCTTATAGAAGATGAATGGCTACATGTTCTTTCATTGAAAAATCAGTGTATCAGGTTGAGGGGCAGCTCAACCTGATTTTAAGGCTTTGGTGGAATACCACAGGAAAAAAATCTATATATCTAATTAATCTGCATAGGTTAATCTAAATCTGAATTTATGATACAGATGAGAGTAACAAGCAAAATGTGGTAATTTCCAGAAAGACTTCCAGAGTCTTTCGATTCACTGCCCCAGTGGAAGTTGTGGGGTGCTTTCCTAGAATGAGGGATGTTGGCATTTGGGCAGTGTTCACAGTGGCTCCTAAGGTGGTAGCTGAGCTGCTCTTTGGGAGCCCTGGAGTGTGTCCAAGATTTGTGGAAAAGAATGTGTTGCAATTAATCTGGATAATAAGTATTTCTTCTAAGATTGCACTGGTTTGTATGTCTTTTTTTCCATTTAATTTGCATTATTTTAGATCTCACTATTCTAAGAGTGTTGTGTTCTATTATTTTATATGTTAGAGAATATGGTTATTTATCCTGAATTTCCTGTACGTTAGTAGTAATTGTAAAGCGTGTAGTGTATCTACTTAGAGGCAATATAAATGTAAGGACATAGATTTGACAATCTTGACATGTTTTCATAACTTTAGTAATGATGCTGTCCTCTTTTGACCATAGTTTAAACAGAAGATTAAATGATAGAATAATTATTATTTTTTTACTAAAATAGTCGTTGTTTCTATATTGTAGCACTTTTCTAGACCCTGAAACTCGAAGAGCAATGGGAGAACAAGCAGTAGCTCTTGCCAAAGCAGTAAAGTATTCCTCTGCTGGAACAGTAGAATTCCTTGTGGACTCCAGTAAGAATTTCTACTTTTTGGAAATGAATACTAGACTTCAGGTAAGAAAAACAACTCTTCAGATTCAGAAAAGTGTTATTTAAATAAACAGACCATAACCTTCTCCCATATTTAAGGGTCTGCTCCTTCAAAGATTTAAACATAAGTATATTGATGCGTGTGAGCACTTCCCACTGAACTTAAAATATCTACTCACTGAAAAGATCTACTCACATAAGCCTGCCTATGCAAGACTTTGCAGCAGTGAGCCCTTGCACAGCACTCAAGTAAAGGTTCAAAGCTTTTGCTCTTTGTTACACTTGACCTAAAGACCTTGCAGAAGGTCACTGGTAAGTGCCCCTGTGAGTTCACAGTAAGTGGCTAGGCACTGTGCTCTGAGGCTTTCCTGAAACCTACTGGTCCCTGAAGTTTCTTATTTTTTATACTTTGACTTGCTGAGTTTCTCTGGGAGGGTGATTGAAACTATATGTGTATATGAGCAATAAAACACTAGCAATCTGCATATGATTGAAATTGTGACTTGAATTCAACTGTAAAAAGCATGCTGACACAATGTAGGATTTTTGTGACAGTTCATGTAGTCAGTAGAAACTGTTCTAATGTATGCTGCAAGTGAATGGATGAGCAGTGTTTTATGGAAAACCCCCTCTACCACTTTTTTAATTGTTTGATGGATTTATGGTCATAAGCTGAGAGAACAAGTATATAATTTGAAGTCTGGATATCATTCTTGAAGACCAGAAGAGTGTTCAACTTGTAAGCAAGTATGTTCTGTTGCCTTTATCCTCCATTTCTCACTTTATTAAGTAACACCAGAAAGACTGAAATGTGGAATCAAGCAAGCACCAGTTTGATAAGCTTCCCATTCTGTTGTAGCTGCATTTCATTAGGGTTATGTCCTGTCTGCTTGCTTGTACAGGTGGGCAATGGTAGAGCATAAAGAGATCCTCATAATCTGACATCTTTGCATGACCTTTTGTAATAAGTAGGTAAATTTATGATTTAGCTGTTTATGCTTTGGATAAAGAAGTTAAAGAGAATTTGGGGTGTGTTACAATCTTCTGTGCCAGTGGAGACTGCTACTAAATTTTTTCTCACCTTGCAGGACAGCAGTGGTTTTGGAATTAGCCATGACAGTCACTTCACATGCCTTTGCTAGGCATTATCAGGTCCACCTTAGATTCAGTTAGAGGGAGTGGTGGTTAATGGCAATGTATAGTTCATTAAAATATTATGAACAGTTCTCTCACTTTGGTCACATTCTTTACACTTTCCCCCATCTTGTAGTTTTTGAGCCAACATTTCTTCAGTGAATCCATGTTCTTGTTTACATAGGAGAAAATTAATTTATAGTTTTCTGCATAACCCACCAGAACTTCAAAACCATTTCCTTGCTGTAGTATTATTGACCATGAGTTCCTAAAGGGAATTTGTGGTGGAATATCCTTGGACTCCTTTTTGTGGGTTGTTTTTCAGACATTACCTTTACTGTTTTGTAGTGTCTTCCCCCTGCAATACCCACTGGTACATGTTTGTAGTCCCAAATTTCTAAGGTCTCCACATAGACAAGAAAGCTTTCACAATTCAGTCTTTAAGCACTTTAGACTCCTTTTGAAATACAGCCTAAGCAGTTTGACAATCCCCTCTAATAACAAACCCATCCATTCCAACTCTTAAAGAAATTTATTAATCTTAAATTAGACTACTTGTTTAGAAATTCTCTATGTCCTCTATCCTGACTGTGTATTGTCTCTAATTAGCATTTCAGCTTTAGTCTGGAGTCGTAATTTTCTGATTTTTTTTTCCAATTGGTCTCTCACTTTTCCCAATCTCAAGATTTACTTTCTGTTCAGCTAACAATTATGCAACTGATGTATTGTACTTGCTTCCTACTATTTAGAGCCAAGCCTAGAAACTCTAATGAAGCTTGTCCAGCTTTAACATCAGGGCCAGCATAGTCTCCAGATGTCCCTGTATTGCTTCAATCTTTTTTTTTTCCTTTTGCATCTCCTAACTGTGATCAGTGACTAACAGATTTACTTGCCTTGTTCTTGCTGAACACCCCACAGCTGGAAGAGCTTTCCAAAGTGATGGGTGTCTGATCCATAAATGATCCTCTTAAGGTATTTGTCAGTGTGCATTAGACACAGCTAGCTACATGTTAACATCATCAGAACATTACTAAATTATGCAGTTTTCTGTTTGTTTTAATGTTTCAGCAATCTCTGATCAGATCACTGGAACCTTTTTATGTTAGATACAGATTTCAGAATATACTTGCAAACTAAACTGTGTCCAGTATTTTGCTTGTTAATTTCTCCCCTCCCTCCCTCTGGTGTATCTTTTGGATGCCTTTCAGTCTTTCTGGTAAATTATTTTGCAGTAATCAGAGTTGTATTGTTACTTTGCTGTTTTGTAGGGAGACTCTCTGGGAATATAACTTTTCTGTTGTATAGTTATGCAAAAGAAGTGTAAATAGCACCTTGGATGAAGTTTATATTTTATTTAGTTTTTGTTTTAAATGTTGCTGCAATATTATACAAGATTGAGAAGTGAAAGAAAATTGGTGAATCAGCTCCATTGTCTCTCTTGTATGCTCCACAAATTTGTTACAGATGTTTTACTGCCTCTAAGTGATTCAGCTAGAATGGCTTATTATGTGCTGTTGGCAATGTTCTTTTTGTTGTATCTGCTTTTCTGTCATCTTTCAGAGATTAGCTGGTAAGTGTGAGACATAAGATTGAGGATTGCATAATTGCATAGTAAAACTAGTTGCTCTTACTTTCCACAAGAGAACGTAGAGATGTCCACCTTAGCAGCTACCAGAGAACTTTTGTGCAGTGTCATTTTGAGCACTTTTGCAGTGGTTTTCAGGCAGTTACCATTGTTAAAATTGAGGCAGACCAGATATTGAATATCTGATTCTTCATAGCTGCTCACAGTGTGGTGTGTTTTCTGTTACCTAATTGTCATCAGCCTAATCAAGGGCAGTCATGGTCCAAAACAACTTATCCAGAGCTTTGCAATAAATAGGAAATTTCTGACCCCTTAGATTGATAGCCTTTCTGGCTTCCAAGTTATGTCAAAATCCCATAAGGTACTTCAGAAGCTGGCTTTCACCAGAAGTTTCTTCTTTTCTTCACTGGAAGAACAGAAGATGTTTCTCTTAGACTTTATATGAAGGACATCTGTGGTCTGTATTTACAAAATATCTGTTAATATGTGTGTGTGGTGTAGCTAAACTTCATACATGTGAATCAGTTAGTGACAGCAAAGGGAAAATATCCCATATTTTAGATGTTTGTAGTACCTTGAAATGAGAAGCATTCCTTGTTGGCTGGAAAACACTGAGAAATGTATGAGTGATGTGAATTGAGTACTTACGCTCAGTACAATTGGTTTGTTTGTGTCTCACGCCTGTTCCCAATCTTCTGCCTCCCTCATAAGTTGTGAGATTTAAATAACATGTGAGTACTCCCTTCCTCCTCAAAATGTGACTGAATTATCTTAATGTAATTGAAAAGATAATTTATGTAGACTGGAGTTGAGAAATATGGTAATTTCAGTAGCAGTGGATTTTCTCTTCATGTGTCAGTTTGAGTATTTTTGTCACAACCTTTTAGGAAATAAAAATTATTTTTGTAGAATAATCTGATGTGTTTGTGAGAGATTTGCTTACCTAACTTTTTAGTTTACAGTTGTCACAAGAGTATTTTATGTAATTTTTTTTAAGTTCTTTTAAAGTAACTTGATTCTAAGGCATAAAGTGAAGGTAAGTAACCTTCCATAGACTTATAAAACATTACCCAGTGCTAAGACTTTTGTTGATCACTTTCTGGGTTTTCATCAGATTTTACTGACCTTTGGAAAATAATATATTCCAGAACTTTGTCTTTGGTGCAAAACTGGCTGCAACTAGTGAAAAACATGGGAAGAATTTTTACATTCAACATGTCTGTCCTTCTCACGTTTGTCCACCCATGAAAATATACAAAGCATGATTGGAAAATGTCTAAAAGTAGGTAGAAATCCTGTTGCAGATGGTTTGGAGTTCCACTGCTTATAAACTCCTGATTCTAGCAGCCTCTTAATGGTATCTCTATTCTGTTGCTCATCAGAAGTCAGCACCTGCTATGTCCACTTAGTGAAGGATATTAGTGCTGGAAAATATTGCAGTTGCACTATATGTAGCTGTAACAACAAAATACAAATAGCAAAGTGGTGAGCTGAGTCCAGATTGCCACCTAAAGCCACAGAAGTGGTGATTTTGGTATCTAGCAGAGCCAGGGGATGGCAAGCGGTGATCTTGCTGTCTTGGTTGTGGGTAGCTGCCTGGAGGATGACTTGTGATAGGTGGACAGGAGTATGGGAGCAGAGTAAGGGGCTGTCAGGAATTAGAGGAGTAGATTTCTATGGTGGGATTTCAAAGTAAATCCTCAAGCTACTGTTTCTGCTGTTTGCTGAGATTCTTCGTATTTCTTAATACTTGTTTTAGTCTTGTTTTACTGTGACAACACTTCGCTTCAGTCATTTTAAATAGTCTAACGAACAGTGTCAGATGGTAAAGACTTTCAATTGCTGCTAACCTGGGCTGAATTCGAACTACTGACCTAAAGGTGAAAGGTCTCTTATCCCATTACCAGTCTGCTAAGCCCACCAGAATCCATTCTGCACACAGTTTATACCAGCTGTTCATGGCCATTTTTCGAACCAAAAGAAAAGGTGATTTTCCTGCCAAACAACACTTCACACAAGAGGGTCAGCCGACAACAGTTAACCAAATTTTTGCCACGTTCTTGCCTCCTAATGCAACTTCCATTATGTATCTACTGGTTGTCTGCTTTTCAGGCTTCCCAAAAGAACTACAGAAAAGCATTGCTAATTGTTGTTGACAGAAGAGAACAACATTGTTTGTGTAAGTCATTGAATCTGAAAGATGCCATTAACAGTGCTGCCAAGGCATGGAGTGATATCTTAGAGACGACATTCCCATGTAACTCTCAAAAAATACTATTAAAAAAAGTAGAGAAAGAGGAGACTACTTAAGTAGAGAAACAAAAGGTCATTCTTCAAAGGGTACGTTAGTTTCTTTGCTTTGGTGAATTTGATGTAAAGAAAATCAAAGAATAGCTGCAGTGTGACCAGAGCCATCTTGATTGAAGTGTTCTGAGAAGGCTTTAATACTGCAGCTAAATACAGTAAAAGCAGGAATTACATCTTTACGAAAGAAAGTATTGGTTTTGTGGATACTAGTTTCTTTATTTTCTTACATGGAGTATGTAGTGGAAAGGAAATTGTGTAGAATTACCGAATTTCAAGAAATTTTTTTGAAGTGCAGGATGTTAATTGAGAAAGTTATGTTGAAATTGTGAGCTAATTAACTTGTTGACCTAAAGTATGTGCGATTTGTCTAAAACACAGAAAAGATTCAGAATTCATAGACCACATAAGATGTGTCTATCCCATATAATGTAAAAACAAATCCTTGCAAAAGAAATTTGAGAACTGTGTCAATGATTATTGGAATATAACTTCCTATGAGGAAGTAAATTAAATACTTTTTCAGTCATATGCTATGATTAAAAAATTAGTTTGTACCAGATGTCTGTGCATTAGTTTTTATTTCTACATCTTACTTGGGAAACTATAAAAGAAGTCTACCTGACCATCTTAGCTGATAGAAATTTTTGTAGTCTGGTTGCCTTCAGTTCTTCAACTGTATACTAATAAGTCAGAAAACAAACAGCAAGTGTTGTTATATAGAATGTCTATAGGTAGCCAGTTATGTATCCCTGCTTTCCATTCATTCTGTACATTAATCCAACCATTGTCTGTTTTTCAGTAGCCTTTATATAAGATGTTTTTTTGCTGTGTGCTCCCAAGCCCCATGTACGTGTGAACTGTTTTGCAGAGAGATGTGACCCCAGCGTGCTCCTGCTCATAGTAGTCAGGAAGCTTGCATGCCTGAAGAGCAGAACATGTGTGCAGCTCTGTTGCTGTTCAGTTCTCCGAAATAGAAACCAGACTTAGTGAAATACAGGGGTTTGAGAAGCATCTGTAAGTTGATGTGTTTGGGTCAATTGATACTGGATTTGGCTGCAGCAGCAAAGCCTGTGGGACTCCAGGTGAATCACATTTCCTGGAAACTGAGGTGTATGTTGAAAGTTAGTTTTGAGATTATTTATCTGAATGTAAAGGGGTATATGACACCAACTAGGGACTTACAGTAGTAGGGGTGACATAGGCTGTAGTTTTAAGTCTAGTGAAATTTAGATTTTCTTGGCTGATGTGGTGTGCTTGAATGTTCCAACTGGTGTGTGAGTAACTTGATGCCTTATACACACAGGGACAAGAGCAGTCTGTGAGTGTCCAGAAGTGTTTGCTGCTAGATCTGAGTACCTTGATAGTCTTGAGAAAAATGTGCCCCAGAATTACTCTGCTGAATATAAGGGGAGCAGTCATCACTAATTTAACTCTTAGCTCCAACTGTCCATAAAAACTGCATGACTGTTTTTGTAGCTGTGGATGAACCCCAGTTTGGTAAAGCTTTAAAACCACTGGCAGTCGCAGAACAGGAGGAGAATTAGGAACCTTTCCATACTGTTCTGGTGATGGATACTAACTGGCCTGTGATGTCGGTAGGTTCCCCAACTCTTCCATTCCTGCTTTACCATCTATAAACTGGGATGTAATTATTATTTTCTGAGAGGCTTTGCCATTAGTTTCTCTTGCTGTAAAAATGGGAAGGGGCTAGTGAAGCAAAAACACTTGCAATGCTCATGGGAAGTCTGGTTGCTGTGATATGTCTTAAGAGCAGTAGATCCAGCATGAAGGGGAAACATGTACTTTCCCTTTACTCTGTATAGCTATTGCTGGTCATAGCAGGCATGGACTTGAAAGCAGGAATATAAGCAGCATTTTACAGAGAATTAAGGCTTTTTAAAGGAGATATGTATTGTTCTTAAGTGCATTGAAATGATGACTTGTTATCAGCTGTTTATGAGCAGACTTGGTATGAGTAAAGGAACTGATAATAAAGGTGTTACTTTTGGCAGCTAATTAATTGAGAGTTCTTACTGATCAATTTTTTTCTGCCTGTCCTGTTGAGAAGAAGGTACAACTGCCTTGATATGCTATGATTGCTTGCTGCAGACATGTCTGGTTTTGCCCTTTGTGTTGAAGACAGCAATAATGTGTGAATGTAGCCATAACCATACCAACACTGGTCCTTTAATAGCTGGGGTTCACTGGCAACATCTTGGATCAGTCATCTGCAAAACTGAGTATGGCCTAAAGCTAAAAGGGTTGATCAATTGAGTGAGATTCAGCTCCATTTGTGAGCAAACTTGCATTCATGTCGTCAAAAATGTAGTACTTGGCTTAGTCTCCATATACAGGCAAGTAAAGGCTGCTGCTGGACAAGACATATAGCATGAAATGAGTAGAAGAAAATACAACAGACAGGCAGAATAAAGATGGCACCTGAAGTAGAAAGTGGAAAAGAGGGAAGTGATTGAAGTCTAGCTTTTAAGAGTGATTTTATAATGGATACAATTACTTTAGTTAATTGGCTGTTATAGCTGTTGTAGAGATTTTGAGATGAAAGTTCTTTTCTATCATATTTTGGTCATTTGTTGGTCTTAATGAGTATTAAAATGCATTTGAAATGTATTTGGTACCCCAAATTAATGCTATGATTGGAGTTGTCTATGGTACGCTTATATAGTAGTAGTTGAAGCAGAGTCTTAAAATAAAGTAGGACAGCTTCTCCCCACTGCCCAAAAAAAACCTCAGAGTTTTTTCCTATACATATTTTCTGAATGCTGTTTTGTGTGGAGACACAAAGGGAGTATTTTGAAGAAACAGAAGAAAATATTGACCAAGTCAAAGATCTGTATTGAAGAATGGATTAAATAAATGTTTGTGAGTCGTAAGAACCAAACAACAAAAATATTTTTCTTTTCAGAGACATTCCATCTTATTTTGATCATCAACAATAAAACTGAAAACAACAATGAAGCTATTGAATCTGGAATGCCAATTGCTATCCAAGAAAAATGGCAGTATAACTAAATAATGCAAATGTCTTTGGAAAAATAAAAAGTATTTTAATTATCTGGAGTGTTAAAATTCCAAACATGTTCTCAGCTCTAAGGTAATCTTTTAAAACTTAAATTCTGAAGTAGGAAAATAAATTCTGTTGTACAAATATGAATGTCTGATAAGTAACTTTCTATTAAAACTTAGGGAGTTTTAATAGAAACTTCAAGTCTTAATAGAAAATGAATTGCTTCAATTTAACACTGCAGGATGGATGAGATGTTTCATAGAGTCTCAAAATACTGTTATTAAGCTTGATGTGCTGGAGGGTATCATGTGTTAGGTAGAATCAAGACTGAATCTCAAAGGTACATCCTTAAACTGTATAATCAGATTCCCATTTCAATGTCACTTTTGTCCTTCAAAGAATAGGTGCTTGTTTCAGTAATGATTTGTCATTGAAATCATGTCAAAACATCTTAAAATGTTGTTGAAACGCTAAACAAACTCACAGCGCACACAGGGCTAATTGTGGATGCCATCTGTTTATCTTTACAAAGTTTTTTTTCTCAAAGATCTACTTGGTCTGGTAAGCTACAATGTTGTTATAATGACTGAATGTTTTCCTTAGTATTATATACTTGAAGGAAGAAAGACAAGTGGTTTGGTCAGTGACCTTTTCCTGTGTCAGAAAAGGTGCACAGTATGACATCTCACGATAAGCAGTTGCAAAGTGCATTTTCTTGAGGCATTTTGCCCCTTGGAGCACAAACATTTTTTAACAAAACTGGCAGTTCTGTCGTGATTTCTATATGGAAGGTGGTATAACTGTTTCTGTGTGAAGAACGTGCTTTTAGCATGCCTACCATTTACTTGATCGATGTGGTGATGATCAGAGGAACCACCTTGGTTGCTTTTTGCTGTCCTGTGCCTAGTTAAAGGCTCTTTAAAGTCAATCAACGTGCCCGTTTCTCCGCCCATTTGAAGGCAGAAGTGTGTGTGCATGTGCCTGTGCGCGCCCACGTGTGCATGCTCGTACGCACATCCCGCGTGAGCACCAGTGACGGCAATTCCCAGGGCAGCGCCTTCCAAAGCCGTTAGCGGCAATTTACTGAGCACGCAGAGCCACTCTGCTGGTCCAGCCCAGCTATTGTGCATGCTAAGCACTAAACAGATAAGTCTGGAGGGCGGGGGGGGAAAAATTGAAGGATCCATCTGCTCATTTCTGCTACACTGCGCTGATGCAAGATTACGCTAATCTGGTTGCTTGTCAGGACAGGTTAGTGAAAGAAGGCGAATGGGTGAGATATAGGCTACGCCGGTTCTGTGGAAAATTGGTAGTGGCTCCTGTATGTGCCATGTTAAGTGTAGCAGAATGGGTTGATTATCAGCTACTTTGAGATTTTCAGTTAAAATATAGTTATGGCTAACAGTGCGAGTCTCTTCAAAACAATATTGAATGGGAAAAGCTTCCAAACAAAGAAAAATTAACTCATTGTCACTAGATGCATTTGAATTTGTAAAATAAGTGGAAAAAAAAAACAAACAAAAAGCCCCTACAAATCCTCCCAGGCCACTTCTCCAGTTTTCCTTTTGTATGCTGCTCTGAGTTATTGTAATCTGCTAATTATTTTTTTGTGTTTTCTATGCAAAGACAGCAGTTGCTGGAGTTTAAGTAGATTTTTTTTTTTTTTGTGGAAAAAGATCAAAATAGAAACATATTCTTTCTCTGCTCTTTGGCTGGTTGAATTTCTTGTTTATCTGTGTTTGTTTACAGAGAGGTGCTTTTTTTTTTAAGTTGTTTTTTTGTTACCTACTGACTGACAGTTCTTGACCTTGCAGGTTGAACATCCCGTCACAGAATGCATTACCGGCCTGGACTTAGTCCAAGAAATGATCCGTGTTGCTAAGGGTTACCCTCTCAGGCACAAACAGGCTGATATTCCCATCAACGGCTGGGCGGTTGAATGTCGAGTTTATGCTGAGGTAAATGAGTGGTAATGGGGAGGAGGGGGTAGGTGGTTGAATTGTGGCGTGATAATACCCAGGTGTGGATAGATGCCAAGGTGAAATCAAGGAATATCATATGAAAGTCATGGTTTAGAGCATGTAACACGAATGGTTAATGCGGTTTTGTCGAATTGTCGAGTTCTTATTTTTTAATTAAAAATGTGGTATGTGTTTCAATATAGCTTGTTCCTGAAAATTGAAAGTAAAGATGGTGAAAGAGAAGTAAGCAAATATCATTAGAAATAAGCCTGCATGTTCAGTTCACAATTAGTGATACTGGAGTTATTTACCAGAGTTCACTACTTTTTCCAGGTTTCTGAAACGTGTAGTTGAAACTTCTTGGCTTAAAAAGGCAGTTGAAATTTAATGTCATACAGAATTGTTGTTTTAATAAAACTTTTGAAAAGGTGGTTGAAAAGCCAAGTTACACATCTTCTGAAACAATAGTTTATAGGATAAACTTTCAAAGCACATTCCAAAACAATAACTCTTAATTATGGTATGAGTCTCTATCTCACCTTAAAGAAGCTTAGGAATAGTTAAACCCCATTTTCAAGCACCTTCAAGACATTTTGACTTAATGTCTTTTTGCTATCACTTTTGATACATGAAAATGAAAATTTAAGTAAAAACAAAAAAAGTCATTGGATGACAGAGTGATTTGGGTTGGTGGGGACCTTGAAGATCATCTAGTCCCAACTCCCCTGCCATGGACAGGGACACCTTTCTCTAGACCTGGTTGCTCAGAGCCCCATCCAGTCTGGCCTTGGAACATTTTCAGGGATGGGGGCTGGAAAATAATGCCTATCTTCCTTATTTAGTTTCGGGAACATTTTAAGTAACTCTCCATTTCAAAACTAATTCAGCACCTTGAGATTTTTTTTCCTTGCTTAACTGTTGGGAATTTTGTTATCGAGACCATTTTATTTGATGGTTTGTTTTTTTTTATCCCCTTCATGATGCACATAACCTCCAAATTGCTCTACTGGTTCCAGGTTGTACAGACTATTTTGATAAAGAATAAATATTTGCCCTGTGAGTGGCAAGGAAGCTATTCTGAGTTTTAGTAGTCTTTACCCTGGAGTAACTGATACTAAGGCTTTTTATTTTGTTCAGCTTAAATGCCTCACATTTTTAAGTAATGAATCCAACTACTTTGCCATGAATTGGGTTATTCTGTAGGCCATATATTTGTTTTCCGATTAAGTTTGTATTGGTGTTGCATTATGTACATTAATGTAGGAGGTTTCCAGTGGCATAAAGATCAGTTTGACTTCATAAGATATTTGAAATTCTAACTGACCTTTTTATCTCCAATTTTTTTTTCTTATACTCTCTTTTCAAGCCTGGCCTCCTGAATACTTTTCTATCCTTCCAAGTGTAGCTAACGAAAATGTCAGCTTTGTATATTTTATTTTGGTATATTGTAACTGGGTGCAAAATACTTTTTTCCTTTTTTTTTTAACTGATGCAAGAGATTTTATATCCTTCCATTTCTTTATTTGGAGTTGTGGGGGCAGATGGATGAAGCAATGTTCTTCGATACAAGTAATTCTGGGCAAGAAGAGAGTCATTCCAGTAGCAGTTACTTTTATACTTAAAACTTTTAAAACATCATCTGCTCCACATCTGTAAAAGTTTAATGCTTTCTTATGTTGAATTTTTTTCCAGGACCCCTACAAATCTTTTGGTCTGCCATCCATTGGTAAACTGTCTCAGTATCAGGAACCATTGCATGTGCCAAGTGTAAGCAACTCTGTTCTGGTTTTCGTAGGTGCTGTGTATCTCTTATATAAAGACTATAAATACTCAGCAGCTTTGTAAACCAAACTTTTTTTCCAGCTGTTTGCCAGAGTGGGGACAGGACATGGCAGTGCTGATTTGTGCAGCCTGAAAAACTGCTTAAAAGTGAACAGTTCCAAACTGGGTTAAAAGTGTTCAGATTGGGTATAACAGGAAACCAGTTCATATTGAAATAGTTTGTTCTATAACTTTCAGCTTAAGTTTTTCAAACTCAGCTTTATTAAATGTACTTGTGGTCATTAGAAATGACAGTAAACTGAGTCAGCTCTTTAAGCATAGAGAACTGGGGACACTAGTGAGAAACCGCCAGTGCTTTTTGTTTAGCTTTGTAGACTTCAAATAAGAGTTTCTTACAGTGGTTATTACGTGTTTCAGGATACAGCCTAACTATATAGAATAGGTATTTAACAAACAGTGTTTTCTGGTGGGTGTAAAGAGCAAATATACTGCCTTTCTGTAAAATCAAGGTAGCCTTAAATTATAAGTGCACATATACATGAATGACACTGTGTCAGTGCAATGATGAGACAGTACCATCTGTGAATACAATTATTCAGTCTGATTGCTTGCATGGAAAATACTGACAGATTACAGGAGGGGTCTTAAATGTGCAGTTGTTATTGGATATATGATTTATTTCGCTTTTTAAATTGTTTTTGCCCGTGTACTTTCCAAAGGGACCTGACCCTTTCTGGTCTTTAAGGCTTCATGCTGTGTTCAAAGCCTGAAAGCAGAAAAAAATTGTGAAGATCTAAAAGGCATTATGTGCTCTTAAAGAGGACATGAGGGGGGGAAAAAAGGTATCACTGGATGTATCTAAACTTCTTTTTAATGAAACAAAGAGTGTATTTAATAAGAATTTATAATGAACACTCCAGTGGTTGTTAGAAGTTTTCACCATGTTGTAATAGCTAACACGATGTCAAACATTTTGCCCTTGCAAGTTTTTGCAATTTGCAATTTTCCAAACGTGAGACCTGTTGAAAGTACAAGTGATAATGGACAAACTATACCCCCTACAGTCTTTGTCCCACCAAATCTTTCTTCAATTAATGCTGCAGCAGGAGTTTTATGTAATAACATTTGCGCTTGTGAGCCATCCATACAAAGAAAAAACAATTAAAATGCCTTAAATGTTCTGCTTACTGCTGTTATTTGCTTGTGTGAATGTTGCATGTCAGCTAAATGGACCACGGAATAGATAAAGTGATTGGGTGTAGGAGAGTGCACACTAAGCTTTGTCTATCATTATTGCTGGGAGCAATCAAATTGATGCCAGCAGGACAGTAGATGCGTTGACAGCTGTAATTATGTATCTCCATGGTGATCACTTTTGGCCTGTCATGGAGGCCCATGAGTCCCCTCCCTTGCAAGCATTTAATCAGATTGGGCTGTCACTTGTCAGGTAGACGGGGTGGGCTGGGAGTTGTGCTTAGGGGGAGAGGTGAATTGAAAATGAAGGGTGGGAGATGCCTGATTGCTTCACGTAGTCCGTCATGGTACCAAAGAAAGAGATTTTAATTACACTGGAGGCTTCAGAGCAATGGTTTGAGGAGCTCATATGGAGTCTCTAGGCTTTCTCTTCCTGTTTACTTCCACTGTCATATTAAAAAATAGAAAAACTGTTTTTATGTAGACACTCATGATTTGGTGTCTTAATAGATACATTTCTGCTACCATGAAACTAATTTCTCTCATGAGAATTTCATGCTGCTAAGAACAAAATTAATATGGCTAAAAAGGTACAGCGTTACAGGCCCATTGGTGCTGTGGTGTTTGTTTTCTGCACTTTAGGCTTTAGAATTGTCAACAATTTGTCTTGAGAAAAATTAGCAGAGACTTGTAGTGTGTCACAGCAAGTTTAGCTTATGTGTATTACCAAATGTATTTGCAATTATTTGTTCTGTCTCAAGTTAGTTCTGATTGCCTGCCATGCCTGTGTGTCAGCTGCTCGTGCTGGTGGAACTGGTGAGCATGGCTATGTGAGAGATTTTGCTTAGCCATAGGGAAGAAAATGATGGGTGTTTTTGTGTCACCTAGTTTGTCATTTCCTTAGAACATGGTGCTCATAAGTACCAAATTTTTTTTGTCTTTGATAACGAAGCTTAAGACAGGTGACTACAAACCAGCCCCTTATGTGTGACAGGGAGCTTTGATGTTTGGTGCTCCTTCACAACATGCTCTGCTGTATCTGGAGAGCTCCAGCATTGCGCTCTGTCAGTGTGAGCAGCAGTCTGGTATTTTAATGATTCTTACTAGGAAAAGTCTTAGACTCAGATGTAGCAAAGAACTGAGAAATACTAGAATCTGTTTGGGTTCCTAAGCGGAATTTGATGCTTTAAGAGTTCATTGCAGGACTGAGACACAGATTGTACTTCCCCCCACGCCCCCAAAACATTTTTCATTCATTTGCTGTTATCCTAATGTAATAACACAGGAGGGTAGTACAACAGCAAGTGTTAGGGCTGTAATATGAATGAGCTCTAGGCTACAGCAGGACCTTTAACCCTAACTTTTCCTAAATATCTAAAATACTGAGTAAAAGAGAGGAAATATATTAAACAGAAGTAAATGCTGGAGGTCTAATAAATATTGCTATTATTTATCAAGTTCAGCACATTATAGTGAGTATCTGTTGAATTAGGGTTTCTTGTTCATCCAATATTCATTAAGTTCTGTCACACCCTCTAGTTTATAAAATCACCTACTGTTACCAGGCTCTGAAAATATAAGCACCACAGGGAGAATTGAAGATAGTATAAATGTATTTCTTTTTTGCCATAATTTTTTCAGTCATCTTGAGTTTATTTTATGAAAATTAACTTCCATAAAGGACTCCAGTTTTTTTTTTTAAAGGAAGTTATGCAGTAGTTTAAGTAGTTCATATTCACTGTAGCCTTTTCAAGATATTGTAGTTAGGGAAAAATGTGAATTTTGTAATGGCCACGTACATGTGTTGTATATGAACAGAAACTTAGAGCCAGGCAGAGCATATAGTTGGTAGCCTCAGGAGTCTTAGTTAAGTTTAGAGTCTGACTAAGCTATTTATTGTGGGTCTGAATTATGCATCTTTTGTATGTTTTTGCTTTGTTGAAAGATGATATACGTGTCAGTACTTACCTGTGCATATGTAAAGCACTCCTGAATGCTTGTGTGCAATCACTTTATAGGTGCTGCTTCAGAGACAAAAGTCACAGTACAATTCAAATATGTGTGGAGTATGTATGTCATACCTTGTCTTATGTATGTATTTATTGAGTATTAAAAAAAAAAATCATGGGCAGGGGATTTATCTGGAACTGAGTAGGTAAATTAAATCTTTCTGATTTAAATGTGAGGACATGTGCATTGACTTTATACATAGGCAGCCGTTCTGTGAGAAAGGATGGTTTAGCAGCTGGAAGAAAGGAAGCTGAGAAATACACTTCATGTTTTTTCTGTAATCATGACATGTCTGAACTACCTTCTCAGTAGCTAATGTTAAATGTACCTGATGTGATTAGTAGGGAGTCCAGTTAAGCACAGATAAAGCACATTCAGATAAGATGCTATTAAAGTGGTGCAGAAGCAATACTGCCTTTACATGTGAATAAGTATAGAAAAAAAATGTAAATATAAATATATGAATACAAATATGTGAATAAGTGAATTTCTTCTTAAAATAAATACAATGTCCTAAAAACTAGTCAGACAATGTTTCTTACTGAAGAAAGTGCATACACCTGCTAGGCTATCTTTTTATGTCATTTGGATAATAAAGTCATCATCATGCCCTCATGTGGATTCTCTAGACAAGAGGTTCTACATGTGGTCCCTTGATAATTGCCTAAATTAAAATATTAAAGGCCTAACAGCCGTTGCGTTGACCTTTTTCTGCCTTACTGCAGACAGATGAGCTGCTGTTTATTACAAAGGTTCCTTCCCACAGGTGAAGATTTAAGTGAGATTCCAGGACCCTCTTTCCCACCCCCTTTACCATGCAGTGTATCAGAGCCCTGCTGTTTCAACAGCTTTGATTAGAGCCCTCCATCCTTATGATCCCCAGAATGCATTTATCACTAGAGTTATTTTGATTAGTTTTAAAAAAATATTTCAGATTCCAGTGTTCAAAACCAGCAATTTAATAAATATTTGTTCCCCAGAAATTGCTCATTTGAAAAGTTTTATATGGCTAACCTCATTGTTACAGTGATGAAATCAAACTGAGAGATGAAAACAAGAATCAGCAATATACAAACTAACTTGTTGGCTGGTTAACAGCAATCAGCCTCTTCAAAAGAAATTTTTGAACTCGTGTTATTTTTTTCCATGAATATTGCAGAATCAGAGCTTTAATTGGGGCTGTGTCCTTACAAAGCAAAGACATGGAAAAAGCTGTATAAACATTAAAGCCTCGAGGGAAGAGCAGCAACAGAAAAAAAAATGTTTAACAGTTGAGAGGGTGAGACAGAGAAGGAAAGTGTTACAGACATGAAAACCATAGGCTCAGTATTCCTATGGAGCTGATAAGCAGAGCTCCAAAGTTCCTGCTGAATGCTCCCTACTTCTATTGCTACTGAAGCTCTTGGAAGGGCTGTAGCAGAACATGAGGGATGTGATTACATATAGATGCAGAAAGGGTGTGATTATAAGGGTCATCCCTCATGCCAGGTGTCAGTCAGAAAAATAATTACAACTGTATTTTATTACCGGGATTAAATCAGAATTGAATGTGTTTAGAGTTGAAGTGAGTAGTGTAACACAGCTGAAATTCTTAGATCAGATTTACTGTGTTTACTGTGCATTCTAGAGAACAAAAGAGAATTTTGACCATGAACTCAAGACTACAGTCAAGTTTCTCGTAAAGGAGAGACTAATTTGCAAGTGTTTTTACTGGTGAAGAAAAAGGCTTCCCTCCCCTCCTCCCAGATTCTCTGAAAGCAAATAATTATTCTAGTCTTTCCAGAGGGAAAAAATCTATGTGATAAGCTTTGTGGGCATTATGGTTTAAGGCTGATGGGGTAGATTTGATTGCCATGTTGAAAGTTTCTTTTTCCAGCAATATATAATTTTTTTTACTTCTTATTTTTGAAGGTACGTGTTGACAGTGGTATACAACAAGGAAGTGACATTAGCATTTATTATGATCCCATGATCTCAAAAGTGAGTTGATTATTATTTCTCAATATTTTAAAGGTATGAAGTACTGATTTTATACGTAGTCCTTTTAAATAGGAGAGACCATATTACAGGATTTACAAATCAGTATTTTAAAGGTGCCATAACATGCCTCAAGGAAATATAAAAGAAGGGAAGGAAGATGTGGAGTAGAGGAAATCTAGTGTCACTTCTAATTAAAATTCTTTTTACCTTTTAACACTGTAATTATTTGTCTTGCAGTTTCTAATTATTAAGAAGATTCTGATTTAAACACCAGCCTTTATTGTCTGACTTAGATATTGCAAATCTATCTTTTTTACTATAGTCTAGCCTGGATGTGGATGTCAATAATTCTGGCTTCCAAAAAGAAGCATTGAAAGAAATGCTTGATAGTGTCTCTTAGTATGAGTTCTTGTTCATCGGGAATATATATTTGTAAAATTAAAATATGACATGATAGAGTTCAGTCCTCAAAAAAAAAATCTTAGGAATTTGGGCATTAAGAATCTGGTGAGTCAGCATGGATATTGAACCTCTCGTCTGATTTTCTGAGAGCTTGTTTATATGCTTTAAGCTATATGAAGGAAGAGTGATTGGTCTTCTTTCATTTAATGGGTTGAGAGATCTTAGCTTTTTCTTGATGCTTCAGGGAGCCTTTGTAGCACAAATACAGTAATGGTCAAGAAATAGTTTTATGATTGCAGAAGTTCTGCAAACCTATTTAATTTTTAAATGCTATTCAAATTCTAGAGACAAACATGTAATTTCTAATTTTTTTTTCTTTAGCTGATTACCTATGGCTCTAATAGAGCTGAAGCACTGAAAAGAATGGAAGAGGCTTTGGACAACTATGTAATTCGAGGTAACTAGAGAAATTTGGATTCCTAGTGTGATAGGCTGTCATCTATTTCAAGAAAACAGCTTGAAAATGTAGTAATTAGCAAATTGAGTAAAGTTCCCACTTCCTAAGTGCAAATTAAAAAAGGAAAAGCTTGTGTTAATTAAGCTGAGAAGATACATCAACTCTAAAGAGACCTTTTTTTCTCAGATTTTCTCTTGAATATTGTAAGGTAAATACTTAAATAACTTTCTTAAAACTCATAGTTCTCATTGTATGGCAGCATGTAATTGATTTATTATGTTGTAAAGAGGGGATAAAAGGGCTGTTGCACTGTAAGAAATGTAAAGTAATTGCCATTTTTAAGAGTTTGATTATTGATTGCAATTAAATATTATCACAATGTAGTAGTTGATTGTGTATATATATATTTCTCTTATTTTCAAGGTCATTGTTTAGGTTTGGGCAGATTCAGATGTAGGCTGTTGATCAGCATGTGTTTCAGCTCTTGCTCACTGATTGCATAGGAGATGCAGCCATTCTTCCAGGCTTTCCAGGCAGCTGGGATAAAACAGCCCTGACCACTTTCACTCTTTTTAAGTTTTGGTGAGGGAAGTCATGTTTTGTGTGGGAGAAATCTTTAGGTCTTCCTCTGTGTCCTAAGGAAAATAGGAAGAAAAAATCATGATAAGGGAGGTAAAAATTTCTGTGAAGTTTCTGTAAAACTTGGTTTGGCTTTAATGCTGGGCTGCTGAATGGTACAGTTGCCCTGTCAAACTTGAAAGGTTTATCTATCTAGGGGAAAATGAACATCCCTCTTCCACAGTGTAGTTAGATACATGGTAGGATTAGCCATTGTAAATGAACTACTAACTCTAACATAGATTTATATTGGTGCAACTTGAGCCATTAGACTGTGGCAGTACAATGTGCTGATGTAAACCCCTGCTGTATAACAGCTGAGTAAATTTATATGAGAGAGAAATTTATACTGCTGTAGTTAGACTGATGTGAGGTGGGATTTGTTGGTATTGTTTTTAATGGAGACAGGCTCTGGATTCTCACTCTGTAGTAATGAGAGCAAGTGATGCTAAAAGTATTCTAGTTATGAGAATATTTGAAATGTGTGTGGAGCATAGTCTTCTGTGTGCTATAATATGGGATGGAAAGTGATCATTTGTGGTTAGGTGTTTTACACAGATGTACCTATTACCAGTTCCACACATTATAAATACTTGTGAAGGATATGAGACCTTACACCTGAAAAGTACTCATTTGTATTCTTGAGATCTGTACAGTCTTTTTATTAGTATGCATGTATCTGTCATATCCAATGTCTCTGTCATATTTCTATCTGAGAAAGCTTTTAGTCTATTAAAAACATTTAAAAAGGTAATTAGTGAACTACAGGGGGATTTTTTTCCTAAAGTACTGCAAACCACAAAATTTAATGTACTGCAGGTTTCAAAAGTAGATGAATTTTCAAAACACATTTTTAGTTGCAGTGGCCAGTGGTTTCCATTTGAAAACCACCAGGATTTTTGTGTAGTTTTACACAGCTGGTAGTTTCTTCTCAGTGTTTATTTAAAATGGAACATTTGTGGATGTTAAAGTATCTCTTCTCTTGCCTAGTGTGAATGATTCTTGGTAGGGTAGTTAGTAGAAACTGTCCAATCTGTAATGTTCTAAACTGCATTGACATGCAGAACTCCTTTTTTGATTGGTGGTTTGTTTTTTTGTTTGTTTTTGTTTTTTTTTTTCCCCTAAAATGATGGTGTATATTTTTGCTTTACAATGTTGGGTTTCTATGTAACAAAATATTAAACTACCTTGATCTTTTGTAAAGTGCCTCACATGAAGTCTTTTCCAACTCAAGTTTTTGTTAGTAGTAAAAGATACAGAATAATTTTTTACCTAGTTTTGAAGTTACTTGGTTTTATGTTTGAATAGTGAGCTTGTACATAACTATTTAGAGATTACTAGTATTCCTGAATAGTATGCTCCAGATCCCTGTTTCTTAACTCCTTGTCCCTCTGATTTCCTGGGAAGCAGCATTTGTTTGCATGGTGTTTTAAAGACACCATATTTTTCCCTGTAAGTAATGAAGTATCTCTTCTGAGTTACAGAGCATTTTAGATAAGCTATACCAGCTGAAGTCAGTGTCAGTTGTAGTGATGATGTGCACTGTGAGAATTTTAGATTTAAAATCCCAATGTTTGCAATTTCTGTAAACAAAGATGCTTGTTCACTCACATAGGGTGGGAGTGGGATGTAGGGTGACTGGGTAACAGGTCAAGGACCATCTAATACGTAGCTTAGGGACTGCTAATGGAGGATGGAGTCTTCCCCATCACTTCTGTGTCACCAGTTCAAAGCAGACAAAAGTTGGTAAGGAATTTTAGTCACTACTATTTTGATGGTTGCTTGCTGACCTGCATGAAATCAGTGGTTTTTATCCAGATCCTAGAAGACAAATGTCTTCTTGGAGCAAATGCCACTATACAATGTCATTCATGGCAGTCCCAGCAGAGAAACCAGGACTGAACTAGCACAGTGACCTTTTAGGAGGTGACTCATCTAGGCTGGGTTGAGGCATGTAGGCAGTGTGAAGGGCAAGGACTTACTCTGCTGCTTCTTGTCTATTGGCTGTGTGAGAAAACATTCAGTTTCTACTGTTGTGGCTTTGGGATATTCACAAGTTACCCCATTCCTTTTTAGCTCCATTCCATTTACAGGGAACAAGTCCCCAGACAAGGCTTTATTGACTTGTTTTCTTCGACTGGATACTACCTGGCCTTGAATTCATGGTTTAGCTGTCCTTCCCAGTTAAATCTGCCTGACAAGATCATGCAGGAAATTAAAACAATTAAATTTTTAAAATAGTCTAATACTTGCAAAGAAAGCAGGCTCAAGCAAAATTTGAGTAAGTAATACCTTAAGCAACCAAGGCTGCATCATATTGTGCCTGTAATAGCAGTATCTTCATTAAAAATTGTGAATAAACCAAATTGGAGTATTTGCAACAATGCTGTGCTCTGAAAATACTCGCTGCATTAATACTTTATTACAGTTTGGGCTGACAGCTGTACACAGTGAAAAAGGAAATGCAAGTCTGGTCGTTTGTAGATGCTAAGAGTATGACTAACTCCAGATTGAGTCAAGATAGAGTCAATGTGATCATGGGAATGTAATCTCCATCTTTTTTTCCTGTGTAACATCTCCATTGTTGTTAATGGGAGCAGATGAAAGTCTAGGATAGCGTTTCTTTGAGTTGTGGATTAGATTAAATGATCTCTTGTGGTTCTTTACAGTCTAAATTATTCTGACAGGAACTGACTCCTCCACTGAGAACTAATCGGAATTCAGAATCTCAGCTGAGGCTCCAGAATGACAAAGGGTGTAATTAGGTAACATTTTTATCTGAGTCTTGCAGTATAGTTCAGGGATGATTAAAGTTAAGGGTCCAACCCAGATTTGTCTCAAGAAGAGACACTTCTTGTTTTGTGCAGTGGTTACTGGAGAATTTGTGAATAATGAAAACCTCAAGATTCCAGTCAAGCAGAGAGGCACTGTAGCTGTATTTCCCATCTTCAGAGTAAAAGGATATCTGAGGAGAGGATGATGGTAGAATGGCCATTTATTTTCTTTCACTTTTCTTGACAAAGCCTGCTTAGCTTCTGCTTCCAATTATTCTACTAATTCAAGCATTTATATGCGTTTGCTAACACCATAGATAATGGTCCTCTTACTAAGAAGTTCAGAACCACACCCAGTTACGAAATTTAGAGTTTGAACTTATGATTTTACAGTATGTTATTACCATATATTATCTCCTTTTACCTCCTTATTTCCCCCTTTATCCTAATGTGTGAGTTCAGTGATCTCCAGGCTTTTGTGTCTGGAAGAATTGTTGTTTTTAATTGGAATACATGTTCAGCTCTGAGGGTCAGTGGTGTACTGATCCCATGTGAGAATTTTATGTGGGTGTTTGTATATTAAAATTAAAAGCTAAAAGCCCCTTTTTTCTCGCTTTTGGGATGGGATTTTGTATGCAGATAGCCAGCTCTGAAGTGAGTTGTAGCAAAACACAAGCTTTGAAAGACAGTTAAACAGTTGAATGTTGAGGGTCTTAGGGAATATTATGAACACTTTGGAATTACAAACATGGAGGCTTGCTGGGTAGTAATCACGGACTTGAGAAGTTCATGTGTTGAAAGTGGTGTTTTCATTGTGCAAATCCGATAATGTTCTTGTTTTAAGTGAACACCAGCATAATCAGTGTTTCGTAATGCTCAGTGCAGAGCTTAGTTAATATTTTTTATATTTTGCTTAGAGAAATAACTGAGATACCTCCTAAGCTTCATCACATTTATTCTTATTCAGCATTTAAATTGTCGGGTGATAGTTTAGCTTTGCTGGCTTGTTAAAAAGAGAAACCTCTAGTCCTGTACTCCACATGTTGGTTTTGCAGTCAGTAAGTGCAGATAAAGTTCTTTCTGTTCCACTTAGCACCATTTGAAATTATCAGCAAGTTAAGTCTATTCAACTGCTTATCTACAGAGGGGCATGTAGGACTCCAATTAAGTTTACATGGATAAATGCAGATTTGTGTTTGCAGGCATCAAGATGACAGAAGCTTAATACTGTAAAAAGGCCAATCAACACTGAATATGTTTAGTGTCAGTAAATATTTATAGTGAAAACATTGCCTATGATTTTGTGCCTTGGCATTCCAAGTTCTAATTTTTAGTGAGTAAAAATGTGGTGTGATAGCCTCTTCATAAACTTGTTATAAAACTGTTTTCTATAAAATGCATTTTATTGTTGTCTTTGAGGGTTTTCTTGTGAGGATGGGTTAGGAGTTAGGCTACAGTATGTAAGTTAATGAAAAGTCTGGTGCACTTAGCAGAGTTTTTAAAGCAGAGAATGAAGAAGGGAAGGAGGCAAGATAGAGACAGGCAGTATGGGGAGTAATTTCTTCTGATTATAATTTAATTTTTTTTAAATGAGCGCTTCTTCAAACAGGGGGTTGCTAATAAGCTCTGGTGAACAGAGTGATTATTTAGTGTCTTCCTGTATTCATTAGGCAATAATGACAATTTAACTGGAAAATTAATGGAACCTCAGGAATATGTGTTCTATATAAAGCATATAAAGATCTAGTTTGAAAAAATTTCATTAGCTCTCCATAATTTAAATGCTAGTCTGCTTTCTTTTACAAATATATTCTGGAAAATAGTGTGTAAAAATTGAAACTCAAGAAGCATATCTTAAACTGAGCTTCTACTGATGTAATATTGTATGAAAACTACAGCCACATAAAATGAAAAAATAGAGGTACAAAGAACAGTGATTATTTTATTTGATTATATTTTGACTTAGAGGAAAGAAGAATATAACTGTAACTACAGTTCTGCATCAGCCTTAGCAATGTAAAAATCATAATGCTGAAGTGAAATCTTGTTTTCTGGAGGAGAAATAAATTGATATAGTTTAGGATTTTGCTTGTTTGTTGAAAATGTCATGGCTTGTCAGGCTAACAAATGTGATTTTGTTCCTGGCAGTCTGCAGATCTGGTCAAGAAAAAGAAAAATTCTCTGAAAACCACTTTAACATAAATACAATATACTTCAGTTTAGAGACTAACTTTGCATGAAATAAGCACTGCCTGTTAGCCTCTGTTTGATCCTGTGAGAGTGTGAGGCTAATGTCTGGGCAGTGTTTTGGAAGCAGCAGGTAGTCAGGAGCAAGCTGCTCTAGGGGTCCATATTTCTGTAGCCTAGTAGTTACTCACACACAGATGGAGACCTTATGAACTTTGACAGAGGTCACACTAAATTGCAAATCTAAAACTTCTAGACTTCTGAAGGATTACATTGGTAATTTTTTTTAGAAAGCCATATGATTTGGTACACCACTAGAAGTATCAACTCAGTCTTTAGAAGCAGATCTACCATGCAATCATTGCTCACATAATGAACACAGGGACTAATAAAGAGAGCTTTTCATGGTACTTTAAAGGGAAAGTTAAAAATTACATTTTTAATTTGTGTATGTAAAATGCATTTTATATTGCTTCCCGAACACTTCGGCTTGTCTGCTCTATTGAACTTATTCAAGGAATTTTGGAGCTTAAGATATTGCAGAATTCTCATTTTTCAGATGCACATGTGGTAGAAATAATTAAGAATACTCATAGTATTTTTTTGATTTTAGGTCTTTCGGGGCAGTCAGTTGAGACACCAAGCTCTGTCATCTGTCATCAGCCATCACCTCACCAGGGATCTTATAGCAGTTTAGAAAAGAAAAATGTGAGATGATCTGGTTACACATTGTAGCATGTTTAAATCCTGGATTCAAAGTTGGGCAGCATTGAAGAGCTCCTCCTTGTCTTGATGCTGTAATAGATGAGGTCTCTGGGATATTTCAGCTTACTATTCAGATTGGAAATTTTGGGGGAATTTGTAGCAGCCAAAGAGAGATATTATTTGTTTCCAAGTTATGGTCATTTAGTGTAAGATTTTTAATTCTTTTGTTTAGTGGAGATGCAGTATGACTTTCATTCAGTGTTATTTAGGTCTCTGGCAGCAAGGATCTTCTTTTAATCAAATGGACAAATTTCTATCATGTCATCATTGAACTACTTGTGTCATTTGCTATTTAATGGCTCATGAATGAGTCTTTAAAGCTGTGACTTCATGATTCAATGAGGCTGAGTCTGACTCAGTGTGTTTAAAGTGGTTTCAGTGAGGCCACACAGAGAGCTTGAAAATTCACACCAGCAGCAGACTAGTAGGGGAAGAAAGCTTTGAAAGTGTTTGACTGGTCTGCATATAAAATAAGAAGGATGTTGTTCATGCTTCTAAACTGGAAAAACACAAAAGGAAAAGGAGTGTAAAAGAATCTCCTGTAACCTCAGCAATTTGCATGCTCTGTAGTGCTAGTGTCTTTGCTTTGGTAAGATCTCAACGAGGGAAAATAAATCCAAATAACCTAATTTACAGCTGAAATACCTGAGTTTGCCATGAATTCGTTTTCAATATTATTTTAAATTAGAGTTATTAGAAAAAAAGTTCAAATAATTAAGCCATGTTCTCTAATTGTGATCATATCATCACAATTGTAATAACTTGTGTATAAACATACGTGAAGTACAGAATTTTGTGCATTGTGAGACATATGGATACACAGAAAAAAATTTGCCCTAAACTGTTTTGTGATGCGTTCAGCATTTTATACTTAATGGTGTGCAGCTAAAGGCAAAGTTAACGTGATACGGCAAATGCAATGTTTGGAGTTACGTGTTCCCCTGACAGTGACGAAAAAATGTGATTACTTTGTATTTCCAGAGGGGTGAGAATGTGCACAGCTGAGGCTGGATAATGTCTTTCCTGTATGAGCTCCTCATTTATCCATACCTGGAATAAATCAACACCTGTCATGCTCCTGAACTGCATGTCTGTTCCAGCTTTTCTTAAGACATAATAATGTTTATGAGCCAGTGTTATTTTGTGTAGTCATATTAAGATGGAACTCTTCTGGCTTATCAAAATTTGCTTGATCTCCTTCTAAAATTGAGAAAAGAATGGAGATAAAGATGGTGGTTTTCTGACCTGTAATCTTAAACTTTCCAGAAATCACCTGTATGCTGTCTCAAATGAGAGAATACCTTCTTTTTGAAAATTGTTTGCAGTAAGGAGAAAATAATTTAAATGATCTAGAGAGTTTTTGCTCAAGTAAGATCACCACCTTTTCTCTCCCACCTCCTATAGAGGGACTTCCTTGTATTTTTCAATGAAAGGACTTTTGGTGACCATCATATTCAGTGCTAAACTGCCAGTCTTTCTGGCAAAGTGCAGTTTAGCATTAGCATTATGTCACTAACTTAGTTACACAGAAGTTATTAAATTAAAAATGAAATAATTTAGGAGATGGAGGAGAGAGGCCGAGAAGTGGAATGAGAAAGAGATGAAGAGATATAGATGAAAATACAAAGTTGCGTAACAGTCAAAGAAATCAAGGGATAAAGGTGTCTCTAAAGCTTCTGTGATAAGTAATTTTAAAATTGAGTAAATAATTTTTGTGGGCTGTATGCCTAACAGAGTCACACAGTGGTGCTAAAGGAGAACCGGGGTATTCCGTAAAAGAATTGACCAGGCAAGGTTGGATAAATACATGTGGGGGAAACAATACATTTCTTTGTTTTGTAAGTTATACAGGAGTCTGTTATGTGTTACAAATGATAAAAATGTTGTAAAATGGTATGTTAAGTGGTAAGAGTTTTTACTGTATTTCATTAATGTGATTGGGGTGTAACATGGTGTGTATCTTCCATTTAGGATTCAGTGGAATTGAGCTAATATTTACTGTCATGACTAATTTGTCATTTCAAAGGAGATGGCTCTGGTCTTGCCTACATCTTCTAGAACTGAACCAAAAGTCTCTTGATTGTGTTTGCTGTCCTTAACTCAACTAGGTGTTTGAATTAGGCTTGATGAGGTGAAAATTTAGATTGTTTACTTTTATAACTAAACTGAGTGTTTAAAAGGGTTTTGAGGCAGGAGTGAAACAAAACTGGTATATCTGCATTGATTACATCAGTACTATGATATCTAAGTTGTGAACAAATATTTATTCCAGAAAGATAGGAGTTAATATTTTTAAATGTTGTTTCCTACTGTAATTTGTGATTAATATTATCTGATTTTGTATTGATTTTTTTTGTTTTGTTTTCAGGTGTGGCTCACAATATTTCTTTACTGCGAGAAGTGATTGTCCATCCACGCTTTGTTCAAGGAGACATCAGCACTAAATTCCTTCCTGAAGTCTATCCTGAGGGTTTTAAAGGTTTGTTCCATTTGGAAATGTTTCTTTTCTTGAACAGTGTTGTTTTGATTATTGCTCCTTTATATTTTTAGACTGATATGCTCCCCAGTCTTTGCTTTTTCTTCAAATATATCTGTGCATACACACAATTAGAGCTTTTAAATAATGCATAAAATTGAAATAGTTATTTTTTTTATTTTCAAGAAGACAAAATACATACTTCAAGTGATAAAATAGTAAATTAAATGCACCCAAAGTCACGAAAAACCATTTATAGGTTATATGAAATATGTAAAATAAACATCAGTTCAATTCTGCTATGCTATCATGGTTCACTACAGACAGTACTTCTACTGTTAACTATAGTCAGATAAGATTTGTTTTTACTCAACACTGTTACTTCTTCAGTAAATTGTTGTAGCACCTTTAGAATTGCCTTTTGTCACCCTTTGTTTTCATTGTAGCCTTGTCTGGAGGATCTGGCATTTTATCAGAGTATTTTGGTACCCTGGTCTTAATACTCATTACACACAATGGACATTACACCAGTAATGGATATCATTATGAAATTGTTGACGCATACACTAGGTTAACATAAACACAAATGCAATTATTTCTTTACAACATCTCAAACTACTCAGTTTGAAAAATGTTTACCAACAGTTCTAGAAAAATGTAAGGAAACAAATATATTGGTTTCCTTTCACAAGGATCAGGTTTTAAAATGTTGTCTTCTCTCTTAGCCAATCTGCTGTAGATGCTTTCTTGACCTGTGTGGTCAGAGACTCGGTTTTTCCATACAGGTCTCTCACCTCAGCTGGCATTCATCAGGCAGAACAGATTTCTTACTAAAAAAAAAGACAGTATTTATAGTTCATCATTCATGGGTCCTTTATGAATCCCGTGGAGATTCATAAAGATCCCCTTTTCCCCCATTCATCATTAATCCAATGCGGCAGAATCCTCATCCCACTTTGGAAGCAGCACTGCCAGATTGGCAGTCACTGGACATGACTGGCATCTTGCCAAATTCTAGTCTCATTAAGGAGCAGAACAGATTTTTCTTACCTCAGGACTCAGTGTGTGGATGACTATTCTTTGCAGCAGAACTACTTGATATCGTGATGTAATTGACAACTCTGTGTGTGATACAATCCTCCATGTGGGATTAATGCATCCTGCTTGTTCTTGGCTCCTGCCTGAGACCACAGGAGCAGGTGTTAGCCACCTTGAGTGGCAGTGGGCTTGTGATGCTTCAAGCTGAAAAGTTCCTTTATTGTTTTTTGCTAGGGGGTACTTAGCTAACCTTTGGGTAGCTCCTCTTGCTTTCATCCAGCAGAGATTCCATGGTACTCTGATCATCTGCTCTTGAAGGCTTGGTGCTGCTGTAGCTGGTCTCTTTCCCTTCCCTGACGCTTGAATACAGAATCTCTCTTTATCTTGCTGATGTTTCTGGGACTATTCAGTCATTTTCCTGAATAGATCCAGATCTCTAAACCACCATGAAACCTGCATTTTTTACTGTAGCTGGTTTTGTTGGGGTAGTTTTTTTGTAAGTTCATGGGTTGACTTGGCTCGTGAAGGAATCTGGTGAATTTAAGTAGATGTGCAAAGTGAGTGGCAGATTGGGAATGGGGAGAGGGGAATGGAGGAAAACGGCAAGGAAGCAAGATGTTAGAGTCCCCATACCATATTGTGAGAAGACAGCCTCCCCTGGCACATAACTGGGAACAATGAAAACATAAACCAAACAGCAGTATTGTGTTAACAGATTGTTAAGGATGTGGTTTTGCTCTGGACGCCAGAGGACACAAGAACAGATATTGTGATGATTCATAATAGAAACTAATGATTGGCACATGTGAATTTCCTAGACTTCGTTCCTGCTCTGTGAAATATCTTGCTTATCTTCTTCCACATATCAAACACAAGCACACATTAGCCTTCTTAATTATAAACAATGAAACATATTATGGCATTGTACTTCAAGAATAGTTACTCGTGAATAGTGATTAGAAGCTCACCAAAGAAACTCAGAGCCCTTTTAATGATGTAGTTTGCACTGAATCAAATCCCTCATGCTTTAAAAAAACCCCTGATTACTTGAATTTGAGGATAGTTTAAGTACCCATTGAAAAATACTTTTACAAATCCAAGGACTCAAATGGGAACTGTCTAAGGCAAGCAAGGATGGTGGACAGATGACAGGTAGAAGCTCAGCAAGAGAAGCAAAGACGAAAATTAACTTATATGTAATATTTTTAATCACTTAAACTAAATTTTTAATATAAATACCCAGGGTAAACTTTGCTAGGAGGATTTGAAAATTAAGTAGCTTCATATATCTTTCTATTGCTAGTAGAAGATGAATAGCTGTAAAAAAAGAGCTGTGACAATCTGAAAAATTAGAGCAGTGTATAGCCAACATAGATCTGGAAATATGTAAAAATATGTGGTGTTGTGCTGTTAAATATAAATATGTGCTGTTAAAACAGCAGAAGTGTTTTAAATTTGGAAAACTTAAGAAATAAAAATATTTCAATAGAGATGTGTGTAATATTAATGCTCAAGCACAATCCAACGTGCTCGAGCATTAATATTACACACATCTCTATTGTTACAAAATGTTTCTTTTGTAACCTGCACAATTGACACTACAATTGTAGTGATCTATGTTGATGATAAGTAATGAATCTCAGCTGTGTTCTCTCTGACTATGAAGTACTGGCCCATTTTGTATGTGCATTTTTCTTAAGAGTAAAATAAGAGATGCTTTGTTTTACGGTCTCATTTTTGAGTTCCATTATAATCCTTTGTTAGAAAACCTTTAAGTTAAGAAAAAGTGGATTATTAGATGTATCTTGGCTACTTTTCTATTAACCTATGTGATGCTCTCTTCAAATTACATTTAGAATGGGCATGTTTAGAAATTTTCATGATTTAACCCTTTCTACTCATCTTTACGTAAACATTCACAACCAGAAGTAGTTTGCTTATTGTGAGTTATTCTAAAGTAACAGCTGTGCTGAAAGTAACCTTGTGCAGAGTTTCATTAGTATGAGGAAGCAGCTGCTGTCATGCCCTTTTTTGTCCATGTGAGGGATGGCTGGCTGGAATGCTGGCTGGCAGTAGGTGAAGTGGAGTGGGTTGTTGCTCTGAACACCCATGCATGTTTTGGGAGGCATGTGGATCTGAGGGTGGGTGCAGGAACATTGATTAGGTCAGGTGGCACAAGTACACCTGTCTTAGAGTGGCCTCCAAGCACTTTGCTAACAGAATAAAAATGTCTGTCAAGCATGCAGGAGTCAGATGCACTGTTCTTCTACAGCTTCCAAGCAACCTGGGGAGCATCTGTATTTTCTAGTCTGCATGATGAGAAGGAAATCTACTGTGTATTATCCCTATTTTATAGGCACATGTGTATCTCTATTTTCACAAAGATCCAAGAGGAGTCTTGGACAAAAGACAAATTAGCAGATCTTTAGGTTTGTACCCTGTTCATAGGATTAGTGATTGTGGTTTGATCTGTTTCAGTTTATATTTGCCTAGTTTTCTTTTTAAGTATTGAGATTTTATTTTTCTTGATGTTTCACTTTTCCTGGTCATTAAACGATGTCTGAAATCAGTCACTCTCAGGGAGACACATCCTGTGCCAATGAAAGATGGGGCGTTTTCCAAGAGATTATCACAGGAGTCACCCAAAGACATGATGGAAAAAAATAAAAGGAATAATTTATTTTCCCTCTTCTAGCATGCTTACATCATTTGGATGGAGGGGAAGAACAGAAATTCTGATGGACAATCCTTTATATTTCTAATACAGAAAGGAATAAAGAGGAAGCAGGTCTCTTCTGAAATGGCATATTGGCTCCAGAGACTGTGTATGAGGTGAAGACTTTTAGACATGTTGTGTTTATCATAATTATGTGGGTTGGACGAAATGATTACTCTGCTTAACACTTATTAAACATCTCTGGAATACTGTGTCCAGTTTTAACCCCCTCATGCATGTAAGAAAGATGGAAATAAACGTGAGTAAGTCTGGTGAAGAGCCACTAGTGTGGTGCTGGGATTGGAACGGGTGACCTGTAGGGAGAAGCTGGGAGAACCAGTCTTGTTTTGCCTGGAAGCAAGAAAGCTTAGGGTGAACCTAAGGACAGCCTTCTAGGACCTTGGGGGGTTCCCAAGAATATGAAGCCAGGCTCTTCAATGAGTTGCACAGCAAGAGTCAGGGGTCATAAACTGGAGACTTTAAAGGTCTCACTGCACAAAGCTTTAAGCAATCTATTCTGAATTTGATGTTGAGATTAATTGGTGGGGAGAGGGGACGCACTGAGTAAACTAAGGACTGTTCAAGGTCCCTTCAACCTCAGTCATTCCATGATTCTGAGTGAAAGTGCTTTTTAAGGTGAATTGGGACTGCAGATATGACTAAGTCTGGAGGCTTTTGCTATTGGAGAGGGGAATACAATTTCCTCTGTTTGTCACTATTAGAAGATGGAATATGCTTGCTGCTAATTCCATTAATTTTCTCTGTATTGGGGTCTAATATTAGTTTTAACTTTATGAAGCTACTAGATTATAAAGGTTGATATAACAGTTTACTTCCTTCTTTCTGACAGGTGAGGCAAAAAACCCACTTTGTGGTCTGTCACTATTTCCTTTATAATGCAGAATAGTTGAGGCTTCCTTTCTTATACTGTAGCATCCATCTTAGAAGTGGCCATGTGTTCTCTGAGACAGACTTCTTCACTACTCTGAATGGTTTGAGATTGCTTATGCAATGTTTGCCTGTTGTATACCATAACTGTTTGGGTGGAACAAAGCTGTGCTCAACTTCACAAGAAATTAAACCTTTAATAACATTGAACTGTGTTTTCTGCCTCAGCCTACCTGGTATATATGCCATCTGTAATGGTTAACTTCAAAATCCATCGGGAAAAACTTGAGCTGAAACAGAACCTAGGAATGTTACAAACATTGCCTACATTGGTGTTGATCTGAATTATGCATTGCACTTTTTATCTTGCCCATTATGCTTTTAATTTTTATTCTTCCCAACCAGAAAATAGTCATTCTTCAAGTATTAAGTAACCGACTGGGGCACATAACCAGGGCTTGTTTGTTTTGTTTTGTTTTTTTTTTCCACTGTAATTGATAGTAGGAAACACATTTCTAGGACAAAATGCAAATGAGACTGTTATGGGAAAAATGACCTTTTATGTAATTTAATTTGAAGTTGGTTATGTAAAGTAATTGCATGAACCTTTTTGACTCAGCTTGGGGGATACTGGGATAATATTGATTTAAGCAATCATAACATCGGGGAAATGAGAGAGAAATACTTTTTTTCTTGTCTTCCTTCCGACCAGGGTTCTGCAATTTAGTAGTAATAGATGTGTGCAGTCTAGGTTTAAATCATATGAACAACACTGCTTCTGCTGCTTTAGTTGTGATTTAATTTTATAACCATTCTTCCTGTTTTGCATTCACCTTATGTAATTCAGCTGATAATTCAGTGATAATGCAGAAGTATATTCCAGGTTAAACAGAGAGATTTGGGAGCTGCCAGTTCTATGTTTTATTGTAGAGGTGAAATTTCTGTGTAAGCCAGGAGTCTGCAGTGATGAGAGCAGGGAAGAGCAATGGTGTAATTTCCTATATTGGAAGTTGGGGGACCTTTGCTACTTACTCATTTCACTCCCTTTCAAGGAAGCACTTGGACAACTGCTCCAGAGGTAGCTTTGTCACTCTTCAATCTGTATGGTGAACTTGAGGGGCTGTGTAGTTGTATCTTTATGGATGGTGAATATTAACTTACTCCTGAAGACACCCCACTGAAATTCTGAGGAGTAGCTTTTGAAGGGAAGTAATACTTGAAGGGAAAGAAAGTTATTACTGTCTGGAACATTGGTGTATTTCCTAATATGGTAATGTAATTTCTAAGTTTGACTTCAAAACTGTTTAGAATTCAGCTGAGCGTAGCAGCAGAGCAAAAGCAGACAGCAAGGGAAATGGGACTGGAGTTCAAAGAACTAAGGCAGTATTGACAGCAGTCTGTCCTGTGTAATAAAGGTAAATTCCCATCCTTAGGAAGCAGCCTTTAATCAAACTTCCGAGATATGCCTCCAAAATTACTCTAAGAACATTCTGTGGTAGGGTTGAATGTTTATTGCCAGACACCAAAACCTAATTTTGTTAACTTCCTGTTAACAGTTTCTGTTATCTCCCAGAAATCCTACATTGGATACTACAGTCATAACTGGTTTTCTGCTTGCCACATCTGTGACACAACTGGTGTAAATAGTGACAAATGCATAAATATTTTTTTCATGTTGGCAGAAGTGAGTGTGAGTCTTGTTCAATTGTTAACCTGTTTCAACTTATTGACCTTTATTTGCTGTTTGGAGTTTGATTTTTATTGAAGATACAGGAAGAAAGTAGTTTTTGTGGGACAGCAAGTGCAAAAGCAGTTATTTCATCCAAGATGAAGGTCATGCAATAAAACCTTTGCAATGGGTTCTTTCTAGTTTTACCTTGTTCCTTTATTTGAGTTGGTTCTAATAGTGTGTGTTGGGGCAGGTGGGAATGTGCAGTTTTGATCGCATGGTCTTGTCCTGAGTCTTGGGACTGAAAGGCAAAGGCTTTAGGGCACATTCCTGATGTGCCTTTAGCTGAGGCATGTAAGCAAATCATCAGTTTTAGATTCTATGTTTTGAAAAAGTGATCTCAGAGTTTCTTCACTGTGTGTAAACAATGGGAAAACTGGCACATCTCAGGTCCAGAAAATTGATGTTATTGCAATGTATAATTACATAAGGCATATATATACACATATGTGTGTGTGTATGTACAAATAGTACAAAAGTTCAGTGTTTTTTGAATTTTGCCTCACAATCAGTTTTTCTAGTAACTGGCAAAGGAAAGATCAAGTTTGTTTCTGAAGCCAGGTTCTCAACCTTTCAGCATTTGTATTTCTCCATGTGTTTGTTGAAGTGAAGACAGTTTCTATTTCAAGGCAGATAAAAAAAAATAAACACTGAGCAAAGGAACTTGCAGTAATACTCAGCCAGAATATGTTAATGTGGACTAAATTAAAAGGAGATTGATGCAGGTTTTCTGAGTTTTGTTATTTTTAAATTTACATTTTTTGGCCTGTGACAACTTCTTTGTACTGTTAGCTGGACTTTAATGAATGTATTCCTGTCACTGTGGCATGATTGCATTTCTGAAGACTCTAACTATCCTCTTTACCTAACCCTGTTTAATATGCCCAGTGGAATGATGGGTTCTTTGCAGAAGACATCCTGTTTTGAAATTTTGGCTTTGTTGCTAGTCCTTTACAGCAGTCTCCATTCTGGATTTTCTTCAGGATCTCATTAGTCTTATTTTATTCTGCTGATAGAAATTGTCACTGGCTACTGATCAGTACTGGGAAATGTGAATTTACATTACATAGCACTGAGGTGATGGAAGGGTGGTGATATAGAAGGGATCTGTGTAACTATTTGTCTGCTGCAGGACTGGAAGCACATGTGTCCCCCTGGGCTGAGTTCCTCTGGGAGATAAAGCCTTCTGAAGCTCTTCCCCCATCCTTTCATGTGAAATCTGTACTTGTTCTGGATGATGGCATTTGCTGTGATATGTACACATAAAGCACTTTTTGAAAGCTGTGTTGTAACGGAGTTCAGCAAAGTTTTTCAGTTCTCAACATTTATCTTTTGTTAACTTTATTGTGTAATCCTTCTCTCTTCCTTGTGAAACACTCTTACTTTCACTCGTACAAAATCTCTTTCTCAAGGATCAAGTTTGCCTCTTTTCTTCATGCCAATTCAGCTTTGCAGTTCTTATTCTGTTTTATGTCAATTTTAACTTCCTGCCTTGTGGACCGAGTACTTTGTCTCTTTGTTCTTTCTCACAGAATCAGAGTGGCTTGGGCTTCAAGGGACCTTAAATATCACCTGGTTCCAACCCCCCTGCCATGGGCAGGGATACCTTCCACTAGTCCAGATTGCTCAGCATTCCATCCATCTTGGCCTTGGGACTTCCAGGGGTTGGGGCATCCATGCTGGGACAACCTGTTCCACTGCCTCATCACCCTTGCAGTAAAGGATTTCTTCCTAATGTCTAATCTAAATTCTTTTAGTTTGATCCTATTCCCCCTTGTCCTTTAACTACATGCTCTTGTAAATATCCTTCATCTTTCTGGCAGGCACCTTTCAGGGACTGAACAGCTGCAGTTAGGCCACCCTGAAGCCTTCTCTTTTCCAGGCTGGACAATACCAGTTCTCTTATCCGTTTCTTGTAGAAGAGGTGCTCCATTTCTCTACTCATCTTGGTGGCCTTTCTCTGGAATCTCGCATCATTGTTGGCCACCTATTTGTCATCTTTTCATACCAAATCTGTGTTGCGTGATTTCTGACCTAAAGATGGGGAGGGCACAGTTCTGTCACGGTGTTCTTTTAGTCTGTTGATGGACAATTGGATCTCTATTTACCCTTCACTTTCTGGAGCAAGACCAGACTGGGTGAAAACCCGCTTCATGTCACCCCACTTGACTTTTTGCCAAGTATTTATTAGGTTGTCTGCCTTCAGATTATAGACTGCTTTGAGCCACTTTCTGCTTCTGAAGTGTCAAACATGACATTGACTCCATTAGTTGTGAACTAATGATTACACAAATAACACTAAATGACCCAGGACTTATGAGTAGCCTTATCCCCATTTATTTTTTGAGTTTATGCTGTTGTGCTGTCCTTTCTGTTTGGAAGATCTGTAGCCTTTGCCTCAGATAAAGTACTGAGAGTGTTCTATATTTTGAGTAAGTTCTAATGTACAGATGGATTCCTTACCAGCATGAGGCACAATATGTCAACCAGTGACATTTCAGTAACGAAAACAAGATGCTGCAGCATCATTCAGTTTCTTTTCTTTCAGTTGTCAAATTGTTTTTAACAGAGATACCAGTGTTAGCAGTTGGGCTGATTTGTATGAAAACATGCAATTTAAACTCTGAAACTCAGAGCGTCTGCTATGCTGTGCCTCATCTTAATTTAGAGGGGAAAAAAATGTAGCTTTCATGTGTAAGGACTGAGCAGTGTCTTTACTGGTAGTTGTTACTTTTTGTGTCTGTGTTGGTCTGTGGTATCTAATTTTTTTTTATCTTCTTTCTGAAAACTAGGACACAAGTTGACAGATCTTGAAAGAAGACAACTACTGGCAACAGCCGTGTCTTTGTATGTGGCTGAGCAACTGAGATCACAGCGATTTCAAGGGACTCCAAGGTAAGTTCATTTCTAGGAACTCAGATGTGCTGGTGCATTTCATTAATGGCATCTTCTCATGCACAAGAGTAACTGGTGAGAAACTGCATGGTTTCTTAATATAGTCTGTTTTTTCTAAATTCAAATGAGCTGTGGCTTACATTTCCCTACTTGCACAAGTCATACATGATTATTTTTATTCTAAGTATTAGCAAACTAATAGGCACCAAAATGTGTTACAAGCCAGTAGAGTAATTAATGCACATCAGGAGTTTCATTAATGCAAAATGTTGCTGCATTAGTAACTAACCACAAATTGAGCATCACAAATTTCCCATGTGCCCATTTGAAGCAATCTAAGCACTTTGGCATAATAGGAATATTCAGCTACAGAGCTTTAAAATATTGTAGATTTGTGAGTAATTTGCTACCTTGATGAAGAACCTTAATAGTTTAGAGTCTTAATTTTGAAAACACTTTCAGAGTGCAAAGGTGGAAGGTAATTGGTGGAAGAGTAAACACCTTGCTTTAGTATGTTTTTTTTGATGCTTTTGTTCCCCCCCTCTCCCATTTTTTTTGGATCGTAGCTGCTAGTAACCTAGGCAGTACCATTAATTGATCAGCCATTGCGGTAGCCCATGTCAAAATGCTAATTCACTTCTTTGGCTTTTTTGAACACTATGCTTTTTTCCTGTAGGATGTCTAGCTTTTCTTGTCCTCTGGCCCATCACTGTCAGTGCCTTGAGACCTTCAGTTAGAATTAACTGAATTTGTGGAGCTTGTTTGTGTAGTTGGTGTTAGCAGCGGTGTATACAGGGAATCCTGACTTCAGCATAACTCTCCTTGCCTCATGTTTTGTAATGAAGTTCCATATATGTTTGTGTGTGAGGGAAGTCATAGTGCAGGGTAGACATTATTCACATTCCATGCCAGTGGTTTGACAGTGTATTCTATTACTGATTTTACAGTGGTCAGGAATAAATCAAATGTGGTTTCAAGAAGTCTTCATTTTTATTTGTACCCACAAAGATAATTAGTACCATATGGTATTAAAAAAAAAAAAAGAAAAAGAAAGAGACACTTAGGGCAAGTATAACAGCTTTGTAATGTATAGCATATGCAGGGCTGGGTCATTGCTTGCCTTATGCATCTATAGGGGAAAGTAAAGCACCTTTTTATTTCCTTCTACAAGTTATATCCTCCATAGTGAATGGCATAAGGAGAAGAACAGACACTCAAAAGCCACTGTTGCCTAAAAAAAGATGAATCAGGGAAAATGAGGAGGATCATTGATTGTAGTTTTTACTGGCCAGCATAGAAAGTTAAGTAGTCTGGTACTGCTACAGAGAAGCAATGGATTACTTTATACTTAGAATGAGGATAAGAATTGTTAATTCAAGCAGTGATGATCGAACTGGTATTGCATTCCCTGCTCTGATTTGTGATTTTTTTTTTCCTCTTCCCTGTAAAATGTTCTAACTAGCTAAAAAGAAAAGAAAGGGAACACTTTTCAGTACAGTACACTTTCTCTTGCCATTATGTGGTGTATTTATGAATCCGTCAGAAGTCAAGCCTTAGAATTTTCTCCAAGTGATGGCTGAGTGTGGTTCTTATTGAATGTGTCATGGTTTCAGTACATACATACTGTTAGATCTACTTGCTTTAATGATAGCAAAGCTGCCTATTTGAGGCCAAGTAAGGACGAGCTAATGCAAAAATGCTTACTGGTGAGTAACTTCTAAAGAAACCAAACCTGATAATGATACCCTTTCCCCAAAATCATACAGCTTGTTCTAAGGAAAAAGGAAAGAAGCAAAGGCAGAATGAGGCTGAAGGATTGTGCAGTGTCTTGGACAGTGTTCTCCATTCCTTAGAGCAGTTAGTGGACTCCCTCTAGAGGGGACTGAGCACTGTGGAGCATATGAGTTACTATAGTCCTATAAGGATTCACCATGTCCTTAACTTATCCAAACTGGATCTGACTTGTTTTTGAAGGTGTCCCATATCCATATCGGTATTTTTTAATGAGCAGGGTTGTGGCCAGAGAAAAAGCATATCTTTACTCATTATACTGCACTCTGCTTGAATAATGCTTGTAAACAAAAAGTTCAGAGTTGGAACCTGTGCTACAACAAATTAAAGAGGCCAGTTGTATTCTTGGATGCAATCTTCACTATGGCAGAATTGGGCATTTGGAGTCTGTGTGAGTTTTAAATCTGTGTTGGAGGATGTGAACAGGGGAGACAGACTGCATGCTCCAAAGTTGACTTGTAATGTTCTCCTAATGGATTGGACAAGTACATTGATAAGTTGATTATCACCTATAGAATTTCAGTTTTCTGGCGCTATTTAGGTTGACAGCATTTTTTTTATCTGTACTAAAAGAAGTTGAGCAATTCTTGTGCTTAAAACTACTGAAGAGTAGTATTTTGAAATGCTACATTATTTCTTCTAAACTTGTCACAGCTGTCAAACAGACAGTTTTCTGCTAAACTTGAGTTATATGCTTATCTTTGCTTTTAATTTGTTTTCTTTTCCCTTTTGGGAGCCATATTTATAATATGCATTCTTTTCACAACTGCAGGGGTATTTTGTGTCCCCTTTTTTCCCTGTGATTTATTCAGCCCATGATTAGGATTGTTATTCTGGTCAGACAGACAGAAAGTACCATGCTTGGAGCTCTTCACAGAAGCTCCAGCTTTCACTGTTAGGGTTACTGGGATTGTAATCAGATGAAGTGCAGCTGAGCCAGATTAAGGAATCTTGTTGCAGCCTGCTCCACCCTTGCTCTGTCTTTCCTTCTCGTCCCCAGGTATGCAGGTGTGATTTTGTGTCTAGTTGCATTCCACTCTGGTTTTACAAAAGTGACCTGTGTTAGCATAGAAAATATTTAATAATAGTGTACTTTGGATCATTCTGTCAGGAGGTGGTTACTTCTGACGAGTGAAATTATTCTGGAAGAGCTACAAGAGTGAGAATGTGTTGCAAGGAGGAAGATGTGAGCTCATAAAAGGGATTCAGAGGTGGGCCTTAGCTCTGTGCCACAGGTCAAACTAGTAGCAGCCTCAAGAGGGGGATTTCTCTATAACTGATGATATTTTCTGGGGTGTGATGGGAAAATATGTATTTTGCAGTCCCCCGAGTGACTGAATAATCAAATGTAAGGTCCTTGCTGGAATATATTCTGATGACCAGCAAGCTGTTTCCACCTTTGGCACCCAACTTCCTTCAGCTAGTTTCAGCCAACCTGACCTCTGTAGTGGTAGTCTTCATTGCAGTAGGTTGTGTGGTGTTGAGGTTAATGCAGGCCACAAGCCCAAGGCTGGTTTGCCTTTCCTGTGTTCAAATAAATGGTGTTATGATTTGGGTGGGGCACTCACAGGTGAGTTTACACTGTCTGCATTGTTATATAGTGCTCCTGGCCTTATCAACAGTCTCCTAGAGCTAACTTGCCAGGCTTTAGCTAGAACAGCTGCTGGAGATCCATGCTCAGTTACAGGACTACAGGCATTCACTTTTGTGATGCAATCGGGTATTTAGAGCATTTTCTGTGGGTTTTATTTTTTTAATTTTTAATTTAACTTTTTTTATTTAACACATTTTCTTGGGAAAAACTGGGTGTGAAATGGTTTGGTTTTTCGGGATTCTTCCTGGTTGGGGTGTTTTTTCAAGTATTTTTGAAAGATGACTTGCTGTTGAAAGTGTTTGGTATTTTGTGAGCCACATACTAATGTGAATATTTGACTGTCATATCCAAATAATAGGGGCACATATTTCCTACAGGAAAGAGCCATGGATGATTAATGATTGTTTCATTGTTCAGCTTTTAGTTATTTTACCTAGGACTTTTCCTACTTACTCCATAGTCCACTTTATTGTGAGACTGGTGCCACCCACAGCTGCTGAACAGATTTACAGCATCTAGTAAAACCCCAAGGTCTTCTAGACAGAACTTGATCTTGTTTCAAGTGGAAACATATTTTGGCTGAAGTGAATCCAGCTTATTTTATGTCTGTTTGATGTAGTTAGCCTTTGAGACCAGAAATGATGTTGTACAGTTGAATCTTCACATTTTGGCTTCAGACTTGTTTTCATTAGTGGGTTGGGAGGGGAATAGAAGAGTGTCTCTCCAGGTGTGGCTACATCACGCTATCTCATGGGTCTACTAATGTGTTGTTTATACTTTTAAACCCAATTGCCTACAGCACTTCCTATGTGTTGCTTGTGTTGGCTGCTAAGTGTATTTTCCTAATTTTTCTATGGGTTTTACCCTTTCATCATTTATGACTTGGAAAAAAACCAGTGAGGCTTGCATGCCCATATTACCTGATACTGCACACACAAAGATGGTAACACACTAGAAAATGTTTTAAATTGCTAGCAAGAAAAAAAAAAACCCTCAAGGTTTTTCTTGCTTGTGTGTTTAATATAGAAGACTGGATTAGGAGTCTTGAGTTAAACTGTTCTTGTGGGACCTTAGAGAAGTCAGTTGAATTTGGCCTTAGTGTACAAAAAGACAAAGTGGCCTTAATACTTTGCTCCACTATTCAGGTTTCATCAATATCTGTTTATCAACATGTATGAAGTATTTTGAGACATAAAATGGATTATGCTTTCTAAACATAAAATATTATTTTCCCGGGAAAGAAAGTGTTAAAGTGAAAAGCTAAAATGCAAACAAGTTTTTATGAAGTTCTGAAATAGCTGGGCTAAATTTTTGTTTTCAAATTCTGAAATCTAGGGGTCTAATGCCGTGAACATAAAATGACTGGTGAACTGCAAGAACAGAAATTAGTTTATTTAGCTTTATGTTTAATTAATTATTCTAGGTTCCTGTCTGGGTTGATTCAGCACAGCTATATTGTTGTTTGCCTCGCCATTGCTTGATCTATAGGGCAGCAAGAGAGCTGCTCAGAGAGCAGTAGAGCCCCACACCTCTCAGGCATCCTTGCTCTCACAGAGGCTACACCTATTACCCTGCTGGAGTCTGGGACAGAGCCAGCTCTTTGCCAGCCTAGGGCTTTCCCATATGGAAGGATGGTCAGCTGCCCAATAGGAGAGCTTTCTGGCTTTCCTGCACTGCTGGAGCAGCACAAAATAAGGTTATGTTACGTTAATTTTAAAAAGAAGGAAGGTGACGTCAGGAAAATTCACTGGAGTCACCTGAACCAGCCTCTTGGAAAGGCAAAGAGTTCTTACTTTCAGCACAGGCACTGCTGAACTATATCAATTGTATTATGTGGATTTAATTTTTATTTCTTGCTTAGAACTGCAGCATTAACATGAGCAATTATTGCAAGTGCAGCTAAACGTGTATATTTTGCTCTATCCTACAGATACCCTCTGTATAGAAATTGCTTTGCTGTTGTTGATCAAGTCCAGCCTACTTGTGGCTTTTTTCATTCCCCCACTTTATGCAGCCATCCTTAGCTCATGAAAACAACACTGTCTTATCCTTACTGTTCTGGTCCCCTGCTCAACAAGTCAAGCATTCTTCCCATGATTTACTGTTAGGCTTTTGAAAGTCTTTGGTATGTTTGTGTAACTGCTACAGCTTCACACCATTATTCACTGTGTGGTCTTCTCTTTTGCCACAGACTCACAAGGTACTAAGAACCTGTTCTCTTTTTCATGTGAAATGCTTGTTTGTAATGGGCTTTTCTGGTTGTGGTAACCCTCTTGTCTCTCTAGCTGTTATCTGATGTTGTTCATTTGACCTCTTGTGAGTCATTGCTGTATTTTTTTTTGTAATCTTGCTTAATAACTACAAAACCAGATGCCCTATGTAATATTCTAGATGTCTTTAAAATCTGGTACTATTTACCCTTCTTGGTTGTTCAGTTGCTTATCACAGAAAGGGCATTATATGTGCTAGAAGCAAACAAGTAGCTGCAAATATATGAAACATGCATTTTTTTGCCAGTTGGGAATGAGCTTCTATGGAAAATATGAAAGTTGGAATGGAACATTAAGGTAGCATTTATGACTGAGTGTACGTATGGTATTTTTTTTTCTTTGATTTGATTAAATTAATGCAATCAGATTGATAACACAAGAAATATAAGGTATTTCTATAGTTGTTTGAAAGCAGTGTCATTGTTCCATATGATTCCTAAACATCTATTCCAGGAACAGAACAGTCTGTCATATGGGAAATTTTCATAGCTTGTCATTGATGTCATTTGTAGGGAAAAATGTATTCTGGGCACTCAGGAATCCACACTTGCTCAATCTTTAGAGTTGCTAACCATTATGACATCATTATGAAGATAATAATTACTTAAAGTTTGAATCTCAATGAACATCTCTTGGGAAGATCCCCACATCTTGCTGAGGTGATTGGTGGTGGGAAAAGCATTTACTGAAGTAAATGGACCTGGCTAAGTCCCTATGTTTATTTTTTATTTTCACAATGTCTTCTGGGAAAACAGCATCTGCTGTAAGAGCTTTATAGCTTCTGTAGCTACTGTTCACTTAATGCTGAAACTTAAATTTGCATAATATAGACATGTGAATGTTTTCTATTGTGCTGCCAAATTCCTGTTCCTTTTTTAGTTGTTAATCTGGCCTTTTTCTCATCTCTGCTTTGCTTATGACCTCTTCTGCAAGATCCTCTCTTTACAAGACGTCTCTCTATTTAATTTACTTTGATCCCCTCTATACCTCCTAAACCTGTTCTTTAGTATTTGTCTGTGTGTAAAATGTGTATGCATGAAACCGTGGAACTGACAAGGTGTGTGCTAATTGTCATGTGCTCCCTGGTCATTTTACAGGTATTTTTAGCATGTGTTTTTGTCTTCCTCTGTGTATTTTACTGGGAGTTTCCAAGGGCAGAAATGAAGTTGTGTAGGATAATTTTATGGAAGGACAACATTTTTCATGACTTCTGAGGTCCTTAAGCTCAGTAAATACATCTGTAATTGCATTTGCATGAGAAGTTTTGCTGATGTTTCTTTCCTAGGATTATTAAAGATAAGCATGACCATCAGCACCTGGCCTTGTGTAGTTCCTTGAGGCACTGGTTGTATCCTGCTGTTTGTTTGTGTAGTGTATAGCTTATTCTGGATGCTGTTGCTATAGAAATGTTGTCAACAAAATATATGGGAAGCAAGTCTCTCATTCGATATTATCTGCATACTTTTACATGTATGTGTCTGGATTTGTCCATTCTTTAGCATGCTTGCTTCATTCACGTTCACAGAGGCTGTAGTTAAATACAAGATACTGATTGAAGGGATAGGTAATTCATTTTTACCTTTGTTGTTGAGTATTACAATTTTCAACCGTTTCTTTTCCCTTTGATTCAACTGCAAAAGTGGGATGGGACACAGAATGGCCTCATTATTGTAGGAGTATTTCTCTGTTCCCTGCAATGATTCCAAAAGCTCTTGCACACTTCATCAGTATTATTGTAATTCTTTGGCTGCAGGATATTTGGCAGCTGTTGCACCCCACTGGCAAATCCTATTCAGACTTCACTTCCATTCACCATTGCCATTGGAGAATTGATTTCTCTCTCCTCTGCTCTAACCTTTCCCAATTCATTTTGGATTGTTCAATGTGAAACATTTTAATTTCATATCATACAGCCATTCAGCTCACAATCCTTTTTTAACCTGTCACCAGGGTAACAGCATAGCATGCTTGCTTTAGGCAATCAAGTTTTTATTTCACATGCTTAATGTTGCATTAAATGTTTGCATTTTGTTTAACCCTCTTAAATACTTTAAAATGTGGATATGTTTTGCAGGGTAATGAAGTCTCTGATTTCAGTGTCAAGTCTTCACAGAAATTGTCTTACTTAAAATAAAAAATAAGAAATCAGAAGATGAATACAGTAATGACAAGATTATTAATAAAATCCCAAATGGCTGAATGAGGCAAACATCCCTAGAATGGTAAAAAATACTTTTCCCCTGGTAAAACCTTCCAGAGGCTTATTATTATAATCTTCAGACCTATACTTTGGGATTATTTTTACCTGTAAGTACTTGTATCAAATTAATGCAAATATAGGATTAACCATGCAATAACATGACTTTAAGAAGTGAAATGTCTGGCCTATACATGTCAACCTTCTTCACACTGCTTGCCAGATGTGTGTGGAATTGTAAGCCAAATAAAAAGTATTTTTTTATAATCAAAATTAGAATTTATTGAATGATGCAGTTGATTAAAGAAATACAGAATTTTTAAATATCTGTTTTTTACTCTAAATGCCAACCGTCATGGCATGAAGAAGAGGCTATAACCCATTTTATTGGAAATAATAATAATAATAAATTATCATAGATGATTACAAAAATAAAATAAAATGGACATTTTCATATCTGAAAATATTGATTTCAAACCACCACTGATTTCCTGTAATTGATGCTACAGAGCAAGTCCTGCCTGTCTTGGTAAAGGAATAGGACCAGCCAGGTTTACCCTCACTTTTTTTGTCGTTATTAAAAATGTCTGTAATAGATGTCCTTAAAATACCCAGTCTATAAATATAATTAGAGGTGTAGTGTTAAAGGCTTTTTATCTGTCACGATCTGGTCTCAATTACATAGGTATAAAAGATGGGGGGAAGGGGTGGGAAGTATTTAATTTTATGATAAGCAAAATCTAAGAACATTGCATTGCAAATTAGCCCAGACTTTCTCATTTATAATGAAATAAACCCATAATGAAAGCACTGATAATATGCATGTTAACACTTCAGAATACTAATTTTACAAACCTTACTGTTTTCAAAATAGGTCATACATATCTATTGTTGTTTAAAAAAACTAAATGTGGAATATTTGGTTACTGTACTAGCCAGTGTGTGAGTTCCTTGAGAAGACAACTGTTTGCTATAGATCAGACCCATAAAGTTGACTTTGTTAGAATTTTTCTTCCAACAGTATGTAGCTAACTATAGAAGGATAGAAATGAAGTTTCTTCTATTATTTTCCAAGCTTTCTGTCCAGTTTTCTGTTTTCCCAAGTTGTGCTATAAGCTACCAAATATTATAACCCGCCTAAAAAGGTTTGGCAGTGTTTTGTTACTGAATTTTGCCAAAAGGAGCCAAGCATATGGTAACAGTTAATTTATTGGTTCTTCTAACCTCCAGGGAACTCTTTACAGAGAGCATATTACCTTTTTATCTAACATATTTTAAATAAAAGAGCTGTTGACTTGAAATTTGATATACCAGCGTAGAAGCTAAACCTTCAGTGCAACTATGCTCAATTCAGTCTTGTTTAAGGATAAGACTAAAAGTGTAAACATACAAGATTGAGCTAAGACTTCTTTCTTTTCAACTTTCAGAGAGGCAGGTCTCTTCTGTATAATTTTTGTGTGTGTGTTTAAATAAAAATACTGAAGAGACATTTTCATTAGAAAAATAAGCCCTACCTTTGTCTCAGAAGACTTGGAGATCTTCACTTCTGTGTTAAGATATTCCTGGTATGCACATTACTAAGGAATGGTAAAAGAAAGGAATATTTTTCATTTCTTTGTATGTAAGACCACAGGCCTGTTAGTTGGTTTGTGACAATGTAGCTTTGTATAATTCTAATGGGAGAATTATTTGAGAGGTAACATTGCTAGTAGTGTTGCTATGTGCTGTCTTGGAGTTGAATCTCATCCCTGATACTTGCACAACTCAAAATGAGTCATCTGCTACCTTCATTAGAGATAGCCTTCTTTGTTCCACCTTAGGTACTATATATTTTTGGTTTTGTATCCAGGAGGTTTTGTGAATCTTGAAAGGAAAGCTATGTGGATATGTCACCATATTTTCAATGGGATACTTGGGATAGATGATGCCTTAACTAAAAAAATACTTAATACTGATTTCTGTTGTTTCTTCGTAAGTATTCAAAGACGTGGATATTTTTCCCTGGATCTGTGTTGAGACTGCTCAGATGGCTTTTTCTTTTATGATTATGGATGATTCTTTAATTTAATCTTTCACAGACCATTCTTTAGTAGTTTACTTTTCTGTATAATTAGATGTGGTGCTTGGAGTTTGTTTTGGCTGTGGCTTCCCTTTAACATACATCTTCAAAGCCTGTAGTGTGAGAAAGACTGGGCAGGAAAGGACTGCACAGGACCTTGTTCTTTTGAAACCAGGGATGTTTACCCATGGATTTTGAAAGGAGATGATTGGTCTTTATCTTGTCTGTCTGTGGCGCTTAGCAAAATTAGTGTTTCTGCAGTTAGTAGTGAGATGATACAAATAAATTATTTGCATATTAACTCCAGCTTTTAAAAAAATACTTCCAGAAGATCTGGGTTCCTAGGCTTTAAGCTTTTGTGTATACCCCTATGTGTTCTGATATGTGTTTCTGAATCTCCTCTGTCTGGCATGATGGTGGCAGAAATGATGACAATACCTTGATGACACAGTAATGATTTTCTCTAGCTCCTGCTGCCCAGTTTTCTACCAGACACTGAAGTTTAAAGCAGGTTCTCATCTGGCTGCTCCTAGCTGTTAATGTCCTTAGACAACTTTACCCTGTTTGTTTCCTTGAGCTAGTGAGAGCACTTGTCTTTAAATTCTTTGTTGCCTGCCCTGCTCCCTCCCCTGCAGCAAAGCCTTTATTCTTGTTACTTGTATCGTCAAATCACAATCATTTTAAGATGCTTACTAATATTTAGTCAACCTTTTTCCTCTATTCACTGTGGGTTTTTTTTATTCTTTGATCTTGGCCATTGCATGTCTACCTCTACTACAGGCACTTGTATTTAAGTGAACCCATTTGAGTAAATAGGCTGCAACTCTGTTTCAGTGATTTCTGAACTCTGGTAGTTTGACAACCTTTTAAGCTTCAGTCTCCATATGTTGGGTAGTGTAGCACCTTTCCACAGTCCACTCTCTTCAGCTTCCTTCGCTTTCTCCTTCATATGTGTCTTCCCAGAAACAAGGAATAGTGGGAGCTGATAGCATTTTGCTGTTTTACACTTTAAAAAAGTTGGATTGCAATGAGAAGTTGTTGTGTTCAAGGCCTGTAAAAGGTGGAGCATTACTCTTTAGAAATAAGGACTTTGGTGATTTAACCCCAGCCACTAAATATGAAGAAAATTACCTCTACCCTTGCCAAAATCAGCACACAAGGCTAGTTTGTCTCGCCTAGAAAGGTCCAGAGGGGCTGCAGTAATTTGCATTTTAGAAAAATTATGTTGGGTGTAAACAAGGAAACTTCGGGCTGAGGGAGAACATGAATGTTGTGTTTGGATTGCTGTAGCAGGTGAAGTGCACAGGAAAAATTGGGGCTGAAGGCAAAGTTGTGAGAACCAATTCTGAACATCTTCTTTAAGTATCCCCTTTCAGCTGCTGCAGACTATGGCTGAAAGTGTATTTCAGAAATACTTTGGATCTTCCTCATGTTTGTGCAACAGTTTTTCTTCACATTTTAGCGTTTCTGTTCAAAATGAATGTCTTTTTGAGTCAGAAAAATCTTAATGTTCTTTTTAGCATCCTTTTGATCACATACAATTTGGTCATGCTTGTTTATAGAATAAAAACATTGACAGAAAAACATATGAGTATTGGGTTAATAAGAAAGAGGAACAGTATCAGCTATGTGTAATTATATTCATTAAATAATAATTGGATGTGTAAAAGGTAATGTTTAAAGAAAAATGTTTTTTCCATAGCATTTTAAAATGTACTTATGTAATATATTTTAATGTATTGTATTATTTATATATTTTATATTTAGGGCATGAATTCTTTGCCTACTGAACTGCATTGATTAGTGCTAATTGTCTGGGCAAAAAGGAAATAAAGGAGACAGAACTTACTGTTAAGTACACTGTAGAAGTGTAACTATATTCTTACACCCTTGGATGTTATTTAACTTTCTACTGTTTATCATTGAATATTGGACTAAATGAATATTCAGGCCATTGAGTACAGCCATTTTTATGTCCCCATCCTGGACAGATCATGATTTTGCTAAAATAACCATCATCAATAAGGTTCATCCCACCTACACAGCCTGGCTTCTCTAACTAAGATTTTAGTCAGCAGAAAGCTTAGGGGGCAAAATTTTTTGTATTAGTACTGAGAATGAGGTTAGCTATTACAGATTTTTTGTCCTTCACATTCAACCCTAGCTTAATAATTCTCAAATTCCTTCATTCACGTCTTAGGTATATAACTAGCCAAGTTGGAAGTCTGTGTGCATTGTTTTTCTTACTGTCTTTCTTCTCTTTACTTGTGAGACCATAATATGAACAATGGCAGATGTCTTATTGAAAGGATGAAAATACATAAAGGGCAATAGATATTTACCATCTTTTTAATGTGTATCACTCTTAAATAATTAGATGCCTGTGTTTCTGTGGCCTAGAATTGTAGTGCCTAAGTAATGTAAAAAATATAGGTAAGCATTACCTAAAGGTAGTTCAGCCAATTTCAGTTCTAACTCATTGTGAGAGGTACCTTTCTCTTTCCATTAGTTAAGAAGGGAGAAGATGGTTAATATTAGGTGGTGAAAGCTCAGTGGTGTGAGTGCCAGATGTGAGCTGAAAGTGTTTGGAGTGATGTGTGGAAGGTAATGAGAGTCACTGAGCTCTGCTATGTGCTGTAATTGTCCAGACATGATGTGTGAGTGCTTGTTGGAGATACGCATGTTTTATGTTATCAAATATAATTTTTAATGAACTTTTGGGGGTCTTCTCCTCTGCTGTGTTTTTCTCTTCAACTGAACAGAATAGGTGACGTTAATCTGTTTCATAGGAATCTAGTGCAGAAGAAAGAGAGACCAGAGCTTTAGAATCCGTAAAATATGCCACATTTCTTAACGTGTAGAGGGGAGGAAGTTGCTGTCACGTTGCCTGTTGGAAACTGGCTTGAGTGCTTCTGGCCAAATTCTGTAATCACATTTACCTGTGCTTTGGTAGATACATTGTTGATACCTGTGTTGTCACCCAGCACTGGTTCTTGTGCACAGAGTTTGAAAAGCTGGGCACTGTCTAGAAAAGCAGAGTTCCAAATGAATCTTGGCTCTTGGCCAGTTCTGTTTCTCACACTATGGCATGTAGGATGGCTAGCAAGGAAAATCTGGTCATCCTTTTGCAGGACTGAATGTGCATTCTTATGTATTGCCTAAATTAAGTCTCTTATAGAGGAGAAAGCACAACAGAAAAATGTGATCAATACAGCTGTATTTTAAAACTGGTTTCATTGGCATGACATGGTTAAGCTCTTGGATGGACTCTTGGTTCTGCAGCAACAAGTTTGTGAGAGGTGATAAACTCCGCGCAATGGCTGAGCTGTTACAATACTCTGGAACTCTACTGAAATCTGGTGCAAGCATTGTGTTTTCCAAGATGTGCAAAAAAAAAGAGTGTAATTCTATTTTAAACAATGACCTTTGGGATGTTGCATATGTGACAGGCTTTAGAGAGACCAGGTCAAATCATGAGTCGTACCAAGTGTGGCAGAAATTCCACACTTCTGGCAATACAATCTGGTTAGTTCCAAGGGGGCTGACAGATCAAAAGGGTGAGAGACATAAATGAAACTGTAAATCACAGGAAAGACAGCATTCAATATAAAGCTCTTAACAAAAAACTCAAAAAGATTTTTGGAGGTGATGTCCTCTAAAAAGGTGTTTTCAGTTTGGCCTAAGAGAAGTTGGGGGTTTTATTTTGGTTAGCTAGTATAATTTACAGTTTTTCCTTAGTTTGCACACTGTGTTCCTTGTGGGGCTTAAAGAAGGCCAGTGTTCTTGCTGTCTGTGCTGTTGCCAAATTTCCTCAGAGATGGATTTATTCTGATGTCTTTCCTTTTCCCTTGACGGTAGTAGTTGTCCCTCACTCCTGATAATGTTCCCCCTTTAGTAAGTTCAGCAGGTACTGAAAAGTTTCACTGTATTGGGTCTTAAAAACTTTAAGGAAACACTGTATTTCAGTTTGTTGTTAGTGCCTGTGGGTCAGATATGTATTTCTGAATAAGAAAGAGATAGGTTAACGTATTTTTTTGGATTAAGTTTGTAAATTAGTGATAGTTGGGGAAATGACAATCTGTTCAAGAAGATATTATCTAACAAGATAAAGGCAGCTCAGCCCATGATTTTTTCAAAATTGAATTTTAAAATTTGATTCTAAAATGTGCATTTTCTCCTCCAAAATGCAGAACAATTTTTCAGATATGCTGTACTTTACAGTATTTTCTTTGCTTTCAGCTGGCAGGATCTGGTAGGTATTAAACACTTCTTAACAGAAATATTACTGGGGCAGCTGAATAAGAGGGGTTGAGCTTGACCCTCTTAAATGTCAGAGTTAATTTATGGTTTTTGGTTTTTTTTCCTGAATATCTAGACTAAATACCGAACTTAGATTTTTGAGGGAATGCAACTGCAGAAATTGTCATTAAAATCAAAATCTCTTCATGTGAATAAAGGATTCTTCAAGAATTAATCTAGCTGTCATTAGAGAGTATACCCGTACAAGTGTATCATCTTGTTAGTAATGAGGAGCTCATATTCTCACTGTATGTATTTGACTTTTGATTAGATTTAGTCCAGTCCTGTGAACTGAATGCCCATTTGTGACTGGAGTGTGCTGGGTGCAGTTCTGGAACCTAGTTTCTGCCTTTCTGCACCAGAAAGGGACCTGGTTCGCACATCCCCAGTCTATTCTGCAGTGTGATCTTCCAAGGCAGTCAACGTGCAGATGGTTGGGATAATTTGCTTTGAGAACTGCTCCTGAGCTGAGGTACAACACTGATATTCTCACAGCCCCTGTACATTGTCCTGTTACTTCTGAATTTTCATACTCTCCAGAACTTCTGTTACAAAAGGGGACGAAGAAAGGAGAACAGATTAAAGCACTAAATGTATTTTGATACAGGTTTACAGCTATTAGTGGCAATTGAGCTCAAGATTAGTAGGCAGATTTCACTACTGAAATGAGTACAGCAAACCTAGCACAAAGTTTGCCTGGATGTTTGAAAAAAAGAGAGTATAGAAAGTAGTCTTATATGTAGAAGTAAAGTTGGATTATTTACTTATCAAACTTAGAAGTAATTTTTAATCACTTCCCCTCATTTTCATATTAGCATTAGTAGGTTAGCATTTCCTTCTGCCTATTTGTTACGTGGACAGCAAACCTGTAGTATTCTTAACTCAATATAAAGTGAAAAATAGCATGTTATTACTGGGAACAGCCTCTCTTTGAAGGGAGGTGTAGGACACAGACCGCCCAAGAGGCAGCTACATCCCATATTGTGATATGAAAGTACATAACTGCTACTGGATGATATTAACAGACTGCTTTAGTCCTCCCTACTGCATTACAGTGGTTTGTTCTGAAGCTCTTTGCACATAAAAAGAAGTGAGATAATTATTGTAAGACTATTCTTAAATATCTGCACAGTAAGTTTCTTTGTTTTAGGAAATAAGGGAAAATTTGTATAGGAGAAGGCATTTGCTGTTTTCCTTTTATGGAATAAATTATTATTATTATTATTAGTTTTGCCAACTGCCCAAAGTTATCTCTTAATAAAAAATTTAAAAAACAACAAAGTTATGAGATGAAGTACTTTAATTGGAGGAGAAATAGCCCCAACTTTCTTAGATGACAAACAGATTTTTAGATTTTTCTCTCCATAACAGTTGTTAGCCTGCACAAGTCAATATTGTTGACTGATCTGATTAAAAACATCCGCTTGCAATTGGTTCCTCCTTTGGTAAATAAAAGATGTTTGAAAAAACAGAATAGAAGCACAGACTTGTAAATGATACTAAAAATAAATGTCTTTTCTCTGTACTTGTGAACACTTGATTTGAATGTTTCTTGCTTCTTATTTCACAATTGCTTGCAATGAGACAAATATCAGCATCTCTTATCCAGCATTAATGCTTATGATGTTTGCTTTTTCCAACAGAAACCAAATACTAAAGTAGGTCCTAACGTTTTAAGAGAGGAAATCAGTTTCAGATATGTTTTACATTTATTTATTTGAAATTTTTGAGGATGCTGTTGCCTGCTGAAGGACTGGGCAGCCTGACCCTTTTGTGAAGCTGAGAGGTCTTGGGCTCTACTTGCAGCTTGCAGAGTTATTGTGTTTCATCCAGTTTATTAGTGCAGAGTGCATAGAAATTTCCCAGCATTAGGACCAAGTGCCAAAACTTCTTGTCCCAAAGAATGCATCATCAGGCTGCAAGCCTGAGTCTCCATGAATTCTCTGAGCCTCCATGAATCTCTCATTCTTTCCTACCATCTCCAGTGCTTACCTGGGCCCTTGCTCTTTCTCTTGAGATATGGGAGGTGGATGTGAATCCTCACAGGCTGAGGAAGACTGATAGCATGGATCTTGGATTCTTTGGACATCCATTGTGCAAACATGACTTCGTTAAATCAAGACAGGTAATAACAGCAATCCCACTTCATTTACCCAAGAGATTTATAAAAGAGCCTTGAAAGATCTTTCAAGAAGCTTAGAATTGTTGTTGGCCTGCGTGTTTGGAGAATAATTTCTTGTCGAGACTGTGGAGACAGTTTTGCCAGAGGAGCCCCTAGTTCCTTGCCCCTGCCAGGCTGCTGAGGATGCTGGCTGTAAAACACTGGGGTTAGGGTGTCTCTCTTTGCAGAACCCAAGCCCTGTATGTTTAGAGACCTCCACAGTGGAAGTGGGTTAGCCAGGGCGAGTTCAGGTTCTTTGCAAGGTTATTTCTCAGTTAAATGAAGATGAAAGGCATTGAGCCATACTCTTAGATCTGGGCAGCTAAATTCACCCTAGATTTATAAGAATTAGCTTAACTGTTTCTTTAGCCCTCATCTGGGTTTCTCTGCTGAAGGCACTGGAGGTTTTCATTGGTCACTGGGTTGCAGGCTTTTATGTCCATGCAAATTGCTTGAAAAGCTTCTGTTAGAGGAGAAGGGAACATCCAGACGTACGCTGTTCTGAATCAAAGCACAGTGCACTCTATAGCATCCTTTTAAAACATTGCTTTTTATTTTATAGTTTACCTTCCATGTAATTTCATTTTTTCCTGTGGTCACTATTCAAATAGAGTATAGGCTATAAATATGCGTATCTGTTATTGATCTCAATGTGATATGTAAGAAAATGTAATGTAAAAAACCTTTTTGATATAACTATTGAGTAATTCTTTCAGCCTTTGTCTGATCAGCTGGCACACAGGCTAGTAGTGGTTATTATTTTGTATGACATATGAAGAACTATAATTTAGTCTAATGATGGTATATTTTCATATTCACAGTGAAAGGGGTGCATGTATATGTATGCACATATAAAGCAGGAAGAAGGAAAACCTATTTTTATGTAAAAGGGCACATCATGTGTATAGATGGACCAGTCTGAATATATGTAGAAAATGTGTGTGAATAGATACAGAAAATACTTCAAATTGCTGAATAAAATATTCCCACATTCTTAGGTCCCTTGCACATAATATTTGGTTCTTAAAATAATCCTGTGAAAGTGCTGCTTTTATCTTTTCTGTGTGATGATGAACTTTTATGTTGGAAAGTGTTGAAAGTACTCAGATACTAAAGCTTAGATTTGTGTTTTGTTTGGCAGTACACTTCTGTTTAGAATTCTTTTAATCTATCCATTCCCTGCTTTTATATTCATCTGATAGTTGAAGGTTCTGTGAAGGATATTCCTTTGCATATGAACTTATTAAACCAATAATGCACAAAAGTGTGAGATTTACTTCCCTTTTTGTTTTTTTTTTTTTTTTTGGGGGGGTTCTTTTTTTGGTGGTTTGTATTTTTTTGAGTTTGTTTTTTTTTTGCATCACAAGATAGGCTCTTGTTTGAGTTGTTAAATTTCTATTTGCCTTTCTTGATTTTTTTTTTTTTTGGAGGGGTAGGGGGAGGGCAGGGAAAATAAGAAACAATTTATATGGTAGATCTAAAGTTTCATTAAAATTGCTTATGCCCTGTCCCAGGCATTTTAAGTGGGCCATCTGTCTAAACATCTCTGCATTTTTTTCTGATCATTTCCTCGACTTATTCATGAGCCATGGGAGGGCTCCTTTGTAGTCTCCATGTAGCTGGTTCAGTCTACCCCCACTGAATACATCTATGTGCTTGCATAACATATCTTTTCACAGTGCTGGAAATTCTCTGAACTTGGTTCAGATGAATGGCCCACTTTCTGAAGGTCTTTTTTTCTCCCTTTGCAAGATTTGTATGCAGAAACTGACCTTGGTGGCTACAGAATCCAGCACATTATTCTTGATCATTTTACAGGCCACCTGCTGTGAAAGTTATGATGAAGGATTTCTTAATGATTCTTTGACCATTAACATTGTTTTAAGTCAATATTTCACTTTTATTTAACTGCTGAATAGGTAATTGCACAATTGAAAAACAGCTTTATGGAGTGTCATATAATGTGGTTTTCAAACGCTTGTAATCTTTCAGACGGGAGGATTTGTTATGATAGTTTGGGATTTCTCTGTTTACATAAAGTATTATGCAGCAAAAGTATCAGAAGCGAAGAGAAATTTGTGTTTTCCGTCTCAGTGTTAGAACACATACTTTGAATTTGAAGTAAAAAAATCTATACTCAATTTTCTGATCCTGTAGGAGCTGGTGATATCTTTACTCATTTACATCATCAGTGGTAATCGGGAGACAGAAGTTTATGTGCCACAAACTGCAGAAAATTGTAGCTTTTGAGTTCCTTCTATCTGATTGATTGGTGACAATCAAAATGGCCAGGGCAGAGTTATTACTTGATTTGCTTTTGTGAGTGTCTGTTTTCTTTCATTACTTGTTTTTGACTAGAATAGCTAACAGTTTAATTAATGTTTTCCATGAGCACAGTAAGTATGTGTTGACCTAAAATTTTTAGCAGTTGTCTGCTTTCCTCACTGAAAACTTGCAAAGAAACCAGGAGCTTTGGTTGCTGTGTTATTCTCAAGTGTCTCCCTCTCCCACACATGGCATTTGGGGGTAAAAGGGACATAATACATTTTGCACAGACATCATCTCTAGTTGAACAAACAGCAGTAGAGCTAGAAAATAAATAACTAAGCAGGAAAACGGTGCAGTTTTTCTTGTTGCATAGCTTACGTGTTTTTATAATTGGTGCTTTGTAGTAAAGCCTTTATGACTTAAAGCCAGGCCATCGCTCTTCGGCTGTGTTCCTGTGCTTGTGATGCTTCCCCTTAGAAGGCAATTTGGAGTGGAGAGGTTCAGAACTGCCCTTTTTTGTGTGGAAGGAGTTTATAACACCCTTCTCCACCCATCTCCTGTTGTTGTGTCTGCAGTGCTGCCTTTGCTCTCTCTGTCCCTTTGTGTGTAATGCTCCTGGCAAGGATCTGCAGTGCACAGTTCTTCATGGCCCTGCTCCTCACCCACCTGGTACTCATCTTGGTGTGAAACTTGTGTTTCTTCCTGCAGCCAGTGATCTTTATACACAAGTGAAGTAATTTTATTGGATGATATGTCATTTGCCAAAACTGGGAGAAAAAAGGGAGGGCATGTTCAACCCTAGGAAAGACATGCTGTGTGGATTCTGAATCTAGGGTTGGAGGAGAAGTGCCCTGCATTTTCTTTGTCTTTTGGGATGGCAAAAACTACACGATTTTTATTTTCAGTGGGTTTTTTTTCTTTTTTCTGTGACTACAATATGTTGGATTTCAGCCCAGTATGTAGAATTTTAAAAGTTCTGCATTTTGAGAATCGCCATAAGTTTGGGGAGTTTTCTGCGAACTAGTGTGAAATATATCCAGAGTTCTGATGCTTTGTTTGGGAGGACTTAAAAGTCTTCTCAGCTGAGGAAGCAACCTTGGCCAAGAACAAAGATAATTTCCCATGCGCTGGGACTTCTCAGATATTAAAAAAAACCCAACAAACCAAACACCACAAAACAACAGAAAACCCCACCACAAATCTCCTTTCTTAGCCTGGTAGATTCTTCTGCATTTCTAAAGTGGTTCATGGATGTGAGCAACTTCCTTTTCATATTCAACAAACTTAGGCTTTGATCCTTACTTTTGGACTTTGTAATCGTTATTAATATGAACGTTCCCTACCCGCATATCCTATCAAAATGGAGTCTACTACAAGAAAATTTCTTTGAAAGGAACTTGGTTTAATGAAGAAGCAGGATTGTCATGAGCTAATATAAATCTGTCCTAGCCAGTGTCAGTTATAGTTACAAAAACACAGGCAAAGCTCATTAGCAAAGCTGAAAACTGTCCCTGTGCAAATGGATCTAGCAATTCCAGGAGGGAAGTATAACTTGTATACTTGGTGTTAGTTGCAGCTCTGGACCTTGCCCTTCTGGCCACTGGTGTTGCAGAGAGAGGAATTATGTGGCTGTTTGAAACCCAGGCAAAGCAGTGATGATAGTCATGCCTTTCAAGAGGCATGCATCCTGTTTGGAGATACACTTGACAAAGCTCAGCAAGACAGGACTGAACAAAAATAATCCCTGCTGGAGAACAAGACTGTCTTTCCTTTGATGGCCAGCAGCCAGATTCATGAGGTCACTTCCAGTCAAATGCAATATGAAGCAAGGCTGTGCCAGCAAGGCTGTAAGGAATCTCATGACACCAGTGAAGCAGATCTACTAAGCTGAGTTTGCAATGAGGTCGCAGTTCTATTATAAGAAATATGAAGTTGCTATAAACCACTAAATCCTGTTGGTTGTTGCAGTGGAGCGTCATGGAGAACTTAACCAGGTGCTGCCTGTATTGCTCCTTACTGGTGCTCTGATACCAGGAAGTGCAATGAAAACATCTCTCAGCTTGCTGCCTGCTACCTGTGCAGGAAATTCCTCTTCCTCTTCTTCAGGAACTCCTGTGTCTGTCACGTTTCCTATCAGCCAGTCTAAATGTTTGGTGACATACAGGAATTCCAATATGGGTTGCTAAGAAATGACATTGCACTCAATAAACCATAGATAATTCCTCAGATTTATTGTTTTGACAATTGTCACTATACTAAATGTGAAAGGTGACACTTGGCATCGTTAGCACAGTAACAGGTTATTTTCAATGTCTGTCTTGGGAACTTTGTGATAGAGGTGAGCTAAGGTGTTTGGCAAAATTTGATGTAGGCCTTACTTGGCTTGCATCCAGAAGTTACTATAGATAAGTATGCATTTATTTGTGTCTGATATATTTAGTATTTCCGTTTCCTCTTTTCAGGCACATGGCAAGGCACAGTTTTTGGAAGCTCCTTGCCTCATTAAGTACTTGAAATTGTACTTTCTTAAAATAACTATTGTAGTCCTTAGCAAGTCAGTGTGCTATCCATGGCTTGGGCAGGTAATTTCTCCTCCTGTGAGACCTCTGGAGGCCTCACAGGTACTTCTCCCTGTTGATTCCACAGGAAATCTGAGCACTCTGTTTGGGGAGATGTGGTTCACTGGTCACCTGAATCCTCTGGAGGACGCATGTGGGATAATGTGTTTACAGGTTTTAAGACTCTGAAGGCTGCAATAAAAGGTGTAGTAAGCGCTATAATGTACAAGAGATTAATGTTATGGCAGAAAATATCCTTAGAGGAGATGTAAAGGTGATAAAATTTACTAGCATAAATTTCTGATTTCTTGCAGAAAAATCTAAATATGTAAGAGTCAGTGTGGAAGAAAAGCTATACCAAAATGTGTTTTTGTTTTAACGGAGTTTAAATCACACTTTCCTGTCTTCCCTTTAGGCCAAGTGGTGCATGCTCATGGTGATACATGGCGACCACTCATTAGAAAAGTTGTAGTATACTTTTGGACACCAGTTGTTGTGGCAAAGTGGAAGAGACTTGAGAAGTTAGAATGAGTAAATTGAATATACATTTAAATAAAATAGCTGAAAATTGCATGTTTCACTCTGAATTGCCAAGAATGGAGGCTCAGTTCTCATTCTTTTGCTGCCAGGTGTGTGCTTTTTTAAGTTGAAAAGATTCAGGTTTCCTGTATTACTTGATAAATGGTGCAGCCACAGAATGATGCAGGAATCAGTATAATCCTGCATGTGGGCTGTGATGATACATCATTATTTTTCCAGTATGCTTAAAGGACTCTGTGGATGAGATATTTAAAAATATACATTAGTTATAAAATTACTTGTATTATTTGTTTGGCTGAATCTTTTGTCTGTAATTGGCTTTTAATTAAGGTTTACTGAGAATGAGATTAAAGAAATAATGATTATATTTTGCCCTTGAAAAGAGTGCTCCAGTTATCACTGTTGCTATTCTTCTGCCAACCCACTTTCTCATCTGCTTTTCATCCTGTTTGAGCTAATTCTGCAGCAAGTGCTGGCTGCATTCAAGGGCCTCCTATAACTTTATCAGCATACCCAGTGTGTCAAGGCAAATCTAGAAAGAAAGTAAGAGTGTATTTTCTCCTTATATACTGTTTGACAGAAAAATGTATTTAGTATATTTTTTTTCAAGTATGCTCTCCAACTGTGTCTATAGATTAATGGCATTTTATATCCTTCATGACCATCCTATGAGGCAAGTGCTTCTGGTTAACTTGGGAGAAACATGAAATCTCTGCTAAAATTTTTTTTTCTGTCTGTTTCTTTTTTAGAATTCCTATTGCTAAATCAAAGAGAAGTAGCTGGGAGCTGTCTGTGCATCTCGGAGATGGAACTTACCCAGTTGTAGTTTCAAAGGATGGCTCATCATTTTCTGTAAGTTCTGCTCATTTTCTAAGAAATTCAGTGCATGGAGTCAATATATATTATCCTTGACACCTGCTAACATTCTCCATCTTTTCATTGGCTGAGGATAGATGTGTGGTTTGTCTGTAGTAAGCATTGTTGTGAATTGCCAAACAAGACCCTGACAGTTAAATAGTGCTAGTGTACTGAAATTTTTCTCAGGGCTCAAGCCTGTGGAACACTTTTTGTATGTAATTGTTTTTGAAAATAATTCCTAAATTATTCTGTTTAGTGTCTTGTTTAGAAGTAGCATCTTACACTCCATTGTAGATATATGAGAGCAAGAAAATAAATGCAATGTTGACAAAAATTGCATTACCTTAAGCTAGTGTTTAGAAAAACAGATCAAGGATCCAAGCAAACTGAATAAGCAATCATACTGGAACTGGAATGGAATTATTCAGCGCTCTGTGGCAGAACTGTATGTGGTCATAGTAAAATGCCAGTGTTTCAAGATGTGCTTATTCACTTCAGATGAATGTGTATAAACTATTGTTTTTTACAAATATTCGAAGGTAATTACTTAAGCACTTAAAGTAGTCAGCATGAAAGGTAGAAGGACAGACCATGACAGTGGAAGAACGGTAATGCTGTGTTTGGTAATTCAGCTGTTCAGCAGAATAAAGCCAAGAAACAAGCTGGTTGAAGTATTAAGAAGATAAATTTATGGGCAGAACTACTTTTCATGTCTGCCAATAGTGATTTCACAACCAAAATGAGATTTTAGTTTTTTTAAAATGGGCAGTTGACTTGTATAGTATTTGTTGACTCTTCAGGAAAAGGTTTCCAAAAGGCTTTAATAAGGTGGATTTTCTTAGTATGGCAATGACACACCCTACTTGCTGAATTGTTGTTTCAGAAGCAAAGGCCGAGTCTGCATGCAGTTTTTAAAATCTATATAATACTCCTAACAGGCATCCTGTGAACTTGAATTCGGCCCATTCAAACAACAGAACACCTCTGTCAGATTTCAGCCCAGTTTAGAGTTGGGCTGGCACTGGCTTGTGTGACAGAGTGAGCCCTTCCCTGGAGCAGTCACTGCCCTCAGCATTTCCACCTTTTTGGTTGCAGCGTTGCTACTGTGTTGCAGCACAAGAGCTGCCTGCTGCTGTGGGCATGAACCTGCTGGTTGCTGTGGGTGCTGTGTAGGCCCTGGCTGCTGTGAGCTCAGAAATCTAATTCCCACAGTTAGACTTCTCCAAAGCAGGAAGCTGTTTAGCACAGCTATTACACAAGCATACATCTGCATACATGCACATTTTTGAGAGGTTTGCTTGAGTCCAAACCTGTCTCTTACTTTAAATGGCACTGCTAACAGTTGTGATGTCTTGTAACAGTATGAGAATTACAGCTAGTATAAACCAGTTTGACAAGGCATATGTGAAGTCTGATTTCTGAAAATTTGGTTTGTTATTCAAGCAATAACAAATGTGAAAGTTCCTTCTCATATCCTTGTGTCCCTGCAGTAAGTTTCTGCTGTTACCTTCTGCTGCTGGACAAGGAGGCAGGAGCATCCCTCAGTGTTAGAGAAGGGGTGGCTAAGCACTAGGGAGAAATTAAGGGTGGCAGGTTAGGACTGGCTGTGTGCCTAAAAACCTGGGCCAGAGGGATTTGTGACAATTGCTTTTGCATTTTATTTCCACCCTAACCATGCCTGTGTACTTGGGGAGATATAATTCCTTATTTATTTGTATCTGGAAAATACCTGGTGAAATAAATTGCATTAGGTGGATTTTAGGAGAAGTCTGTTTCACTTAAACCGTATACCTATAAAGATATAGTATATTAAAAATTGTGCCTGAGCTTGGGTATGTAAAAAGCAGGTAACTCTTTTTTAATAGCAGGGTTGTTTAGAGTTAAACTTATTTTTATTGTTATTGGATAAATAGCAGAGGACATGTTATTCTTCATCAATAATTTTCCTGGTGTTCTCCTGCGATTGTGCTGCAGACAAGAGTGTATAGTAAATACAGCACTGTCAAAAATCTGAATTGTTATTCAAAACTTTACAATGGAAAACCAACTGCCTTAAAACTTCAAAGAAGAGAAGTCAAGACTAGGAATGAGAAATCTTGTTTCTGATCAGGAGGTATAACATACCATCAGGAAAAAAAAAGGGGAAATTCAAAGCTTGCTTTATTAACTTTGCTGTCAGAAACACAAGCCTCACTTTTTGAACTTCTGGATTTACTTTTTGCTGTTAAGTTGGTGTGACACAGGCTCCTACCTTTGTGGGTTGTGTCCCCTCGTGGCTTGTGGCAAAGATAGCTGAATCTGTGGTGCAGTTAGCTAGCCCAGTGGGAGGGCCACCTTCACATTCCCCTTCAGAAGTTAACTCGCGCTGCAAACTGTGCTGTGCAGCAGCAGCATTCGCATCCTGATTTACTTTGTTTACCACAGGGACTCTTCCAGCAGTGACTCTCTTCTTTTTTTCCCTGTAACTCTGCTACTCTCACCAGCCAAAAGCTCCCCAGCTCGCAGTGTGCAGTGCTTTGCGCTGTGTGCAGGGAGTGTGAGCAGCAGGCTTCTCTGTGGTTCCCGCTGTTCTGAGCGGAGCGTTCGTCAGCATTTTGGGCCATGGGTCATCTGTGGTTTTCTTCGTTTATCATGAGGTTCTTAATGAATTGTGCACTGTTAACTGCTCTCTGCTGCTCTTTATTTTTCAGAATTTTGAGTTTTGAAACCATCTGTTTTTAACTATTTTGCTTGTAACAGAGGTCCTTGATAGGGGCTGGCTTTAGGCCACTTTAGCAGCCTTGTTTCCCAAAATTGAAGGATTTAAAGGAGAAGTGGTCAAGTGTGAGCGATGCTCTTTGCCTGAAGCACTGCAAACAAAAATATTAATTTTTGTGGTTCCAGTGGAGGCGAAAAACTTCTGTAAATCCTAATTTGATATATTTTCTTTTAAAATAGAAGTACCTTGGTTTTTATTCTGAAACCAGCAACATATATGCTAAATTTAATTTAAACTTAAATTTATATAAAATTATTGTACTAGAATTTTCAGTACCAGACAGTTGTTTCTGGTGATACCCTATCAACATAGCAAACACTTTTGCAATTAAAAGATTCCAATGACCTGACTTGAGAATTAAAATTTAGCAGCTTTGGTAGGACCTGCTTGTTTGTGTGCAAAGAACTTGCCAACTAAATTGATGTAAATGTCATTTATTCTTTTTTCTTTGTTCTATATATTAATTGCTAGAAGAATATTTAAACTAACTGCCTGTCATATATACCACAGTTTTTTAGAGGACAGATGGTCTGATTCTTAGCTTTGATTAGTGTTCTTCTTATGGTTAAATTTTTTTCTCTTGTCAGTTGAATTAGAGATCTTACAATCAAGATTACTGCTAAAATAAAATTTGAAGGAAGAATACCCTCCTTTACATGAGACTAATGCAAAACAGCAACAAGCAGCCCAGAAGCACCCCACCACCAGACTCTGAAATCTTTTGTTTACTTCAATTACAAACAGGAATCTTTCCCATCTTGCCGTTTTCAATTGCTAGTCTGGCTATCAAATGTGTTTATTTTTTGATTTCATTGATTGAGCTTTGCTGTTGAAGGTTGGAGTTTGTTCTTCCTTTATAAAACTCGACTGTTCTGCAGGGTTCTGAAGGGTGTGAGAGAAAATCAAATGGGGTCCTACATATATTGAGGAAACCTGGTTAGCTGTGTGGTTTCCCTGCAGCATATAAATATGACCCTCTAAAACCAGATGTCAGCTGCCAAGGATGGTCTAGTTCCATGTGATGGTGGCATTGTTTATTCATAGGATGGTTTGAGTTGGAAGGGACCTGAAAAGTCATTTAGTTCTAACCATCCTTCCAACCTAATTTTAGTTCAATGAGGAATTTGTGACTGTATTCTATGCAGTAAACTTAATTCTTGAAAACCTTTTTGCTGTTATCCATTTTCTGATTATGTGCTACAGTGTAGGAATACTCTGTCTCGAGTATTCCTTATTGATGATTTGAATGTTTTCTCTGCAAGTAGTTGTTACTTTCCTTTGTCCTGTTTGAAAACAGTCCTTTCTAATAGGGTTCTTCATCTCTGTAGTTAATGCATACCTTCCCAGACTGCTTAGCCTCATCTTCTCATCAGTTTAGTTGTCAAAGAATTTCCAGATGTTTTCAGTTATAAAGTAGCTTCTTATCATTGAAGTTGTTTATTTTTTATTTTTTTTTAAGCATAAGGTGTCATAGTTCAGAAGTTACTTTGGGCAAATGGAAATTCGATATATTTCCAGAGGGACCTGTATAGGTCAAATGCTGAATAAGAGGACTAGAGAAAGCTAAATTCCTTAATTCAGGTTGTTATTAGAATGGGCTACCATTTTCACAAAACATTGGATCACTTCCTAAATCCAAAGTTAAGAACAGATAAATGTGGTACAGATATGAAATCTATAGAAAAATTTTTTGCCGCTTGTTCAGTCCCGTCAGAAATGAATGTTTTATATAATTTTTAAAAAAAACATAGATTTTCCCCCTAATCTTTTTCTTGAGAAATAAAGAATTTATTAGATACCTGTGTGGGTGGAAAATGAGTCTGTGAACCTCTTAACATTTTCAAGAGAACCAATTGTGTAGTACGAAATGCCAGCATAAAAATAAAATCTAAAACATTGCTGTCATCATTATTTGAATGATCAATATAGAGTAGATGCATATTTATGTGAATGCTTTACTTAGTGAGTTCATGTTTATCTAATTATGGTTAAGCTTTGACTTCAAATTCAAATATAATAAGCATTTAATTTGGAGAACTTCGGTGTATTAATTTTCTGTAAATTTTATGACTGATGGGTAAGTTGATTGGAAAACTATTTCAGAAAATATTTTCATTGTGTTGTGAGGGGGAGGAAAAAATACCCCAAAAATCACACAGAAGTATGCAAAGCATCAAGTGGAACAAGGAATAGTATAATGGAAAATCAGAGCAATGATACAGAAAGTTGCTGTAAGCAAGCTTAGTTCACGTTTGATTCCTTAAACACAAATGTGAATGGAGTGGGATGGTAATTCAGTGCATATTAAGTTCTGTCTTTCCAGTAGTCCGTGTAGAAGAATAACATTGCCCATCTATCACTATAAAATTAATAACCTTGTTAAGAGAATCAATAAAATACCAGAATTATTATTAGTAGTATTTTACATTTCTGATGTGCTCCAGACATATAATAATTAATTGGTCATATGAAAGAAATATGAGTACTATATTAATAGGGATGAAAAGCAAATACCTGTAGGAATTAAAACAATAAGAGGGGCAGCCAGTTGTAATACAAATTAACATATATTTCTAGAAGCAGTAGATGAAGACTTTCTGCTTAGACTAGTTCTAAGTATATATTGTTACATGTTATATGTTTGAAATAAAATGTATTGTTCTCATGTACAATATTAGTTTGAATGAAAGGAATGTGCATGTGTAAAGACACTAGTGGGTGGGGCAAAATGTGTTTGATAATCCTTACAGCTGTAAGCAGAAAACTTTCCCTGCTTTTTTCCACATGGTTTACATTTTGCTTGCACCATAGCATACGAGCTCTTCATTGCACTACGTGTACAGTTGTGCAAACAAAACTGTTACAGAGTTCTATGGGTTGTGTACATATAGAAACTACTGTTGTAAAAGTTGTATACCTACTTTCAGTCTCATAGTTCAGCTTCAAATCCAGAGCATTTTCTGTTTGTAAGACCTGTCTATTGTGTATAATGTCACTTCAATGCAGTATGCATAATCTAGTGCTGTGGTAAGAGCAAAACCCCTAACTTCCACCCTGGCAAAGCACTGGCTGTAGTAGTTGTATTCCTGCTTGTCGATGTACTCTGGCTTTACAGATCCTGCAGTCCTTTTTCTGCAGTGACAGATTTACTGTACAGGTAGAGGTTGCCACATCCTATCCTGATGGGATAGGGACAATGCTCCTGGGAGGCAAGCACTCTGCACTTGAATCTTTCAATCTGAGGAGAGCATTGATCCCTGAGTTTTCACTCTGTGGCAACTGCTTTAATTGGTACATTTCTGTGACTGCTGACATTGTGGTTTTTTAATGAAAGTGGCCTTGGCCTCAGTATCTTGTTGTGAACTCAGTGTTTCTGGTATGCATTTCTGCTCTGCCTCATTGAATGTCTCAGAAAGTTTAAGTGCTGAGATCCCTTACCTTAATAGATGTAAATATTGAGTATACTCATGTAATATCTGTATGTACTTAAGTGTGCTTTTGTACTAAGCCAGAGGAGAAGCAGAGTGTGTCTGGAAAAAATGTGCCAGTTTAGCAGTAAGTATGTGATGGTACATATTTGCTTCATAAAGAGAGATTGTTGGCGTTAGTTTGTATGTCTCAGATTAGTTAGTTCACTCAATACTCCATAAGCATATAGAGAAAATACCTACAAGGCTGGGAATTAAAAATGACTTGAGTAATGTATTCACTGTGTGGCTTTCAATATGCTCTTCCCTTTGTGTCAGGGCAGTGTAATAGCTTGATTATAGTAGTTTTGGAGGTTTGTATTCTGCTACAAAACTCACAGTAACACGGTCTGGCGCTGGTATGTAGCCTACAAGACATTTCTAAAAAGCAAATGCAATGAAAGTCTGAAATGCTAAAATGCAAAGTATTTTAAAAGCAGGCATGGTCAATTTGGACATATATTTTCCTTGTGTTCGAATCAGACTTCACTGCTTTAAAATATATTCCTTAGTAGGCAGAGGAAGAATTAGATTTTTACAATGATTATTTCTAAATTATGTGATGAAGAGTTTTACCCTCACAGGTGGCTTCATAGCATGAATTCCTGTGGTATGAGAATGGAGATTATGTTCTGCCATGGGTAATAATCCAGTGGTTCCAGGAATTCCAGTGAACAGTAGACTGAAATATAAATTAAAGCTCTGTAACAATGCAGAGCAATAACATACCATTTTCCTTCTTCAGAAAATCATGTTTCTGGCGTACAGCATTTAATTATCCTATCATCCTGTAGTCTTCCTGTGGTCTTTTGGTGTAAGACTGAAAACACCTTGAGGTATGGGTGCTGCTTCAGTTCATTTGTGTGCCATGCACACTTGACATCCTGCACCACAGTATTGATAAAATGATTTTCTAATTTCTAAAAGCTGTACTTACGTGAACATTACTTGGATGCTTTTCTTACCACTGATTTCTCATCCCACAAAATTGGAAAGAAAATACCTAGCCAACTCCTTCCTGTGCCCAGAAACGCCTCTAACATCCCAACCCCTTTTCCCAAATTTTGTATAATGAATAGATTTAAAAATGTTGTGAGCTCCTCCTGCTGGTTCCAAAGAAGCAATAGTTGCATTTAAAAGACTGCTAATATAGTGTTAAGAGCCTGGCTTATTACCACAAAAGCCATAGTTAACTCTGCAGCTCCTGGATGCTGCTTCATCTTTAATTCTGTTCTCTGAGGAAATTTTAGCACATTTAATATTCAGTATAAGACTATTTTTTTTGGATCTCTTGATGCTTTGGTATAAGGAGGAACTATAAGGTCATTGCTTTTGAGTTCCTTTCTTAGCATTAAATTTCTTTGCTGCTTTTTTTCTACTCCTTTAATTTTTAAGTAAACCAGACTATTAAAATTACTTAAATGTAGCTTTTATGGCTTATGAAAAATAGTGCTCCTGTCGTGGATAGATGTGCGTCAGCTGTGACTAAATGTTTTGATGTAGTCTTCTCAAAAGATAGACTAGAAGAGCTTTCCTTTGAAATATGTGAAGCAGTTTTAGACACAGCTTCTCAGATGGATCTAATTAGTCTTTCATACAGACTGGATGTCCGTTTGTTGCAGCTGAATTCTCATTTCATTCACCCATAACTAGAAACACCTCGCTTCAAACGTGTTTCTTCAAAGAAAGAAGGGTTTAGGGTTCCGTGTTTTACTGCTTTTTGATGTTGGTTTCCCTTTAACTGAGAAGACCTTCTGTTTATACAACTGTTATTATTAAGAAAACATAGCTTTGTTCATGAGAGTTCATTCGGTATCAGTGTTGGCTATTGGTGGCAGTTGGAGATCTGTGGAATAGATCTTGCTATACAAGACTAGTGGGACAGCTGTATGGCTGGCTATTAAGCTTGTTGTAACAAAGATTTGAATGCAAGCAGGATATTCTAATAAGACCACGGAACCTGGTTTGTGGGAAGATGAAAATTAAGATTAGAGTACAAATGATCAGGCCCATCGGTGGATAGCAGTGCTATTTGTTATTTATATACAGTGTAATGTCACCTAAGAGATGCTGTGCTCTGTTCCCCATTTAGAGTATGTTTGCATGGTGCAATTTAGTGCAGCACAAAGGAGCCTGTGCTGACTAACCTAGTTTGGGAAGTGCTGCATTAATACTGCTGTACTGCTCCTAGTTGGAATAACTTAAGATCTGGCATGTGCAACCCTGTGAAACAGTGCATTGTGCCATGTTGTGACACTTCTACAATAAAGGATATCATTAAAACTGTAGTGGGAAGTGTGTGATCAGTGTTAAGTAATTGGAGTGTGATACTTGGATACAGCTGTGGTTGATCTTTAAGGAAAATGAGTGGAAGGAAGGGAAGATGACAGATGTTCTGTCCTTGTCTATCCCCCACTGGCTGCTTTGTGGTCACGATGTCATTTAGACTAAGTGGAATTTGCAGGAAGAGGCTGGTGGTGCTGGCTTTACTTGTCTGCTTTCCGGAATGTAGCTGAGCTTGTTTTGTCACTGGACATTGCTGTTTGCCTCTTATCTTCCCTGTGAAAGGAAGGGCAGTCCAGGCCTGCTGCCTCAGATGGTGGGACCTTGGACACGTTGGTGAGAAATGGAGTGGGCTGCGAGCAGTCTCATATCAGTGGAACTGGCTGGTCTGCAGGGCTGTCTCTTGGGTTCCCATCACTTGTGCACATCAGGAACTCCAGCACACTTTTGTGTTTGCTGGGAACCACTTACTGTAATTGTAATACCTCTTCCTGCCCTGTGCCTCACCCAGTCATTTCCTCCCTTTGCCTCTCACCATGTCACCCTCTTTTTCAGTCTTCTGTCTACAGAGGCTTCACATTCCACATTTGTCCTGCCAGAAAGCAGGACTTGGTCTGCTGTGTATTCACTCACAGGTTGGCCAGTCCAGCTGTTGGGTGACAGCCAAATTGCCCTTGTCTGTCCAAGGGCTGAATGGAAGCACTCATTTTGTCCACTGTGCAGCTTTTCATTTTCAGAAAACTTAGAGATTTTAATATGTCTGGTTAATACTGAGCAGTCAGTGGGTTCAGAAGTTGAGTGTGTGCTGGGAATTTAGAGGAGGGGCATGCAAATAAACCATGCATTTTGTTAGCCTTTTTTTCCTTTTGACATCAGACTAAAGGTAGTGTTACTGAAAGGGTTAAGAAAGAAAACAAGGCTGTTTGGAATGTAGGAGGAGGGAAATTATTTTAAATTATTAACAATGAGTTGCATCGCTGGCTTTGGCTTATCAAGAATAGAAAAAGGAATCAGATTTAAGTAGTTATAATCTGTTGCCAATATTTCATGTTCTGGAGAAAATCTATCTCATGGACACACAATAAATTGAAATCAATTGGAAACCAAAATAGATCTATAGCTCCATGACTCTGCAATTATTTCAGGTCATGTTGTATGCACCAGTATGGTGGATTGACCTTGGCTGAACAGCAGATATTCACCAAGCTGCCCTATCACTTCCCCTCTTCAGCTGAACAGGGCAGAGAGAATAAGATGGAAAATAACTCATAGGTTGAGATAAGGCAGTTATGTAAACATAAGCAAAAAGTTGCACACACACAAACAAAGGAAAAGACAAAAGTGTTATTCTCTGCTTTCCATCAGCAAGTGATATCTGGCTACTTCCTGGGAAGAATCCATTCCTAAAAGGTGATCATGCATTCAAAAGTTGTACCTTCTGCCTGTTAATATCTTTTTCCTCACTGCTGCTGCTGTGTTGTTTTTCAAGTCCTGCCTCTTTTGAGTTTGTTCTGGTTTCATTCTTCAGATTAGTCTTAGGAATTTCCATTCCTCAGTTGTCTTGCCTGGTTCATGCTCATTGTCTGGCTAGTCTGAGTCTCCCCTCTGGACTTCCACATCAATTAGCAATTAGTCTTGGTTCTTTTCTTGACCTGGTATTCCACAATCCAAACTCAAAATTTCAGTGGGAAACTGTGTTCCTCCCTGGGCTAGTATATGTTAAATGCAAGGAAGAATTTTCTGGAACTATGGCTGTGAAGTTTGGTGACCTACAGATATAGATTGGTTTGCCTTTTGAAATGCATAGAACTTGCCCAAACTTATGCAGGTTGTAGGAGAACGGTAGACGTGTGTTCCAACTTTTTTACTTCCCAGGCAGATTTTCAAGCCTCTGTTCTAAATCATAAAGGAGATATTTCAGCCTTGCATAGAAAAGTCAATAAAATTTAGTAATCTGGCAAAAAATGTACTCTTGTTCTGTGTCAGAAATAGCTGCATATTTCTCTCTGAAATTTCTCCTTTCTGAAATCACTCCTGAATGACTGTTCAGCCTAAATAGAATCCATCTGAGTTAAAAGAAACTGAAAATGCAATGTGATAATGGACAACTTTAGTACTAAAGGCTCTTCCCCCTCATTCTGTAGCTGTGTCCAGCCCCATGCCTTTTGGCAGGCTTTTTCTCTGCTTCTCCCATGCTCCTGTCTTCATTCTAGCCTTGTCTTTCTGTTGTGGATGCCCTCTTGTTTCCACCACCTAACCTCTATCAGCTGTTTCCTTTATTGCTGTAATCGCTGTGTATTTTCACACAGTGACCTCTTTGTCACTGTTAGAGCAGCCCAGCTGTTTGATGGCAACAGACTAGTTTGCATGCATTGTTTATCCTGTTTTAATTTAGTATTTTCTCCTAGCTGATAGAGAAGAGGGAAATAACCATACACCCTTTAGATTTAGCCAAACTGGCATCTTGATTTTGATGATGGTGAAGTTTGCATACTGTTAGTTTGTAAGAAACATTATTTTGAATAACTTAGCTTCTTTTGTATTAGTTTTATCAACTAAGCTGTCAAAGGAAAGCTACATTGGTGGCAAATCATCATAATAAAAACATAGAATGGTTTGGGTTGGAAAGGGCCTTTAAAGATCTAGTTACACACAGACTCACCCCTGCCATGTGCAAGGACATCTTCCACTGGATCAGGTTGCTCAAAGCCCCATCCAGCCTGGCTTTGAACATTTAATATGCAATAAGCAAGAATGAAGACTGATTTTGTTGCCTAAAGATACAGAACAATAAATGAAGAGAAGGGTAGAGATAGACAACTAGATAGTATATCAAAATCTCAGAAAACTGGAAGCCTGAGCTTCTTTTGTTTAAGAGTTAAACAGACCAAGAGCAAAACCGTCCGGACTAAGATAGCAGCAACTTTCAAGATGAAAAAGAAATAGTTCCTCTCCTTTACACAGCTAATGGATTTTTCCTCTCCTTGGCAAAGGAAAACTTGCTAGTTAATGGGAGCACAGGGGAAAGGGCCAAGGGATGGTCATTGTCAGTCACAATCAATCAGTCTATGCAGCCAAAGTCTGTGGTGAGATCAAGTTGTTTGGCCCCTTACATGGGTTACATCTGCCATCCAAAGTGAACCATTGGTGATGTAGAATTGCTCATGCTGACTTTGCAGAGTACGAATCTCCATTACTTCTTTTATTGTAGTTTATATAATAAATCCCAATTCTCAAGATGTGGTTTTGCTTTGTAAAAATGTGCTTGAAAAAACTGAAGTGCCATATGGCTGTAAGAAAGAATGCTTTTAGACATATTACAGAGTGGGATCTTTTGAACCTGTTGAACAATTCACATTCCTGACAGAAGCTGGTTCAATAGCTATGGGTGTGTCCCTGAAAATTCAACATTAGTAATGCTTTCCAGAATAGGTGGGAAATTGTTTTGAAAATGGCAGTGGGAAGTATGTTCGATGTTGCACAAAACTGTTATTTTTCAGTCATTTGGGACTATTAACCTGCTTTCCTAGATCTGCCTGGGCTCTTTCTGTGGATATTCTTCAGATGGAATTTTTTAATGGTCTCCATTAGTTTATCATTTTAACATGGGTACAGATAGCTGGAGTGATTAGCAGATGAAATGACTTCAGAGTATAAATTCTCATTTGGTCTCTGAGGTTATGTTTCATCTCTGTTGTATGCCTTCCTAATTACAAGCATATTTCAATACTTAAAGTTAGAATTTTAAAGACTTATTATTCAACTTCTCCGGATCAGAATTAAAAACAACGTGGGCTGACATGTTGCATTATTTCTACAAAATCTGATGATGTATTTTCTTTCTCATTTAAGCTTAATTATATTTAAAAAATATTAAAGCAAGAATTGTTCTAAGCCACATGGTAAAGTTTGGTGTATTTTTCAATTAAACTATTGTTTGTTGAATTGTTTTGGTTTGTTTTTTTCTTTTCTTGTTAAAACAACACTATCCTCTGTTGCATTTTTAGTGGAACATAGCAGTTTATCTCTGAACCTGCATCAGTGTGTCCTGTCATTGGTGGCAGCACTGAAGAAAGCTCAGTGCAAATTTTGCAATTTTGTCTTGTCCTCAAGAAATGTCTGAAGACTAAATAGAAAGTACAGGTAGCAGGTAGCTGTTGGAACAATATGATTTAGATACAGCTTTGTGACTTCAGATAATCTCAGACTATATCTTAACTGTGTTGGATTTTTTCCTTGTGAAGCAGTGTCATTAAAACCCAATCTGTGCAAAGCACGTAGAAGATTAATTAACATTGGGAAGGAAAGAGATGTCTGAGCCTTTCACCTGTAAGGTACCCTTTATCTCCAGCTGAGTTTGCCAGCCTTTAATGCTATTTGTCATCTTCCCCAACAGGTATCTTGATATTTTTTTCCACAGTGTCTTTTATACTTTGAATGACTCCTGTAATGCCAATACCATGTATTAGAATACTATCCTCTCACGCTGAAGGCTTCAAATATTTTTTTGGCTTACAAAAAGGATACATTCATTTAACTGTATACTGCCTTTTACAAACACGTAATTTAAGGGAGCATTGAAAGAGATAAAATGTCTATTCCCAGTTTAAGGATGTTGTATATACAGATTTAAGGCCTGTCTGTTACAGTTATTTTTATGTAACTTTTTTACAAGGAGGGTGTTGTTCATTATTTTCTGCTAAATCAAACACACACAAGGACAGTTCTACATAGAGCTTTGCAGTGGTGTTGTGGTGCACACTTGTGGGTGGCCTTTACAAGGGTGCAAGGAGCCATCCTGACTTCTTCTGTTGGATTGTAAGGAGTGAAATGGGTTATGAAGACAAGGACTCCTTTAATGAATAGTGTCCTTATATGGTGATCATTAGGGCAGGATGGACCTGTCTGGCTGCTTCTAAATGTGAAATAATTTATTTTTTTGTTAATGGTAAAACTATTATATTATTTGCAATAAAGCAATGATGGGATCATTCTCTTTGTGCTTCTATTTTACATTGATGCTTCTTTTGTGATATTTATATGAATATTCACACTTTTATCTTTACATTTTTGGTATATGTGTTTAAGTGTATACTTATATAAATGTATGAATCATATTTAATTATATTTTAGCACATTATTGGAAAAGCATAGCATTATTGTGATACTTTTTTCATAGTATCTTAAATCTCTCAGTCAGGGAGAACTGATTTTTTGGTATGTCTTTTTTCCCTGGTTGCACCTTTTGGCCTTTCTTAAGGAAATATATTTTATCTGAGCAATCTCTTGGATTTAGATAGCCTTGAGCTTCAGTGCTTGTAGGAATCCTGCCCTGAGCTGCATGCTGTCCTTTAACTTCTATGGAAACCTTATCATAAGCATAGTCTGCTGCTTCTCCTTGTTCCAGTGTAAGGCATCTGTATTTAAAATAGAATGGATCATCTCCATTTTGACTGCATGCAGCCAAGGCTAAAAAAGTTGTGGTTGCAGTATATCTTAATTTTAAAAAGTGATTTTTGCAAGTCTCAGGATGGGATAAGGCATAACATTTTTTTATTTTTCTGGGATTGAGGTTTTTGTTTTGTTTGTGTAAATTTAATGGTAATATGGTTTTATTGGATCATTCTGCATTATGTTGCATGACAGAGGAAATGGGGCTTTTACAGATGTGAGCTATTGACAGTTTAGGTATCAGATATAACACAGTGAAATGGCTTATTAGGATCATGGAAAGCTCTAAAATTCTTGTCACTGACTCTTCATGGTACATGCAACTTTATAATGTTGTCAGTTTTAATGGAAATAAGTGATCATTGGTTTTAATTGTGTGAGAAAGTATTTAAATCTTCTTTTAATTGGTCATTAGTTGCTAATAGATATAAAGATTCTAATGATAACAAAGTGTCTCTTCACTGAGGAACCGCTGGTTGTCTGGCATTGGTTACCTCATGGATCAGAAGCATGTTTCTCTTACAGGAAAAACCTGCCTGAAATTTCTCTCCACAGAAATGAACAGAAAATGTTCATTTCCCCCCCCCAAAGTGCTTCAGTGTGCAAGGTCTTGTAGGCACTGTGCAATTTCATATGGAAAAGTACATACAATGTCTACTTTAGTTACAGTATACCTGAGTTACTATTTTTTTCAGTTTTGCTTGGATTCCTAAGTGACAATGGAAAAATCAATTCTGAGATTTTAAATTACTTGTAGTGGGTGTACTTTGCTGTCTCGGTGCCAAGGAGGCAGTGAGGCCTCGTGCTGAAGGAGCTTGTCTGGTGGCCGCCTGTCCAGTGTCAGCATCCACCCTTCTCTGTGTGTATTTAAGCAAAGATCCCATTGAGTGTAAAGAGCACATCCCACTCGACACCCCATACTCTGCTCTGGCTTGAGTCCAGTGAGCAGGAAGAAACAGGCTCTGTCAGAGTAAGTGTAACTTAGGAAGCTTTTCCTTTTTCTCCTCCACCTTTCTTAGTAATGAGTTTATTGCAGTTTCTTTTCATCATCCAGGGCTGAAACCATAGTGAATGTGTGACAAGAGCTGCCAGCTTTTTATGTTAGGGAGGCATGCAGCCCTGTGAAAAGAACATGGTTTAAGCTGGTTCAGAAAGGCAGCCTTATCTGGTTTGGGTCGAAGCATACTACACTGTCATTATCAAGTCTCAGAAGCTTTTTTCTTGGAAAAGTAGGCTCTTAACATGATCAACACAGCAGCACCTATGTAAATGGCATAGTCATAATTTCAAGAAAAGGCAAGGGATACCTGACAACGATTGACAGAGAGACATGGACTCCATGGGTTGCATGCATGAAGCAGTTTATTGATACACCTAGCTGAGCTTATATACCTTTTCATTATATAACAAGTCATATTGCCAAGTACATTGCATAAGTCATGCCTCATACTAACTAACACAGGTATGTGCTGTCTTATCTAAGTTCTGCTTGCTGAGCACGTATTGTACCAAGCACATCGCTGTCTCTTACATTCCTTTCTCAAACTTCTGCTTTTGGTTGCCAAGGCTTGCAGCCTACTAATGCTAACATGTCCATTTCTGTCATGAGCTGAGCAGTGCTCCCAGATTGGCTCTTTAGCGGTATTCCCACAGATACCTTTTCATGGAGAGAAATCCGACCATGAACTATTTATACCAGAAGCTGGCAAATGGATTTTGCACTGAGAAACTGAATTATGGGGACAGTAATAGTGTTGTGGCCTCATTTAGGCAAATCTTCAGCCTTTGGAAGCTTAACAAGAGAAAAAGTGTTTTAAAGTTTCCAGGGGTGTTGGAGTGCGTGTCTCTTTGGTCAGCCCAGTGTTCGGCTAGACCACCCGGCAGCTCCGACACGCCACAACAGGATCGATCTGTGAGTCTTGGCTCAGCAGCCCCTGGACTTTCACTGTCACAGCCGTGGTGTAAATGAAAGAGGGGACTCTCAGAGGGTCAGGGGGGACAGAGGTTTATTGGGGGGTCACAGGGGAACCCCTTGCCTCCTGCCCCATGCCTCAGGAGAGACCTCGGACAAAAGCTACAGGGGGGTTTTGTCCAGGACAGGTTCAAGGGGTGGGTACAAACTACAAACCAATAAAACAAAGCAAAGTACCAAATGCCAACTGAATTACCTAACTACTAACAAATCAAGGTAGTTTGGGGAGGGGTCTCAGGGGAATCTGCCAACTGCTGTTCAAATCTCTTCGAAAGTTCTGGACCTTGGAGATAGGGACTTAATGATGGACAGGGGAAGAAGGAGAGGATGGGCAGGGAGCATCATGGGGAAAGGACCAATAGGAAACAGTCTCTGGGCAAAGACCAGAGAGGCACAGAAACTCTTATCAACTTATGATAAGAGAAAACTCCTAGACAAGGGGCCCTTATGGGGTAACTAGAGCTATACTAACTTATAACAAAACCTTTTTTAAAACATGGAAATCTTGCAAACCCACACAGGGGCAAGGAGGACTGGCAGATTCCACCACTGCAAAGGGTCATGTAACTGTCAAAGTTACTCTTGAAGCATTGACTGCCAAAATAAAAGAAGTGTATTTTTAGGAAATCTGAGAGTAAAAATATAGTCTGAGTAGGAGCGTTGTCTTTTACTATCCCTGTAATTGTTGCAAGTCTGTCAAGAACTTGTAAGACCTTCCAGTATTTTTTCCTAAAGCTACCACTATGGTTTTGTGATTGCCTAAACTTAAAGGGAAACTTAACTTATCATACCTTATGTCCCATTAGGCACCTGTTGTTCTAAATCTCAATTCAAGCATGTTTGACTATGCCGGTCCTATAATGAATAAAATGTAGATTTCATTTTTATGGCTATTATAAAGCAGGAATCACTGCAAGGGAAAAGAAAAAGCATCAATAAATAGGTGTGGAATTACACCTATTTGGGATCGCATATAAGGATTGATTAATTCCATAGAGTCCACATTTACTTACGTGTCAAAGTCACAGCAAAGGATGAAATAAAGGCGGTTAAATCAGGACTCTTATTGGTATGACTCCATCTTGACATTCTCCTAATCCATGACTAGGTTAACTAGGTGAGCAAAGTACTTCCAGCCTCTCTTTTTTGTCTAGTTGAGCTGCTTTATTCAGTATTTCTCTGCTTCTGAAGGTGTAAGGTTCCTTTCTATATAACATAATGGTAAGGAGGATTTTGCAATTTTGAGCTTTATTAACTGAATTAATGCCTTCAGCAAGACTACAGATACAGAATGTGTGCTTTTACTGAAAGTATATTTAATTTTTATCACTTTTATGACAGTTCTGCTGCCTTTTGTCTGGAAACAAAATGGGCAAAGATGAAAAAAGTTGGCACATAATGTAATGCTAATGTGTCTATATTGTGATTTTTTTTTTTTCTAAGTAGCAAGTAGTGTAATGGCTTGATACCTTGAAAGAATTGGAGAATTTGAAAAGAGAGATTCCTCCTTTGTTTTACATTATCTACCTCTGCTGAGGAAAAAATGTATGAAAAGTTTTCATTGTGTGATGGGTGAAATTCTTTCTATCAGAGAATATCAGTACCCAGGCCCTCACTCTTAATGGCATCAAAGCTAATTCAACCTGAACAATCCTCAGTCCATGGGTAGGAAGACAGCAGATTTCTGTAAAAAGATGTGCAAAGCTACAAAATAATCAGATGTTGCAGTTATTAACAAAGAGAAGACCTGTAAGCTTAATGCAGTAACTGGCATTTTCTTGGACAGAAAGTTCACCAAGCTCCAGGTATTTTGGGTGATTCTTTTTGCTGGTTCTGAATATTAATTTTTCCCAGTCCTACTTGCCATTACTGTCATTAGGCATCACCTTTGTTGTGGTTATAACAAGGAAACTCCCCACAGTGAAGATCAATGCAGAGTCAGGTAATTACAGTTTATATCTATGTTAACAAGCTTTGATTATTTTGTAGTCAACTGGTGCTGTAATGCAACATAGAAGTCTTCCAGAACTTAAAAAAAAATCTCATATTTTAAGCTATTTTTGTAGAAAATGTAGAGACCATTCACTGTAGGGAACAGGAGTTAGCAGTAAACCCAAATGATTGATGCTCCAGCTCGTGGAGTCTGTTGTTGCAGAATGAACTTGTCTGAATTCAGTTTTCCTAAAATGATTATTTAGAAATGCACCAAAATTTTTTTGACACTGCTGAGAAAACAAATACATAAAACATACCTGATTTCCTTACTATGTCATTTTCATGTAGTTATAAAAATTCAGTGTTAGAATTTTAGCATTTCATTATGCATTTACAGCTTTGACAGCTGGTCTAGTTGTTTGTTCTAGATATTTTGACCTTTCCTAGACACTTCACCTGTGAACTGTCAGAGGTGTCTCTGTGTGTCAGGCTTCATAGCTGGCAGTCCATGAGTAAGATTGCTTTGAAAATTGGTATAGATAGGTAGACAGGTTTTGTTTCCTAGATCATTTTAAGAGCAGAAAAAATAGGCTTTATTTGTCAACCTCAGTTGTCTGTGCTGAAGGATTTTTACTGTTAAGGTATTGTTTCCTAAGTATCTCTGAGCTTACTGATTAAGTTGTCTGCTCTACCATCTATTGAGTGGAAAGACAGTAGACATTGTCTAGGTTTACCCTAGTCCTTCACCAAAGGTTTCCTGTTAGTATGCCTGCAAAACACTGAACCAGAGGTTAAGCAACAACCATACTGTGGCCAATCTTATCTTAACAGATGCTGCCATTACCAAGTCCTCATCAGGCAGACATGAAAGTGTTCATTTTATGGGGAGAGGTGATGTGTATGGCTAAGAGCAAAGGCTCTGTTTTCATGAAAATAACCCTTGCAGGTAAAAGAGAAGGAAGGAGACCTAAACCCTGTGTCTTGGACATTTTTCCCTTACAGAAGTATTCTTCAGTTTTCCTTAAAGAGTGTTTGACTGTCCCTAGCCAGTAGTTGGGACAGAAGGAGGATGGTGTAGCTTAGTTCTCTAAATTTGTCCAGTATTGCCTTAATCTTGGCTGACTGTGTGATGATGAACATGAGAAATGATTCACTGTGCAAACCAAAGAACTATTGTTGGAAAACTGATTTCTTCTACAGAAGAACTACATTGGAAGTTGTTGTATGCAGATGGTATGTTGATCTTTCATTCCCGGGGGGGACTTCATCAAAATCCAGGATTAACCTTCAGTGTCATGCCTGGGCTGAAGTGGAATCCCTCTCCCACCCATTGCTGTAGACAAACAATGACTTGGCTGTTCCTGTACAAGCCTTCTTTAGACTAACAAACACTACCAGTGCTGAGTTCAGCATGAGAGCTGGCAGCCACTCACCCATCTGCCAGTTGTGTAGTGGGAAGTAATTAAAGCCTTTCTTTTGTTGAAGCTTTGCTGGTGCAGTGAGGAGTACCAGATTCTTGAGGCCAGAGTCCGAATGCCTGAGGAAAAACTTGTTGCGGGATGGCCATGGGGGTGCAAGGCTGGAAGAAAGGGAGCCTTGGACTGGCTTCCACTTCTGGGACTGCTCAGAGATTTTGCCCAGTGACTGGTTTTGACACAACTGAGTAAATACAAAATATAGCTTACGTTTTGTGGTCTTGCAATAACTGCAGTGTGCTAAGTAAAATAATTTTTGAGTGGTTTATATACTTGGGTATTGCTGTTAATCTATGAACATGAAACACTTGTTTAGCATTAAGTTTTAAGAGTCGCCTGAACTAAATGCCATTTTTACCCCTTAAAAATTGAATGTAGCATCTATTTAAAATATAACTTATGTTTTATATCAGCTAAAATCAGCTGTTCCACTTCTTGAAGTCTTTCCAGTTCTAAAAAGACCATCCTTTCTGTAGGGGAATGAATAATGTAGGTTAGCTTGTTTCTGTGGGCATTTATTACAGCCATGCAGAACAGTTCCTGGAGAGGTTTTCTATTTCTTATTTAGCAGCAGTGAAAATCGCAATTATTCTATTTACTTGGCTTGCCACTATGGCAAAGAGTAACTCTTTGGACTGTGAGGAGGAAATGTTTATTTTCTCTGGCTGCTCCTTGCATATGCTGCTCCAGTTATAATTAAATATGAATATTTACTGATAAAATGGGGCATTTCTCAAGTTCAGCTAAATTGATTTTTTAAATTCAAAATACAGGCAAAGGCAACCCATCTTGTGTTTTGTGTAATGCTGTTCATTATACAGAACTAATAGACAGTGTAGCGAATCAATAAAATATCATCATACATGTCAGATGAACATTAGGGCTGTAAATTCTTCATCAGGAAGAATCTGTAGAGGAAAAAGGGAAACAAAAAGCTAGATCAAAAGCAATGTGAGGAATTAATGTGGAGAAGATGAAAGGGAAGGAAACGAACAATAGGGTTGATGTAAGTGGAGGATTAGGTAAAGCAGAAGCAATCATTTTTTATGGAACAGATGAAAATAAATTGAGAATAATTGTTGTGGGAGGTGCAAGTGGTGGCAAGTTGAAAATGACATGTATTTAATGGCCTGATGAAAACTGGGGCTTGTTTGTGAATTGTGCCTATGATTCATTTCCAAGGAGTAGCTTTCTAATACTACTTGTAGTATCGAGTGTTGTTCTATTTGTGGCATTCACACAAGCTTATTGGATTCTTTTGAAAGTAAAAATACTGTGCTAGCATCATTCAACATTGTTTAACTCCAGATAACAATTTTGTTTAAAATATTTGAAGTCAAGAAAACCTTCCATTCACATCTGCTGACTCTGTGTACACAATGCTAGGTTCACTGGCCTTGCTTAAAGGAGTGTTTACAGACACAGTTCGTTACTTGGTTCTGCAATTTAATTCTGAAAGTTCCTAGAATACAGGATAAACTGAAATTATTATTGGGGCAAAATTTTACATCTAAAATTACATGTAAGCACACTAAATGCTGTTATTAATGTCTTGGGAATAAGGAAAGCCTATTTTCCAAATCTGTGCATTAGGCTGATGTACGGTTGTTATGAGCAGTACTTTTGAGAATAAGCAGAACCTGGTGTTCTTGTGTTCCCTGGCTGTCCTCTGCTGTATCCCACTCCATGCAGAATGTAAAGGAGCTAGATTCCTGGCTCTCAGATCTCAGGGTCATCCTGTTCTCTCACAGAGCAGCAGTAGTTCTGTAAACTCTGTGTCCTTGTGCTCAGAAGAGACCACCAAGAAAAATCTGAAGGGACAGTGCTATCTTCTTTCTTGAGTCTTTTTCCCACAACTAGTAGGGAAGCCCTGAGTAGAGGATAGAGAAGACATTTGTTCTTGAGGGAAATTTGTCATTCATTGGCTTAAAAGATTCTTCCTGGAGAATCCTAATTTTTTTCCCAGGATTCTGCCACACTAGTCACATCAGTCAAGAACTATGATGATTACACCTGTAGGAGATTTTGGAACTTGTTATTCCTGACTGTCCTTTGTTTGCCAAAGTTCATTTGTAAGTCAAAGCATTGGACGTGGTGGTGCTGGAGGGGAACAAGTGTGATGTTGTGATATTCTGTCACTAATAGTTGGGAGGCTGTCTCTTTCAATGTTTTGCTGTTTTTGGTAGCAGTATATTCAAGCTCACTTCAGTCCTTGTTGCTCTGTCTCTGCTGTTCTCGATTTCTTACCACCTTTTGAATAATGAAGCCTTGAATTATAGACCCATGATGGTACCAAGGTCTTTACAGCCCTCTCCCTACCACTTATGATCTGTTTGATTTTTCTCATGTGTGAAGTTTGCTTTGTTAGGATGATTTTCTCAGTAGAGCCTCCGTATAGACAGGGACTGTGATTTCCCTGCTCTGAAATTGTGTCCCTTGCCTTTTTGACCTTGTTATACAGTAGCTATTTTATTGAATCCAAAATTCATTTTTCATTTGCTGGTGTTTTCTTTTAATGTTGCTGAACATTTTCCTCAAAGTTTGCAACTTGCTTTTGGATTTTTTTTTTAAGTTGTTCAGCTTTTAAACACGTTTTGTCTTCTACTTAATTTTTTCATTTTGCCTGCTATTTGCACTATATTATATTTCCTGCGGATATACTTGCATATAACCTTTCAAGCTATTAAGAAATATTAGGAGGGTCTTTTTGCTTTATTTCATTGACCATTTCCTAATTTTTCAGTTTCCAGCTACATTGATTCTCTGGACTTTTGGTGCAGCCTTCTGAAGGCCTGGATCTCAAAGAATGCCTTGTGCAGTTATATTTTCTCTTATTTTCTGGGTTAAAGCTTGTATGGAGCAAAATCTTTAATGTGGTTTGTTCAGTCTCTGTGGTGCTTCCAAATATTTGCTGTTACAATGTCAAAATTAAATCTTGTTTCTTAGCGAGAATGAGTTTCTCACTTGAAATAAATTGAGATCAGCTGATTTCTCCCCCATATCCTGTCATTGGAGGTAAACTGCAATTGCTTCTGCACTGTATGGGTATACTGTCCTTGTGTAGAAGAGGTGAGTGATTTGGGCTGATTTATCCCCTTAAAAGCAGGGATGTCCCTGACAAAGGTTAGTGTAAATAAGGGAGCAAAATCAGTTCAGAATCATTGCATTCATTGCATTGAGCTCTTCTCCAGTCTCCTAAGAGAAGGAGGAATTTCTCTTAGAGAGATTTTCTTGGTTCTTTCATCCCTGAATGGAGCATCTCTGTGTTCTCCTGCGAGGACCACTTTAAATCACTGGGATAGTAGAGTCTATAAAACTATACAAGGGTCCCCATCTCTTACACAGGATGTTTTCTGCAATGTGTTAGAGCCCAGACAGATTTACTGGGCTCAGGCATTGGGCCCTCATTTAAAAGTGCTGGGAGAAATTGGGAAACTGTTGTGACTTCTAGGACTTCAACTATAGAAGGCTCCACAGATAAACCCCCCACATTTTCCCATCTCATTGATGTTCTACAGCTACACTGGAGAATATGAAATGATGGCTGCTAGAACGAAAGATTCTGTCTTGTAGTCTAAGTTTTTAGAAAAAATTCATAGAAAATCCAGTTAAGAAATATTAATGGACTTTCTGAAAGGTCACAAAATGCTTTTAGAGATAGCACCATAGTACAATTCTATGAAAGATAAACCTTTTGTGACAAAACCTAAAAAAAAAGAAGCCTATACATTTCCCATGGTATTTAAACCAGCAAAGGCAACTGTAGTGTCAGGATGCCCCTTCTGTTGCTACCTGAGAAGCAGATTGTTAGGTATTTTCTGTGCATTTTCTTCCAGTCTGACATCTAATTGATATCTAAATTGTATCTCCATAATATCAGTGTTGTAGTAAATATGCAGCTTAATATGTGGTGATTGAATGTTTTATTTTGAATAGTGTAAAACTCACTCTGTTCTTTTTGACAGCTGTTTAAGAGACATGTATTTTTGATTTGTCCAGAGTCTGAATATTTATAGGTGATTAAAATAAAGAGGTTGTTTAGCAGGTGCTGACTGCAATTTTGTAGCTGCAGTATCATAATCACTTCATGAGGTTTCTCTGTTAAGGAAATTGTCTTTGTTTAATGCTAAAGGATGTAGGTAATCTGTCTCTAATGCCAAATTATTTCAGGGTGTGTACTTCACTTTTTCCCCTACGTTTACGTAGATCGGAAAACTGAATGTTCCAAACAACTTGTGGAACAGTTTCCATATCAACTTTTATGTACTAAAAATGTAATTAAAATTGTTCAACCTAAGACATAAAAAGGAACTCAAAATTAATTTATATGGCTTTTAAAAAGAAAATTGTTTCTTATTTAACTGGTTTTGTTAGCATGGTGGATTTGAATTTACCCCAGTAAAAGTCAGTGGCAAGTCACTGTTGCTTATTTAAATGTAAGTAGTGGAACCATGAGGAAATACTGAATTTGAAGAGGTATCTATTCACACACATTACTTTTATGCCTTTTAAGTGAATTCATGGTAATCAGTTTGTTAACATAAACAATGCAATCCCATTAACTTCTAAGGTAAATAGCATTACATGCAAACATCTTTTTTACATTGCTACATGACTTGATTTGTTCTGCATATGGAAACACTTAAACTTTTTTGCATTTCCTCTTTTGTGTAAGCGGCTTGTGACTCTTGTGATAGCTCATCTTTTACCTGCTGTGTCAGCTTTGCATCCTTATCCCCTGTGCACTGGCCTGTGTTCTTCCCTTTTCTATTTATCACTGACACATCTGGAGTGATGACATTCTTATTCCCTATTCTGCGTTTATTTTAAAGCTAGAGAAGGAGTTTCTAAAGAAGGAATATGCTTACTTACTGCTACTACTAATTCCTTACAGTTCCTTCTTTTCCCTGCAAGATGGCTGGAGTGTTTTGATAAAAATGAGTATTTTTGTCTTGCTATTGCCCAAATATGCCCAAGAGAGAGATTCAAGTGTGTGGTTGGGGAACAGGAAATGAAGGAATGGATTTGGTAAGGATTTCATGATACTATTACTTCTCACCAGCTTCTGAAAAGTTATCAGATAAAACCACTTGCTTTGGTTTTAAAGTCATTAAACCTCGCAAGTAACCAAACAACGGAAATAGATTTATAGGTACTCTTATTACATCTAGACTCTTCTTCCTCAATGCTTATTTTTAATTCTAAAATGAAAGTTCACTTATATCTCCTGGCTCAAAGAAAAGGTTTCCTATAAACACTTTTTCTTATACTTGAGAAACATTAGAGCTAGTCTAGCTGTTACAATTTTATTGTTTACCTTAATCCAAATGCTTGGTAGAGCGTATAGAAGTGATCTTTTGGCTATTTGATCAAAGGACATTGCAGATAAGATCAAAAGAGATTTGGCTTTTGAAATAATCAGGTTTGGTTCTATGATATGCTTATTGTTCTGAGCCATCTGGGGCAGTTTGGGGAAGATACGCAACAGCAAATATTTGCATGTGAAGCTTTTAGTTGGAGTGGTGAATAACCTTGGACTGGGTATATCCAAAGGACTGGTGTTGACCTATATCGTGTTGTGACAGCTGAGAGCAGCAGGTTGGAACTGCTGGATGAAATCCATACCCAGTTGCCCACTGTACTTTCTTCTTGTCACTGCCCAATGTCAAATCAAAGTCATTTTTTCTTTTATTTTTTTTAAACTGTTGCTTATTCTAGCTGTTTACTAATTCAAAGAGAGTATAGACTTGCTGCCATGGTAGTACAATGGGAAAAGTAATTTAAATCAATGGCAGACTGTGTCCAGTCTGAGCATCCACGCTACATAACTGGGCTGAGGTGGAATACAACTTCCAAATATAATAAAGGGGTGCTTTTCTTTCCCACTAGCTGTTTTGGTGCCTGCCAATTTTGTTGGATCTCTGTATCAATTTGTAAATGGTGTGTGAAATAAAACACTTCTCAGTTGATGGATACGATTCTCATGATTACAAATGCTCTTCAAATTGCTGCGGTGTGTTTTGTTTAGCTCAGACATGGAAGTCTACCTAATGCATAATGTTCACTTTAGAAAGGAGATAGAAAGCTGGTAGGAACCGGTTTTTGATATCTGGGTAGTAGTACTAGGAGTTCCTCACTGGCCAGTATTAATTCCCACCCCTCTCCTAATTATGAAAACAAAAATTAGAGACTTGAGACTTACATGTGACTTGTCAGCAGCACATTGGCAATCAGTGCAATAATTCATTAATTCTTGACTCTAAGCTTGAGATCCAGCTTCTGGTGATACAGTCTATTTTAAAAAAAGTAAAATCTGTCTTAGCTTGTGTATCCTTATTACACAGCTTTTACTGAATCAAATGAATATTCACTAAATGAATATATGTATTAGGTGAATACTTAAAAAGAAAGAAATGTATTCCAAAATGTGTTTTTTCTAAAACGGTAGTATGAGTGTTAGTCTGTTGTGTTTTGTAGTGGCACTTTGGTATTATAATGTCATTCTACTCTTTGAGAATTTACACTGTCAAGTGGGATAGGGCTTGGGATCTCTGTGTGCCTCTGAAGTGAAAGAATGGAAACTCAGCAGCTCAAAGTCATTTTGGAATCAGGCTTGCTTAATGATTTCAGTATATAGACATGAATCATGACTCAATAGCTACTAAATCAGCTCTGTCTGCCTTATCGCCATCTATTAATTGATGTGTTTTTAGCTCCCAGCATAATGCTTCTAGTCACCCAGATCCTGTCACTGGTCCCTATGCTAAGCCCCAGTTCAAGACAGAAAACAATATCCTCAACAGATTATCCTATCAAACAAGGAAAGCTGAGTGCAATGCAGCTTTCAAAGTACCCAGTATGCACATGATGGCAATACTGTTTGAACCACCTGCATGATTTTTCAGCCATCTAGGAGCAATATCTGTAGCCAGATTGGAGTGTATTTAGCTGGGCAGAGCCAGGGCATTTGTCTCTGTAGAGCAAAGTGAAAAGGAAAGCGAGTCATGTTCGTTCTTCTTTTCCACACTGATCCCATAACAATAGAGACCCATATTCCCAAAACCTGTACAGCTGTACTTTTTGTGTCAGAAGCTGTTGCCAGCAGATGTCAATTATTTTATTTGCTTGATGTTTTTTTTTAACTTCTGTTCCCCCCCGCCCCTTTTTGTTGCCTTAGTGAGCTCAGGCAAGTTATAAGTAAGAGATGTCATTTAATAATGACTCCGCAAGGAAAACTGAAGGAGTAAAACAAAGCATTTGCTGCAGTGAAGTGTTTTTGTTGCATACAGCCTCTCCTACTAGGTTTTGCAGAGAGGATCACTTCCCTGGTGAATGCTCGAAGAAAGCCCTTGCTGATTAGAGGTGATGAAGGCCATCACTTCTCCCTCTCCTTTTGTTTTGATTCTGTTGTTGTTAAGCTGAGGAGCTGATGCCTGTTGTGTGCTCTTTTCCTTGGTCTCTCTGCTGGCATGCTCCCATTTCTGAAGTGAGATCTACCAAAGCAGCTAATGGTAATTTGCATCTGTAAGTGCTACTTTAAAGAAAAGAGAGATAATTTCAATGTGTGCACATGTGTTTGATTTATTCTAGTGGTTATGTGCTATTTGCTGCTCTTGTGATTGAGGACTGCCCATTCTGTGAATGTGCTTAATACTTTGAAAACTTGAAAGTTATGATGGCACCCCACACAATGTCAAAATGTGCATTTGAAGTAAAAGCCCAGCAATTCAGCTCATCTGGTCTTGTTCATAGCAGGTAAAAGGCTGCCTTGATGACACTTAGAGCAAATGAATTTCTCTCCTGCAGTCATGCACTGAATAAATTGCTTGATCTAGTTCGGTACAAAAGGACATGATCTATAAATAGTTAACAGAGCTTTCTTCAGGACAAGTGATCTATAGACTGGAACTCTCTCTTGGGGTCTTTTAAAAAAGTAAGTGCTGATATGAACAAAAGGAAAGTTTGTTTTAAAAAAAAGGCCTTTTTAATGAGATTGAAACTCACATACTTTAACTTCCTTTTGAAAGCATCTGGCCAACCACTTCAAAAGTCCAAAAGGCTAACCTTACAGTCACTTGAAGAAAAGAAAAAAGGTCAATCTGCTAATCTGATGTGAATATATTGTCAATAACTGAAAATACAAGATAAAACAGCTGGTTAATTTGAATCAAAGAAATTGCTGTCATATAAGCATCAGTGAATTCAATTTTTACAGTTTTAGGCTTAAAGGAACTTCTTTTTATAACATTTTTATACATTTGTCGATATACCACACTGTTGGCCACAGGGTCCCTCTCTGTCCTATATGCTCTTTCATGCACTTTTTTTGGCAACTGATACTGCAGATTTTTAGACCATTGGTATTTGTGATAAGCAAAACTTCTAAGACATTTAAGTGTGCTAAAGGAAGCACCCATCTACCAAATTTCATCATTGGCATTTTAAGAAGAAAGAAAAATTCTATAAAATCAGACTCATTAAGGTTGAAAAATATCTCCAGGATCAATGAGTCCAACCTTTAATTGAACACACCTTTCAGCTAAATCACAGCACAAAGCCAGCTTTTCCAGGAGAGTGCTGTGGGAGACAGTACCCAAGGCTTTACTGTAGTCCAGGTAGGCAATATCCACGGCCTTGCCCTCATCCACTGGGTGGGTCACCTGGTCATAAAAGGAGACCAGGAAGGTCAAGCAGGACCTGCCTTTCCTGAACCCATTCTGGCTGGGCCTGACCCCCAGTTGTCCTTTCCATGCTGTGTGATTGCACTCAAGACAATCTGTTCCATAACCTACCCTAGTACCAAGGTCAGGTTGACAGGTCTGTAGTTGCCCAGATCTTCCTTCTGACTCTTCCTGTAACTGTGTGTCACATTGGCCAACCTCCAGTCACCTGGGACCGCCTCAGTTAACCAGGACTGATGATAAATGGTTGAGAGTGGCTTGGTGAGCTCTTCCACCAGCTGCCTCAGTACTCTCGGATGGATCCCATCACCCCCATGGAGTTGTGAGTGTCTCAGTGGCACAGCAGATCACTGACTGCTTCCTCCTGGATTGCAGGGGCTCTGTTCTGCTCCCTGACCCTGACCACCAGCTCAAGGGCTGGTTGTCCTGAGGAAAACCAGTCCTTCTGTTAAAGACTGAGGCAAAGAAGCTATTAAGTACCTTAGCCTTTTCCTCTTCCTTGGTTACAATGTTCCCCTTAGCATCCAATAATGGATGAAGATTTTCCTTGGCCTTCCTTTTTGTTGTTAATGTATTTATAAAAACACTTTTTATTATATTTCACAGCAGTGGCCAGATTGAGTTCTAGCTGAGCTTTCGCCTTTCTAATTTTCTCTCTACATGATTCTTGTACTCTTCCTGAGTTTGCTGCCCCTTCTTCCAAAGGTCAAAAACTCTCATTTTTCCCCCTGAGTTCCAGCAAAAGCTCCCTGTTTGGCCAGGCTGATCTTCTCTTCCAGCTTGTCTTTCAGTACACAGTGATGGCCTGCTCCCACACCTTTACGATTTCCATCTTAAAAGTATATCCAGCCTTTCTGGACCCTGTGTTAATAAAGGTGGTTTGCCAAGGGACTCTGAATCATTAAGTTCTTTCACTGAGTTGAGAGCAGTAATCTTGAAAGTGCCTGTATGACCTGTGCATGTAAAGTTGGGGTTTTAGTGGCAGTATGCATGCAGGCCAGAATGGTGATGGTGACAAAGGGGCAGGCACATGTTTCTGGTGTGGATGTCAGTCCTGTCAGTGTCTCCAGTACACATCTATCACTGGCAAACACAGTGTGTGTGCATAGAACGGGGCAGAGCTCAAGAAGCAGAGATATGACTGTGAGTGCTTGGAGGCCAGAAGGATCCTTAACTAGAGAGAAGAAAAAAACATCTATTTAGAAATTTGCCATTGTTTTTTGGGAGAGAAAATCATTCTGTGCCTACAGAGAAACTGAAGGCTAAGTTTTCCTAAGTCCAACTAGGAAATGACTTGAGCATGTGAAGGTCACTGGCTTGATCAATTTAAAAAAAATTAAAATAGCATAATGCAGTCCCCTCATCTAGGTGAGGAAGTGGACTAAGACTTCTCTAAACAGCTGAAGGAAATCTGTGTCACAGGATGTCTGGTCACAGAGACCCTGACATCTTCTGGAAGAGCAACATATGGGGTGGATGGTGGAAGGTTTCTGAATGGTGTTTGGGATAACTATTTGATACTGGTACTGGATGGGTGAACTGGTGTCGACACACCCAGATCTGTGACTAACCTCCAAGAAAGAACTGGCTGAAGAGGTAGTACCAAAGATAGTCTTGGCTGTGACAACCATGAAATAAATGGTTGTTGTTTAGGATCCTGAAGGAAATGTAGAAAAAGATTAGCAGAGTACAGATCCTGGACACCAGGCTAGTGGACGTCAATGCATTCTTTATTTATGCAAGGTGCTCCACTTGTGTTGGGACAACTTCAGGTATCAGTACAGGCTAGGGGATAAGTGGATTGAAAGCAGCCATGCTGAGAAGGATTGAGGGTGCTGCTGGATGAGAAGCTTCATGGGAGCTGGTAGTAACATGGACTGCAGCAAACACAGCATGACCAGCAGGTCAAGGGAGGTGGTGCTGTCTCTCTACTCTGCTCTCGTGAGATCCCACCTGAAGTGGCATCAACCTGACAGACTTGTTTGATAAATTGACAGGATTTGTGGTTTAGGGGAGGGCAGTGAATGTCATTTACCTGGGCTTTAACAATTCTTTTGGCATGATCTCACCCAACAAGATAAAAAGCCAGTTGATTGGTCAGACTCAGTGAGCCATGGTTAATGGGTTGTGCTCTGCTCAGAGGTCACCAAGGGACTGCAAGGGTCTGTATTGTGACCAGTCATACCTGGAGGCAGCAGTGGGAGTGCACAGTCCTAAGATCTACACAAGGCAGAATTGGAGAAGAGCTCAATGCAGTCAAGGGCAATGCTGCCACCCAGTGGGACCTAGGCAGGCAAGAGCAATGGCCTAATGGGAACTTTGTAAAACTGACCAAAGTCAATGCCTGTCTTGTAGACACAGTATTTGATGTGGTTTGAGTTTTGAGTAGAAGGATCTAATGACCTCCCTCTATCGGCAGGGTACACCTCTCTTAACAGAGCACAGGGCACTGATAGCAACTCCTGGTGCCAGGGCATCCTGCTGACTCAGTCACGTCCTGCTGATGTGTCTGCACACATCTTCAAGTCCTTCTCCGCAGAGCTGCTCCCTAGCCAGTCAGGTCGCAATGTCTCTTTGTGATAGGTTCATCCTTCTAACATGTCAGACCTAAAAATTAGTCTTGAATTTCACAAAGTTTTGATTAGCCCCTTCCTCTTGCCTGTCTAGGCTCCCCTGGATGGCAGCCCTACTCTCAAATGTTTAATCCAGTTTTGTGCCGTCTGTAAACTTGATAAGGCTATACTGTCACCTCTTCCAGGACGTGGTCCTGGAAAATGTCAAACACTTTGAGAGTAACCAGACCCTGGGTCACTAGCAAATACAGTCCAAAGAACAGCAGGTAAAGGATATACAAGAAGGAGAAGGAGCTTAACTAATAAGAACTGGCCACATGGGAAATCTAACTGGGTTTCTTTGCATTTATGCATAATTCATTTGCATTTATGAATGACAGCATGCGAAGTGCTATTTGGTTGCTGCTATTTCCTAGTGTGGCAAATATGACTCTGATTTTGTTCGAGGTTCTTAAAGACAGTATGGGGAAGTTAGAGTAAGTTGTATAAAAAGACCCAATAGTTTCCAAGACAACTCTGCAAATTACCACATGTTCTTACAGGCTCCAGGTAGCCAGTAATTTTCGTGATAAGGAAGTGTATTGTGGTTATTTGCTACTGGAATATATAGATGCAAGATAGTGTTTGAACTCTTCTGCTGACTGTGAAATTTTTTTTTACATTAAAAACTAGCAAAATATTTTACAAAATGCCTAGGGTTTCATGCATCATGCTTCTAAAGGAAGTCTTGGGCTCACCAGCCCCATGAAGACTTTCCTCACATTTTTGAGGTGGCATGGGACTGCAAAAGGTAGGGGATGATAGCTTTGAAAGAGGACAGTTTTCACTTGCCTTTTCTCTTCCATTCCCATGTGCTTCTCCATTGGCTGGAGAGTAGATTAGATGAGAGTTCCATGCATTATGTGAAAACTGTTTGGGAACCAAAAGCTACTTCATCCAGCTCAATTTGGCTTAGTCTGAGGTCACTGCAAACTTTTACTGAATATTGCTGCCTATGGCTGGACCTTCTGTAGCCACACTGTGCTACAAATTCTGTGGCCACCCCCTCTTCTGCCCAACCAGCGATACCTATCCTTTACCTGATTTGTAAAAATGTGAAGACTCTCCTTCCTGTTTTGGTATGGATGCTGTGGTTAGCAGTGATGGAGGTAAGGAATCTTCTACTTGAGACAGTTACTTTTTCCACAGAAGAGGAGAGCTTTATGTAGGTTTGAACAAAGTCCTCAAACCTACAAGATGCCTCACATTTACAAGAGTTATGCTTGCTGTTATTGTTCCTTCCTTGCAGGATTGATTTTAAGGTTCACTTTGCAGAGCCCTTGCTGCCCACTGGATGTGCCTTGGATTAATGCCAGTTGAAGGGAGTGGAGGCTATGACAGTGAATATTCGTATATATCATGTGAAGAGTACTGTCTGTTTTCCTAAAAAGTACATCTTCATGGGCAGCTGTCTTGATCAGAGAAAGACTTCAGCAAGTCTGCAGAGGGTGACTTTTCATTTTGTAGATCTGATTGATTAGAGAATGCTATTGCTTCCGTTATAGCAAGAGGTAGAATTAAGGGCTGTAACTACTATGGCTAAGGGTGGCATAGCCAAGTAGTTAGGGCCAGGACTCTTGAGTTAAGCACCACGCTGAGAGGCAGAATTGAAACCATGGGATTAAATCTGCAGACTTAAGTTAGTCAGACTCAAGGCTGGCATGAGGAACTTCAGGCATAATGTTTTGAAGCATCAGGCAGGAAACAAATGCTTCAGCTGCCCTCTAGTCTCCTGGAAAACCACCTTCATTTCCAGGAGAAAAGAAGTGACATGTGCCAGATGTATGCGAGACTCTGCATTAGTAAATTAACAGGGCTGTAACACTCGGGCTTGTGCTGCCTTCTTTAATTGCCTGACATGCACATGGAATGCCAAATTATGTTCTCTAAAGGAAATTGAATGCAGATTATGCTTTGCAGCTCTTTGCACTATTGGTTAGCTGGTACCTATCATGCTGAACATCAGGAACTCACTCCAGAAGAGGTGAAGGGGCTGCTACTTGTGTAGTTCAGGTGCATGCCAGCGAAAGTCTGCAAAGTTGTGACAGTGGGGTAAGCTGTTGACCTTTTTCTAGCGTTGTGTCTTGGACTTGTCACTCTTGTTTCTGAGACCTCATTTACGGTAGCTTTTGAATTGGAAATAATTGTAAAGGACTGTGGCTGCTTTTATCTTTTATGTCCTCACATAGGGACAAACAAACCTTTAAAAAAGGAATAACTCACCACCACTATGTTATGTGGATGTAGTGCAGCAATGCAATCATAATTACTGTAGATGCACACACACATGTGTATACTTGGAACTGAATAGTTAAGGATAAAGTTAGACTATAAGGTGTGGTATAAAGCACAATGTAACCCACTGCAGGAATGAATTGACTGGCATCTTCTCCCTGCAGTCCAAGTGTTAGCATCCATTGAATGGTGATTTGTTCTTGGCTGTCTTAGGAGCACAGAAACAAAGTAAGATGGGAAGTAGTCAGTGTAATGTCATTAGTTAATCCCCATGTCCCCCTTCACTCCCTAACCCTCAAGCCTAAAGCAAAAAGGTCCTGGGTTTATGGCAGTATTTATTAGGTTCAGTTATGATATCAATTGCTAGAGGAGGAATGAAGACAAACGCAAACTACTGACAAGTTCTTCTACCATCTTCTCTCTTCCCCTATTTCTATCTGCTAGCCTTGTTAGGCTGTTGGTTGTTGAGCTGCAGAAAGAAGGTTTGCTCTGTTAGATAAAGTATTTGTTTGATTTCAATCCCCATCTGGTTTTTGGCACACTGTGTCCCATCTTCGCCTCCATCCCTGCCTTTTCCCTCATTTGTAGTAAAAGTGACATGATCACTACATGGTAAATATCTTATCCTCATTCCTTGTTCGTTTTCTCTGAAGTCTTGACGTCCTGTCTTTGTCATCCTACCTATCAGGGCATAGCCAAATTTCCTTGGGATTCTCTTGGCTTTGCATCATCAGTTGGTTACACATGGCGCTAATAACACAAAGGTGATGGGGTTGATCCCTGTATAGACCATTAACTTTAAGAGTTGAACTCAATGATTCTTGTGGATCCCTTCCAACTGGGAATATTCTGTGATTTCTATGATCTTCACCAGTTGCACATACCATGGTGAGCTGCAGGTGAAGGCAGCTAAGGCCCTATAGCTCCATTCTGTGAGAAGACTGCTGCAGTTTATGGGATAAGCATTAGTTCATATAATCCTTCCTCTGACGCTCTATTCTTTCTTGAATAGAGAAACCATAGTAGTGGCAATATATTATCAGCTGGTTTCTGTACTGCACATAAACAGTCTACAGTGCCACGGTTTGTTTAGACTTAGCATCTGCTTGCTCTCTCCTTTCAGGGTGGTAATCTGGAATCAAGAATGGCGAGACTTGTATAGACCCTGGTGAGGGAGTTTGGACAGGTCATTTACTACTGTGACACACTTGGTTTACTCCTCTTTTGCTCATCTGTACAGTGACAAAAGAGCTAATGATTAAATTGAGTTTGTTGTGGAGGTATTGACTTGCATCCTGCCCCTGGAACACCCTTTGCTAGAACTGTAGATAGCAGCTATAGATTTTTTCCAAGGCTGCATGTAAATCCTACACTGCCTCAAGCAGTATGGTGTGTACTTGAAGGTTTTTTTGGTGACCAGTAGCCTGATCATCTTTGATGCTCTCTCACCTCTATCCCTGGAGACACATGGTAAACGATGTTTTCAGACCCAGACTCCAGTGCAGATGGTTTTAGCAATAGTGACAGAACTTTTAAAATAATTGCCTTACCGAAGTTCAGTTGGTAATCAAAGAGGATTGAGACAGAGCACTGGATTTGTTTTTCTCCGTTTGGAAAGTCTTTTTCAGGTGTTTCTCCTGTTCTCAATAAAGACAGTATTTGCTGATACACATTTGCTGAGAGTGGGCTGGGTTCACCAGAGTGTTCCAGCTGCTCTGCAGTGCTCTGGAAATGCAAACCAGCTGCAGATCAGGCTTAACTCAAGCCAGGTTTGTGGCTGGTTTGCATCACTGGAGCAGTGTAAAGTACCTGAAACATGCCAGCTAATCTGGCCTATTGGTGAACCATTATAAATGACTTGTTTTTCTTCGTGTTCTTTACATGTAGCTTTATTTATAGTCAAAGCCCATAGAAATTGCATAGATTGTATCATTAAGGCCAACTTTGTGTTCTAAACTAAAATGTATAAAATTAGAGTGTTTTTTAAGCCAGAACTTTTTCTTCTTAACTGAAATAAATTTATCAAATTACACACTGCTCCTCTGCACTTCTCTGTTATGGATTTCTTTTAAGATGCTTCTTCTTCTTATTAGATCAAATAATGATAAATCTGAGACCTAAAAGAGCAGGCTTTATAAGTTTTATTTTGCAAAAGGTGTACTCAGCTTTTATTGTAAATGCATTGAATTTTTTTTTCTAGTTTGAGAGTGTATGCAAGAGTTGTGTCATTATCACTATTGGCTGAAATTTACTGATTAGAAAATACTTTGGAGATTTTGAGAGAGGAAGAAAATTGGTCATCCGTGATTTTTGTTCTGTTTATAGTAAATTACAGAACTGAGATAAGTTACCTACCTTCAACAGTATGATGAGTGTTCAAAAAATGGCATAAATATTACTCACCAATTATATTATTCCATATGTAGTAATTTTTTTCTTAACCATCTCTTTCTCTGAGGCTCTTATAGTGTTGAATGTGTGTTTTTCAAACAGTATGATAGAAGAATGATAGAAGCACCATTACAGCTATGTTGATCTACACTTTTTTCAGAACCCAGAATTTTTGCTCTTCATCTAGAAATACTTTTGTATAATGAATATGGTATGATTAAAAACCCCCCATTTTCTGGATAAGCATATTGGCATTCAAGTCAGAAATTGTATTCTCTGATCAGCTGTATATTGAAAGAAAACATGTCAGAATTTGCGAAGTTTTTCTGGACTTTGAGGCAAAATGCCGAAGAATTAATTACTGCCTCATATTAATTAAGATAACAATGCAAAGCCCTTCATTAGAAGCATAGGAAAAGTTCTTCCTTGGTCCTTGGAGAGAATATTATATGCAAGCCCTGTTGTGTGGGTTGCAAGGTGTCACTGGAATTTATATGCATTACTTGTCTAATTGCAGTAAATGTAGCATGTCCAGATAGGTTTAAAAGTTGGATGGCTGTTTGTTACTTGCTGGAAATCACTTGAAACCTTGCTACTCAGAGGCAGCTGTTCACAGGTCCTTCACCTCTCCCCAGAGATAGCTGGAAGACTCTGTTGTTGGACCCTGTCTTTTATGGCAGAAGCAGTAAACATGACAGGTTGTTTGGGAGCCATCTGTTTTAAAATGGTTGCTGCTTTGTATGCAGTAATGAACTTGAGATCAGTTTTCTGTCTGTCTTCATAGTAACAGCCTTGTTTGGTGTCACAACAGGTGGAAGTTGATGGGATGAAACTGAATGTGACCAGCGAGTGGAACCTGGCTTCACCCTTGTTGTCTGTCACCATTGATGGCACGCAGAGGACTATACAGGTAATCTCACCAAAGCCTCTTTGGGCATACAAATAACACTGAAACGTGGGGTCTGAACTTGCTGCATCATAAAAATTACGTGATGTTGTACAAACAGCAGAATGTTTCTACTTTGAGACAAATTCACTTCACTAAAGCTCTCATGCACTAAAGCTCTAGATGCACGTGAAGCTACTCATCTAGAGTTTTGAATATCTTACTTTTAATGAGAAGTTCCTTATTTAGATAGAAGTTTACCCCATCATATAGGCTCTCTTTATTTAGTGGCTTGTGAGGAGACAGAGAATCTTAATCATGTAAAAAATAAGAAATGGTTTACTGCAAAAAAACAACCAACTGAAAAAAGCCATAAAACCTCCCTCCTAACCTAACTCACAACAAAAACCCATGTGGGGACCTATAGTAAAATTAGTCTTATGTTTGGATTGTGTGATTGTTACACTTTTGGGCTTTTGCAGTTTGAAAGTCACAGGGCAGCGCATCTCCCATGTAACTTGTTTTTTGTATACTTGTAAGAAATATGATTAGTTTCATAATTTTGAGAAGATAAACATCGAAAACATCCAAAAGTTATGTGATTTTAAGAAAAGAGGACTGAAAAGCTTAAAGTGTTTGTGTTTTCTTTCCTTCTGAACACTTAAATGTTTGAAACCAGCTCTACAGACCAGAGAATGCTTTTCTAAATGTAACCTCAGTCAGGATTTATATATTTGTTGACAAATCATTTATTTACAAATATCTATTGATCCTGGCAATAATGAAAAACAAATCAAAACTTACTGAAAGTGTTTTCTACAGACAACAGAATCTATTTCCTATACATTTATCAGTGATACAGTGGTCAGATTTCTCATCATTTACAGTGAAATGTGTGAATTTAGTTTTTCTTTTTTACCCCTCTTTTTTACTCTGCTAGAAACACTATTTTTGTTTTGATTGAATTTAAAAGACTGCAACTTGAAAATAAAAAATTATTTTATCTTTCAAGGTTAGTATTGCCTGAGAGTGAAATTTTCATTATGTTCCCAAGTAAATTCTGGACTTAAGTTCTGTAGGTTTCTTGGGAGGTTTATGTCAGCTTCAAGGAGTGTGTATATCTAAAATAATTTTCTATTTTTAGGTATGTTTTTCTTTTTTACTCTTTGAATACTGGTCTATTTTGGTGCCATTTAATAAAGTACATTCCTAATTTTGAACAGGAAAAAATACCAAGATACGAATCTATAAAACCTGTCTAGGTGAAAAACATTATATTTAGAATGGATAACTGTGTTCACAAGACCTCATTGCGAACCATATTACTGTATGACTGGATATATAATTAATAGTAGTAACAGCATTTAGCTAATAATAGTTGAATTGGCCCATAAAATTAGTTTCAAAATTAATGATCATATGATCTGAAGATGTTTTCTTCTGGGAGCTGAGCCAGCAATAGTGTTACTTGCACTCCCTGAGTATGACCAAACTCTATGAAATACTGCAGATCTAGCCACAGCAACATGCTATGAGCTGACTGCATGGTATCTAGCCAACAGACTGTGGAATAAGCACATATGTTGTTTCCTTCTCAGATTTTATCCGCCTTTGCTTTTAGCAAAGAAACTCAGTAGCTTGAGAAGTTATTAATCTTTTAGTGTATATATGTAAATTTATGGGAACCTTAAACTTGACCTCTGACAGTCACTCACTGGAATCAAAATTGGTTTTTCGGTTATGTATTTCTGTAGATTTGCCCCACTGCAAGAACCAAATTAGACAAGTGTATTCCTGTAGGTCAATTTGTCTCCAAAAGCAATTGACCCCTGAGTCTTGAAGTATCTTCTTTCTGCAAAACTTAGCCCTAGAGCCATTTAAGCAACAAATATGGATGAATTGAATAATTCCAGCTGTGCTTTATTAATTTGCAGCCAGTCTAATTTTTCTTCATAGTTGGTTTCATTCTTCTAAATTTGCTCAACCAAATACAATCTTTGTGTATGTTTCATTTCTTTGAAGGTTTGATTTATGCACCTTTGGCTCAATCCTGCAGTCTGGCCACAATCTAGCAAAGCACTTAGGCATACAAACAGGGAATAAATAATTTAAAAATGTTTTGGTTTGAAATATATTTATGTAAATTATAGTCTAGACATTCAAATTTTTGCATATATGTTTAAAAGTAAGTTATTAAGCATGCTTCTCTATTTTCACTCCTCTGCTAAAGGCTCAATGAGAATTAGAGCAAAGCAGAGCACCAACTCTGCTGCAGAGTTATGAAGGACCTTTGAGTTTAAACTCATGTTTTCTGGGATGGTTTCTACAGTATGGGACCTGAGTGCCTGAGGAGAGGTATATGCCCTGGTCACAGTCTGTCTAGGGCATACCAGGGCACAACAAGGATGTGTGGCAGCCCCCCTCCTCCTGCTTTTGTTTCCTGTGTGAGGAAGCCCATCTGTGTGCAGCAGATGGGAGCTGTGGAGTGCCTGGCCAGGTCCCCAGATGAGAGTGGGACCAGAACCCTGGGGTGCCCTGCAGGTCCTGTGGCTGCAGCATAAGGACTCTGAAATCATTGTGCTGCTTTGGGTTACTGTGAAATCCAGGGGATGTTATACAAAGTGAGGAAGTGGTGAAAACTTGGGATCATTTGAGCAAAAGATTTCTGGGATACAGTCTCCAGGGATGGGCATGTAGGAAGACCCCATGGCATTTCTTGTAGCACTCAGATTTCATAATGGGAATTTTTGTGGTTGTTTTTAGTAGTTCCTCAGTTAATCCCAGTTTCTCAGCATTTTCTCCACTTAGGACTAAACTCTACCTCTCATTTGAGGCTGAATTCAACACATCCTGAGGTGTAGGATTTTGTCCACCAAGCAAATGACATTTTTTTTGTACAGAAATACTGCACCAAAATGGTTTCCCATGCTTGTTTCAAAAAATGTTAGTGACTCAGAATTTGACTTACACCTAGCTATATTATGAATTTGGACTTTTCCTTTGCTGAAAAAAATCAACTATAGAAATGTAATTGCAATACACCTTCCTCAGATTTGAAGGGACTGGATTTTATTTAATTGGAAAAGCATATTTAAAATACTCGTATATATAAAACAGGATTTGAATATGATATAACCTTTTAGGAAATATTTAGAATAAAAATAAATGAATAAATGAGGGTCTTAATGATTCCTGTGAAAAGTAAGTGGAAAATGGAGGTTGATTTGAGTTGTGGAAAGGAAAAATAAGAATTCCAGTGGAAACTGGAAAGGAGAATGGTGGCTCAGTATGGTATCCTGGAAAGTAATGACAGTTGGAAGAAAGACAACAGGCATATTTTGGGACAATTAGGGCATTTTTACTTCTCTGTCTCTCCTCCCACATACAAGTAAGTTAGATTTCAGTGAGTCCTGTGCCTGCAGAAGTTGTCTATGACCTCTTCTGTCTCCCAGTATGAACTGGGGAGTAGGTAGAAGGAAGGAATAAGCTATCTTTTTCCACAGAGTTTGAACATCTTTTATTCCTCGTGGGAGCTAGAATCTAAAGGGACCTCAAGATAAATCAAGGAATCCATGGAGTCCTGCAGATGGGCTTGAACCTAACTGCAGCTCTGTCCTTACTAGTCAGGTTGCAAGTGTGTGCCTTCTGCTGGGACACTGCACAGGAAGACCAGATATCCACAGGGTGAGCAGGTTGCTCAAGAAGAAAATGCATCTAGGAGGAGATCCTCAAAGCAACAACTACTTGTGTTTGGGCAAGTTGTCAAAAACCACTCCACTGACCATTCAGATTTTGAGGCTGCTCTATGGCACTGCTACATGGACAAATTTTACAACTGCTTAGTGCTGTTGAATGCTGTGTCTTCATTGATCCCACCATCTAACACTCATCCTTAAATACCTTTTACTTGCTGATAGTTCCTCGTAGCAAAAGGATGCTGAGCCAGAACCATAGAATGGTTTAGTTTGAATTATTTGTCACCATCTTTGCCAATACTTTTGTACTCCTTAGTTCCATCATATGCACTCAACCTTTTCATTGCCAAACTGTTGGACCTACAGCTCTGCTATCTTGCTGTTATGAAGCCTTCTACCCTCTAAAGGTAGTGCAGGAATTCTACCTGGATCCTGGGAAACTTTTCATGGCTTTTGGCACCTTCAGCAAAGCAATTTTACAATAGCACTGGTGATACCTCCTTTTTTTTAGTATTTCCTGGCTTTTAGAGGATTAGTCCCTGATGAACTGAAGCTGTGTAGGATGTGGCGAGAACTCAGCTGGACAAGGTCCTGAGCAGTTCAGTATCACTTTGGCATTAGCCTTCTTTGAACAGGGAATGTGACTACCTGATTTCCAGAGGTCCCTCCCAGCAAAACTGTTCTGTGTCTGTTGGGCATCCGAAACTCTGCAGTAAAGAGGTCTTTATCAGTCACAGCAAGGTGTAATTAAGAGAGTAATGGAGTTGCTAAACAAGAACATGATCCTGTAAATCTGAAATCATCAGTCTCAAGCTTCAAGTGTTTTTGTGAATGAAATAGATGAAGATTTATCAGGGGAGCTTTCTCTACTTAGTGTTAAAGGGAATTTGGTGATGGCATCACTTATTTTTTAATTTAATTTATTTATTGCATCAACAATTGCAGCAGGAGCAGTATATTCTGCATCCTGGGGTATGACAAATATAAGTGCTTCTCTGATACAATGTTTCTTTAGATTATTATTTTGGTCTATAATAACAGAAAAAATGAGAATGGTGGTTATGAAGTCTTTGTTCCAGGGAAATGTCTGACAGGAGAACAAAGCCTTTGCCCAAGTAATCATTTCTTACAACTCTTTAGAGACTTTTTTCATATGTGCAATTTTTTTTACTTTTATAAGAAAAATTACCTTTTTTGTCATTTTGCCGTTTTGAGATCTCAGATGTAATCTGTGATAATGATAGGATACATTATATAGGTTTTCAGTCTAAAGTACCATTACCTCAGAATACTTATTTTTTTAACCCCTGAAAATTATTTTGGGAAGGTTTAGTGAGCAGTGTTCATGATTGCTTGACAGTCCATTTTTTAGTGCTGTGTAATTACTGCACATACTCCGCTGTTGTCCTTCAACCATGATTTCGAAATTACTCTTGCTAGGTTGTCTCCAGAAGAGGGACTCAGAATGATCTGCAGACATTTGGTTATCCTATACCCACCCATCCTATAGCTGTACTTTCGGGTAGAGAAAAGCCAGTGTGAGCCCCAGCACTGAATTCCTGATGGCCCACACTGGTTAACTTGTAGCTCACTCCTGGTTTTTTTTTCAGCCTGTTCCAGTTATGGCTAACCTAGCCAAATCTGGTACAGATTTCTTGGTCCATGGTTCAAATGGAGAATATGTGAAGGGAAGAGGATAATTAAAGGGAACCAAAGCTCATGAAACTACAGCAGAAGAGCTAAAAGCACACACCATTCACTACCTTTACCAATTTTTAAATGAAAACGAATATACTTTCTTTTTTCCATTCAAGAAGGAAATGAGTGATCAACTGAGAGTTCAGTCAGTCCCTCTGAAATGGGATTGGTTTTATCCTGTCTCATTCAAGATGTTAATCAAACAACATTAGTTGTCATGGTATCTTATGCCATATTTTTTTCCTCTTGGAGCTATACATTTTCAAGACAAACAATATTCAGGATGAATAGGGATTCTGTATGTGTCCAAGGACCAAAGCACTGTGTTCAGTCACTGACAGACATTGTAGTTTTATGGTATCTATACCCTGAAAGATGAGAAATGGTTCTCTTGAACATGGTAACACATTCAGAGAGCAAAGGGGAAGGAAGAGGAGGGGCGTAAGTGAGAAAGGACTATGGATCCTGACAAGAACTTTTCTCAGGGCAGTCACACACATTATCAGATCTGGAATGGCATGGCGGCATTTTGACTGCATAATCCCCCCTTTATAGAAACAAGATGTACCATGGCATGCCAAAACAAGGGTAAAGCTTCCAGAAGTTCTAGTCATAGTGTGATTTAATGTAGTAACAGCAAAAATTTAGAAGTTCACAGAGAAGGCTTAAATGCCTAATTATTGTATTGTTGTAAATCTTGGGTTGAGGTAAATGTCCTTTAGATTAATTTTTTACTAGCACCAAATAAACAGTATTTCCAGTGGAGGTTTTTTTTTTTGGTTGTTGTTTGGGAGGGGTGGGATTGTGTGGGTTTGTTTGTTTGTTTTGTTTTGATTGTTTCTTTTCTGTTAGTTTTAAAACCTGTCATCTACTTCTTTGTAACACCTACCTATCTCAGAGCATTAAAGAAACACATGAACATACTTAGAAGGCACTCTCTGTCTATGTAATAGCATACCTGCAGTCGTTTTAATATAAAAAAAACCTTGTCAAAAAGTGACAAGTAGCAGTCACATTGGATATCACATAAAGAAATATTGGAAAGGATCTGTGTTTCTGTTTTTCTGTTCATGGGAGGACAGAAATTCCCAAATCATCTACTGCAATTGAATCACAAGCATTAAGAGAACTCTTAAAAAGTGGTGATATGATGCCTCAGCCTCTTAGAAACTGCACCTGCACAATTGTCTGTATGAATTGATGCCCTGTAAGCCACTCATCCTGTATTTAACATCTATATTTGTACTGTCAGGGAGCAGATTGCATTTAGTCCCCGGTAAGGGGCTGAGGTATCTTGCAACAGGTGCCAGGGGAGGCCAGTATTTCAGCATTCTGGCAGGATTCCTTTTAATGGGAAAGACTACTTCAGCACAGTGCCGCTAACATCAGTCTTAGACATCTTTCACAAGTCAAAATGCTCACACACATCTCTTGATCATCTCTTTTCCCACTGGATGGCTGCTGCCCTTGTAAGAACCTGGGAAATGTGGACATGCCCTGAGGAAGAACAACTCACTGAGGCTTCATTTACTATAAAGTGTGAACTGAAACTGGTAAGGGCTAAAGGTGGAGCAGTGCACAAAATCAGGCTAACTTCCCATCTGTAGTTTAATGCTCTAAGGGGAGAAAATGATGGCACCACCAGTGGAGAATGTTAAATTATGAAAAAGTAGGGTGATTCCTGAAGTGGAAAGGCTTGTGAGGGTGAACGAGTCTGAACGTGCAGTGCAATATAGACAGACTCCAGCACACTGCAAATCTTGGTCACATTGCTAGTCTGGGATTACATCCCTTGACTGGGATTTTGCACAGTGGAAAGGCAGTGCTGAAATGAAGCTCTGCTTTCCAGAAGGAAATGGAAAAGGAGACTTGTAAGGTCAAATCAATCACCCCTTTTTGTTGAGAGGGTGACTTAAAAGTTTCACAGCTGCTTCTGCAGCCTTTTCCTCCTTTCTGACCCAACCATGGGACTCCAAAGGTAGGAATGATATGGATCGAAGATAGAGCTTTCCAGATGTCGAAGCACCCTCATGAACACAACATCTCATAGATTAAGTACTAGAAAATGAATCTGTTAGAAGTTTAGAAGGTAAAATACTTTGGGGTTTTTTTTCCCCCTGACTTCACTGTTGTAGGAATACTTTTTTTTTAATTAAACCTATCTGGGGATGATTCTGGTTTTGTTAGGTGGAATTTTCAAGAATTTATAAGTATTCACCAAAAAGTGGATAGCAATCCTCCATTTGAAATTCCTGGCATAAGGTGTTCTGGATTTTTGTTAGTGAGCAGTTGAAATGAAGCAATAGGGGTTGGGCTGCAAGAAATTCTATATTCTGAAAAACAGCTCCATGCTGGGAAACTGCCAGTGTTTCGCTCAAAGTTTTATCTGTAGCCTATCCATAACTTTTCTGGGCTTGTAATTTTGGTTTTGGTTTGGTAGTTTGCTACATGTTGTCTGACTGGGAATACAGTCGTGCCTTGAAAAATTTGCAAGGAACATTGGCTGAGTGACAGTCTGTGTGTTTTCTGTCTCCAGAAAAAAATAAATGGTCTCCAGCTTTTACTTTCAGCCAATAAAGGCAGTATATGGTACTTCAAGATAATTGTGTTTCAGAAGGTTGTGTATCTATTTATCTGGTTGCCTCTGTCAGTTCAAATTAATTTTGATTTTGGGGAATATCATTACTTTTTCATTTGTAAGCAAAGCCAAAAAAATTGCTTTTGGTCTGTTGCAGTTTTTGTTTTTGTATTATTCCTTTTCTGCAGCTGCTCCCTTCCAGTAGCTTGAGAGTCTTAGAGATCAGAAGATTTGTGGAAAATATTCTAAGATCTTGTTGTTGTCTAATAATGTCAGTTAAGAATGTCTTTCAGTAATATATATTTTATGTTTTCTTGAGCTGCTTTATCCTTCTTCTTGTAAAGATTGTTATCATTTTTATCTGCTAGTGCTCATCCATTGCAGGCTTAATGCAAAGCTGATTGTAACCCCATTGCATCTTACAATGAATACATCATTGATACCCAGCTAAGTGGAAATAATTTTCTATGGCAAAGCAGAAGAATTTAAAGTCATATCACACTAACCTCTTGTAATTTACTGGGATTTGCAGATTAAAATGATTATTTGTGAGATGACTGTGGTGTAGCATACACAAGATAGAGGAGGAGAATCAAACACATTTTGCATGATTGTATACACTTTTCTATTTTTACATGTGTGCATAAGCATTTTGTTTGTATATACATAGCATATGCAGTATAACATACTGTAACCTGTGTGTGTAAAAATACATATTATATTTATGTAACACTCACACCCATTTGACAGCTTTGGGACAGCAGATGGATTTTTTGAAGTTGTGATTTTTTTTCAAATTTGAGTTAGCTTGTTGCTTTCTCATAAGGAAAAAAGAAATATACTTTTAACTCACGTGATACTAATTAAATTAGTTTGAAGCTCTGCACACTGAATCAACCAGAAAAGAAATTGGTTATGTCTAAGGTTGCATAATTTATGTCAACAATGTAATTTTACTGTATTGGCAGGTAAACACATGGAAATGTTTGTCTTTGAACAAATGATAAATTTCCCTTGCCTTTTTGGTGTAAACCTCCTAGTAAATAACTTGCAATTTATTAGGAGAGCAATGACAATGCATGTAATTAGCTATTCTCTATTGTTACTTCTATTTGATTACTTTCCTGCTATCACATGCAATATGAAACCATCTATTATGAGATGTAGAATATGTAAATATCTAACTTTACAAGAGAAACTGGAGACTGATCCTTTTTCTAAAGAGGTGGGAAATAAAAGAATAATTGTTAACCGTGTCCTTTCATTTTCTTGAAAACATCAATTACATTTACAAATCCCAGAAACGCAAGCCTGCCAGTGGAACAGAAATAACTCTTTTCAGAAAAATCTAATCACATCTAATAGCTGAAATTTATTTACTGTAATTTGAAACATTAATTATGATAATGTTCTGATTTCTTTTGTAGACAGTTCTCAAAAGCCTGGCAGTTTTCTTTTTGGTCTGGCTGTAACGTATATTTTGTGACTTAGAGAATTTCTCCACCTTTCCTTCTTCTTTTTATTTTTTACGTACACCTGTGATGGAAATTCCTTTTCCCCCTCTGTTTCTTAACAATTTTCTTCACCTTCCCCATTATCCTCCCCACCCCAGATGTTAATTTAAGAAATGGATTTTAGTGCTTTTACTGACTTTAAATGTGATCAACACTGAATGTAATGTTTTGTATTTTGGACACAGAAAACAGTAGAGGAACTGCTGTAGTGTGATACCAGTGTGCTCCAACAGTGTCAGGGCAGGAAAAATGCTGCTGCTATCTTTGTCTTGTCTTGAAGCTAAGGCTTTAGAAGGTGCCTTCTTTATATACATATTTATTTGGCTTTATTAAAGTGATTATTAAATTATTTTTGAAAGGGCTTGGTTTTTGCTATGCTAGTTTATTTGGGTGCAAGTAAGAGAATAGATCTGTGTGAGGAAATATTTTAATGATTTTCTTTTCAGTTGTGAAAAGTAAGTCAAGTTGTCAAGATACCTGGCTTTACTCTGAAAGCCTTTAAAGAGAATGACAAAAGAGCTCTATTTTTTGTTTTGTTTTGTTTTCTAAGTTGTGTTTTTCTGTGTGACAGGGAGATTAGCCAAAAAAATGGAATTTTTATTAGGACATGAAAAGGTCTCTAATGACCCTTGAAAGCGGACAAAAGGGTAGCACAATAAGTGACAGAACTCTAACGAGGGTGGAGGGCATTCCAGGAAAAAAAGAAATTAAATCCTTTAATTTTTTTCGGCTTGCCATTTTCTGACAGCTTATCAAGTGGTTGGGACTTGTTTGTTTTGGCATGCAGTTCATTCATTGTAGGCAGCCGGTACTTTGTTCTTCTTTGTGGTTTCCAAAACCTGATTGTGTTTATCCTAGACTGTGGGAAAAGTGTATATTCCTGTTTCCTTTATAAAAGTAAACGTCAGGTTTTGTATGAAATTTTATTTCCCATATTTTCCATTCCATTAATCATTATTGTTGAAATATGTCAGGCTCTGGCACATCACCCTTTGTTTTCATATGATTGTACAGATTGCAATGTCAGTATGTGACCTGTTAAGTCAAAAAATGAGCATGTTTGGGCTGTAGTAATTATTACTTCATAAAGTGTAGCTGAGGAACACTCACCATTAGTGAAAAGGGACCAGGATTTAATTTATTGCTATTAAAATTGTTTTGAGGGATATCTGGCTATTGTTGTGTAGCACTTTCTCATTTGGTCTGGACAAGACAAGACTTAGGGGAGCCATGGTAAGGGCTCTTCATATTCGTAGAGGTAGCTGTAGAAAGGAAGGGAATAATCTGTGCTTCCTGTGTGTAATGAAAAAGATGAAAATTAATATGAGTAATATAGTTTGAAGTAAGGGTTATTTTAATCAAATATTAGGAAAAAAACTTCCTGATGGTAAAGATGCAGAGCACTGGGATAAATTGTTTAGGGAGGCTGTGAAATTTTTGCAATTGAAAGATTCTGAGAATGAGTTAGAAACACATCATTTGGGAGTCACACTGGTGTGTTTTGATTCTGCTGGGAGTCTTAGGCTAGAAGATATCTTAAGATTATTTGCAGCCGTGTTCTTATGATTTTTTTGTCTTTAAAATGCTGAAGATTTCTCTGCAGTTCTTTGCAATAATACTTATCTTCTCAGACCTGTGCTTTAGTATGTTTATGCACACTTGGCATTGTGTAAAATGAGGGCTGTGTTCCTTGTGTTGGGACCTATGTGGGCCATGGCTAAAACAGTAGGAACAAAATGTGAGAAAAAACTTTTGACACTGAAGGAGAAAATGATTCACAGGAAGAAAGAATTCTTTATACGTTCTGCATATTTAAATTATGTTTAATACTGTGTGAATCCAGTAATATATTTTCTCTTGCATTGTCTTACGGCTTACTGACAATGTAATATTTGAAGACTCTTTAATAACTTCAATCAACTCCTGAACCACAGTAGGTGACCAGACATTTCATAAGGTCATTTTTTTTTCTGTTTTCAAAGTAGCATCATTGGAGGTTTGCATTTTAAAAAGAGATTAAAATGTCTCTCATTAGGAGAGAATGAAGATAATACTAAATGTGAGTAACAGGAATACAGAATCACAGAGATGGCAGAAGACTCATTATTCAGGACATTCGAGCACAAGGTTGCTCTGTGTTGTACTTGGCCATATTTGCCTTCATTGTCCTTCAAAAATAAATTTTATTGAGTTGACTGAACTAAAACCAAAATCTGAGAAGTATGGTTTAGGCTTTTAGTACTTCTGTTGAAGGAAATTGTTTTATCTATTTTATCTGTTGTATAGATTTATGTATTCAATAATTTTTGATTACTTTACAGTGATGTGACAAAGAAAATGGAATGGTTACAAATTTTGAGTTGCTTTAATCAATTCTTACATTTGTGTTTTTCAGCGGATTTCTCGGAATGCCTCTGGAGAGACCAGCATTCAGTTTCTAGGCACAGTGGTAAGCATGTAATAACTGTGTATTGAAAAGAGTTAAGTTGGTAGAAGAATATAATGTAAACAGAAAGTAGCTAAATTGCACTTCTAGTACATTTACATTTGTAGTTATGGGAATATTGTATCCCCAGTATTATATGTAAATATTCTGAGTTTAGCAGGTGAACGTAAGCCAATTGAAGCTAATTTCCAAGGCACAGTATCTGTGTTCTACCTTTCTGTTGATTCAAGTCTGCATCTATTTCATTTAGAAGGGATCTAAAAGTAACTGCTTGTAGATTTGTAAGCTTATTGCAATATACTGAGGTTTGGTGCACGTCAGGATCAATCCCACTCTTCCTCACATCAACTTTCTGATCCCTATTGCTTCACCATATCACATACCCCTATGTCCCAGAGTGGATATCCCAGTAGCTGTCTTGGGAAAAACTGTTTAGTAACGCAAAGTGTTCTGTTCTTTTCTCACTCTAACCAGATTTGGTAGCTCTGTAGTTCTCTCAGATTCTGTTTGCTGGATGGAGGTATGCCTAAAATCCTAATCAGATTTTATATCATTAGATGGAATTTACTCTATAAAATTGTTCTGTGGAGCAGTCATGTATTATATACAAGTTCTGGTTAGGTCACGGATGCTTATAAACATACATGTGACTGAAGCAACTTCCAGTTCTGAGATTTGCGTGGTTAAAATGCAGCCATTGAATTTTTCCAAGTTCCATGTGCATTTAAAAATAATTTTGAAAATGAAATAATATTGAAGTATCCTCAAAAGTAAGTTGTCCTGCTTGCTGCCAATAGGTTTCACTGTAGTGATATTAACAGTCAAAAGCCTAGGAATGAAACATTCCATTTAGAATTTAGTCCTGATGTCTTTGTGTACTATTTGTTTTGGACACAAATGGATTAGGATTGCATATGTTCATGCTTTCATTCTACTTGTGATTAGTTCTTCTGCAAGTCCTATGAAGCCATTGTTGGTGAGGTCTAACACGGTAAAGGTAAACTTAACAAGAATACTTGCATTTATGTTTTTACCTTACATGTTTGCTTTTAGAAATGAAAAGTGCCTCTACAATTTTTTACTTCTATAAATACATCTCTCTGTATGCATATTTATTTATTTGTCTTATTCACAAGCAGAGTAGCAGTAGCATAAAGACACAAAAATGAAGTTTTCTGCACTGTATTAATGATGATGCTTCGGCTCTGGAGTTGCAACCTGTGTATGTGAGATTGCTGCTAGGTGGCTGATCAGATAGTCTTTGTGTGAGAAGAAAATAATTACTCCAAGTAGATAAGATATAAACACAAATGCAACTTGATAATACTGACTAGATTTTAACTGATTTCTCTCTAAGTGGGTGCTGTAGTAGGGAAAATTCTGATTGTGTATTTAGTGACATTAAATATTAAAACTGTTGTTCAAAGTAGATATGAAAATATTTTGTATTCTTTTGCTAGAAGTGCCCCAAAGTCTCACAGACCAGAACTCGTGTTCTGGGCCTTGTGCAACAGGAAAAGATTATAAAAGAGGGAATAGAATTGACGTGCATTTAGCTTTTAAAAAAATGATGATGAAGCAGCTAATGGATTCTTACCATTACCAGATCTTACTGACTGGCTCATGTGTGTTTATTGAATCCTAGTTATTTGGGGAAATCAAGTATGTGATTACAACTAAAATTCTCAGGAGGACTAAACAGAAAAGCCTTGAGTACTCTGAGATTTTTTATTTAATATGAATTATGCACGTCTTGCTGATCAAACCCAGAGAGAGAACTTCAGCAATCAGGGTAGAGAAACAGTAATGAAGTCTGCTTCCCAGGGTTCGTTCCAATACCAGTTTTCCCATAGAATCCAATCTGTTCCTGTGCTTCTCTTGGTTCTTCTAGCCCAGTGTCCTCCTTTCCATAAGTCCAGCTTTTTCATTTGTCCTTCATTCGTTTAACATCCTTGTCCTGTTCTGATTTAAACTTCATATACTCAGTTTAGGTAATGGGGGGAAGATACTATGGTATTCACTACAAATTACTGCACATATAGATACACAGTCTGTATTTGTGTACATGTGCACATACACAAATGTAAATGTTCAAAGAAAGAAAATGTTATCCTAATGAAGGCCCTAGAAATACATTTTGAGTTCACCATTACTTATCTCTTATTAAGCCGTTGCTAAATGCAGTTGACTTAGGAAGTGTTTGAAAGGAAAATTTAGCAGCAAAAGACTCTTGATTGCTCATTATTATTTTTATTATAATGTATTGTTATCAACATAATAAACAGCTTGCAAAGTTACTTCTCTACTCTTTTTTTATAGTAGCAAACAGAAGAAATAACTCTGAGCATTCTGTGTTTCTTTTCATCAGGGCAAATGTTGATGGCACTCCAGTGGTACCAGGCAGCATGGTGCTATGGAGTGTACAGACCACTGACCTGTCCAGCAGAATATATTTTTAGAACCAACTTGTAAGGAGCACAGCTTGCCTGGCTTGTCAGGAAGGCATCAGCTTAAATAAATGGCTTCACTTGATTTTTTGACATTGGGCTGTAGAAACAACTCTGCTGCTGGATTTTGACAAAACACGAGCCCCTGCTTCAGGAAGGCAACTCACACTCTGAGAGGAAATGAAAGCTGTGCTTCTCTATTAGAAATATCCTGGCTGTTCCAGTTAGTTAGGTGGAGGACAGAGAAGACTGCATTGCAGGTGAAAGACAACAGTATAACGTGAATTTTGCTGCATAACATATGGTAAACATCTGGACAGTAAGATGAATGTTTCTGTTAGTGTAGCAGCATATTTCTGTTATTTTAGAGGAGAACAGGAAAAATCATGTTGCTTTCTCCAGTGATATCATAACTTTGAGTGCGTACTGTTAGCATCACTTGGGGGTCTACATGGATTTGTAATAATGCTTTTGTTTGTTTCTGATCAGATGTAGAAATTCATTGCCACTTGAGCATTTCTCTGCTCTCCAAATTGTAGTGGCATTAGATAGCTTATTTTCTCCAAATTATTTCTTGATAGGGGGTTGTGAGTTTCAGATATGGTAGGAACTCATGCTTTTGGAAGATGTATGAGGATGTTTTTGCCTGGGGACCAAGCAACTTCTGTCTGTAAAAAATACTTGTTGAATGGGAAATTGCACTAGTTTGGTTTAATTTTCTCGTGAGGATAGCATTTTGAGTCCTGACTACTAAATTATTGCAGAGGAGATCCTGGGTTATTGCTGTAATTGAGATTTTACATGAGTTTTTGCTCATTTGTCCCCTCTGATGAATGTCACTAGATGTGGTGTGCTGATGGAGTCCTGCTATTCTGCCACTTCACACTAGATTTATTCCAATAGTGTATTTATTAATACCATTACCATAACAACAGTTAATCTGGTTGTGCTATATATTGTACAGAGAAAAAGGAAGCAAGATAGTACATGATTCAAATTATTGTCTAAAACTATGCCCAAAAGCAAGAATCCAGGAAATAAGGAAGCAGTCCTTTATGGGGTGTCTCCTGTGTGTAGGCAGCTCACAGAAGTAGGTTTGACAAAAATCACAGAATTGTTTAGATTGTAAAAAGATCTCCAGGATGATCAGTTCCAACCATTAACCCAGCATTGTCAAATCCAAAACTAAGCCATGTCCCCAGGTGCTGCATCTATATGTCTTTTAAATACCTTCAGAGGTAGTGGACTGCACTGCTTTCCTGGGCAGCCTGTTCAATGTTGGACAAGCTTTTACATGAAGAAATTTTTCCAAATATCCAGTATAAACATCCTCTGGTGCAGCTTGGGGCAGTCTTCTCTCATTGCTTGTTAACTGAGAGAAGAGACCAATCCCCACTTGGCTACAATCTCCTTTCAGGCATTTGTAGAGAGTGTGAAAGTCCCCCTTGAGCCTCCTTTTGTCCAGGCTAAACCACCCCAGCTCCTTCAGCTGCTCCTCACAGGACTTGTTCCCTAGATGTAAAGATCATATAAAACAGATACATAAAATCTATAGAAAAACACTAAAATCTATACACAGAGCTTCTGCTTCAGCCTCTGCAATTCAAAGAAATGATGTTTGAGTACTCAGAAGACCAAAGTCCACCCTTCATTCCTGTCTTTCTAATTACCCTCCATTTTCTGTTGTGTCTTTTGTCTTTTCGTTCCACCTTCTGTTCTCTTACGTGAGAGGAATGTTTTTGGCTGGCCCACTGCTGGCCCCAGTCATTTGTTGGTTATTCAGGCTTCTCAGCTGGACTTCAGCAGTGAAATACGTCTGGGCAGGCAGCCTTTAACACTAAGAAAGCTGCGAATATACAGAGAACTGCAGATTATTGTGCAAGCATTAAACGTATTCTAGACTGTGTGTAGAATTTGAAATAAAGAAGTTGTGTCTGTTCAGATAATGAGCGGCCTGGCTCCATCACGTCTGTAATCCATTGTCAGCTTTGGGCTGCAGGCCATGCTTGACTGTGGTGCTCTGCTGACCCAGTGGATCACTTTCCTCAAAAGAGACGGTCCCTATCCTCTGCTCATCATTTATGCTGTTTCTTTGATCTTCTCTAACATCACAGCAGAAATATAAACAGGTTTTTTTTTCCTCTGAGGAGTGATGAAAGAACATATATGTGACATACTGCTCAGTATATTACTTAAACAATATGGGGGAACACAGTATAGGAACCCACATGGAACAGATGGGAATTAGTCTGGCTTAAGAGTCAGGCCATCTTTAGGTGCTTTCTGAGTTTGCTAGCTCTGTTTTCTTGACTCATGCATGTCGGTGGAGATCTTCCATTGCTGATCGCCAATGGAGTGCTTTTTGCCACCTTTGATTTACAAAATACTTGAAGTTTTGCTGTGGTAGCTTCTGCTCACTTATGATGATTATTATTATTATAATAATAACCTGTTGATATTACACGTCCTTTTCTTCAGCCTTTTTGCAGACCCATTTAAAATAGTCCTCAGGCCCACCACTGCAACCGGATCTGCAAATTCCAGGTTGAGAATGCCAGACTTAGGAAAAGTAGTCTCTGTCAAGCCCTGGCCATACTTTCTAGCATAGCTGACATATATTCTAGTGCAGTAATAATCACAGTTAGTATTAATGAGTTTTGGATTTTAGCTTCTTCCAGATAGATTGACAAAGGGAAATTCCATCTGCAGTCAGGGTTATTAGTTCTGTATCCTGTTCATGACAGTCAGAAACGGAGAGCTTTATGTAAAGGCAATCCTCAAAATCTTTGCCTTTGCTCCTGTCATACTGTATTTTCTTATTTCAGTTATGTATCTAAGGTAATCTTAGGAGCTACAGGCCAGTATACTAACTTTTCTCACTGCTGATTCTCCCTTCTACTTTCTCTTGCCATGGCTTATCTGCTTTTGCTTCAACAGCAAACTTCCAACTTTTTGTCCCATTACTGAGGCTTACAAATTGTCCTGAAACCCTGCAGTCTGTGTATAATCTCATCAGCAGACAGCTTCCTCCTCCTTTTTTCCTTCTCCGTGCATTCTTGTAAAGCTTTGGCTGTATGGGTCTGATTCAACTCACAATGGCAAGTGTTTAACAACCTGCTTCTTTCACCCTTAGAAATCGTAGTTCTTAACAAGTTCTTTTCTTTCTTTATGCTTTTCTTTCTATATGCGACACTTCTGAAATTAGATACTGAAGATTTATGTGGACTTTCAAACATTGGTTGAAGACCTGCAGAGGTTACAAAGGTGGTATTTATTGGAGTATATAGAGTACTAACCACAAGAAAATAAATATAGGCCAGTAGGTGTTTATTTTGCAAGCTAATGTCTTTTTTAAAATGTTTTTTTTTACTCTTCCTATTCACAAACCTTAAGATTAGGGTCCCTGCTGATCTAAAGGGAATTGTATTGTTGTATAGGTTTTATTTTTCATCCATGTTCAGAGGCACTGTGAACCACTGTGCTTCTAGTAGTAGAACTATCATCAGTGGCATTTCAGTAGTGCAAAAGGCGTCAACAGAAAAAACATGCAGTGGTTTCTGAAAACAGTAACTTCCTTTTGAATGTGGGCTATGAGAATCCTGAGACTGGCAGCAAGGTACTGCAGTATTTGTGTAAAGTGAGTAACTCACACAACAAGGATTTCACTTGTGAAAGTAGTGATCGTCATTAGGACTCAGCAGTGAGAATTGTTCCAGTTCATGAGGTGTGAATGATCAGGTGCAGTCACACAGCTACATGTGCTGTTCACATTTCAGTTCTCGTATGTATAATTTGTATGTTTTAAAGCAGAAGGTATAACGACTATATTAAAACTGTCCATGGGGGGTAAACTCAAAAACACCTGAGCAATCTAGAAATATCAGTGTTACCAAAAGCCATGTCCCTACAATCAAAATAATTAAACTATTTTGGAAATCTTGCTCAGGATTCCTTTGGAAAGAGAAATAAGAAGGTGCTTGGAGTTCTTTCTGAATTTCGTTCCTGTGACTTAAAAGAAACTAGAAGAACAGAACAACTACAGAACAACTTCTTGTAGTCTTTGCCTGAGATCTCCTTGAGCAAGAGGTGGTGGTGCTAAGTGAAGCTAAAGATGCTTCAGGCACTTGTTGGATATGTAATTGGTTGCTGCCAAATTTCCCTCTACTGGACTATGGATTTTGGTCTTGTTTCTGTAACAGAGCCAGAAGACTTGTGAAAACATAGCTGTGGTACTTATAGGTAGATGGACTTAGCTTTTCTTTGGTAATTTGGCTGAAATTGATCAGCGGTTTAAATAGTGTATGTGGGTGCAAATTGGATAAGGAGTTGGGAATGGGGATTGAGAGGCAGAAATCTGCATTGCAAGCATTGTGTCCTTACAAAACTAGGATGGAATTAGGCTATTACATTTTAATTCTAATGTTCTGCTTTTTATTTATTTATTTTTATCTTGGTATTTTATCTGTTGTCAATTAGAGTTTTAATTTGCAGAAAAAAAATACGTGATGATATCACAGGTAGGTCAGGATTTCCATGAACATCCTTAATGTTGGTGGATTCTGTAGTGTAGTGGTCTTTGTTTATAATAAATGAGGCCCCTCATCCCTCAGAAATAAGCAAATTCGGAAAAATTAGGATTTTTGATTTTCCATGCTTCATTTGACAAGTTTCTTTCTTACATGAGAATTGTTTCTTTCTTGGTGCATTGGCTGGGAAATTTGAACCAAAACCACTACATTATGATGTGGTGTGAAGGTGTAACACTTTAAGGACAAGGACTGAACTTGGCTGCTTAGCCTGTTACTTCTTGGAAGACAAGTGGACGGCTTACCCAAAGGTGTAACTCAAGTGATTTATTTTGGCAGACTATGATTTACCACTGAAATTATTAATTGCTTAATTTGACCAAAGAAGTGTTGGTGGTTTTTTTTTTTGACTGTATCAAGACTGTTACCTCATAGTGAAGATGAGCATTTTCTTATGAAGATGTTTACTAAACATACATGTAGCCCATGTTTTTGAACAGCCTTTTTTTGTCTGCAACTTTGGCATATATCCAGGAACTGTTTAGGAGGCATTAATTTACATGACTTCGAAGCTTAACCAGGAATCTTAATGAAACGAAGGCATGATGAAGTTAGTAAAGCTAATTTAAGTCTCTGAATATAAATTTTAAATGAAGTTTTTATTGATAATAAATATACTTTGTTTCTCATTAGTCTTCTAGGCGTCAGTGGTAATATCAGTAAAATAAACATGTTTTACAAAGATTTAACATTAAAAATGCTATTAATATGACCCTTGGTACACCAGCACAATTAGATTTCAAAGTGAGCATTTAGGATGTAACAGCGATTAATGACAACCATCGAAAACAATTTTGAACTCCATCAGTTTAACTCAGGAGGGTAAACTTAATATGATAATTTATCTAGTTGAATTGTATCAGCTTAGCAGGAAAGTATGCAAATATGTGACCCTTACCTAGAATCTAAATGGATGCTGTGCTGATAGATTTATCAGTTCCATTAAAGAACTTTAGGGAACTTTGGAATTTCAGCAATTGTTCCCTTGGAGGTTGAAAACCAAACCTGATCTCATACTGGGACCATTCTGGTCTGCGTATTTCCATAATTTGCCTTTGCTACTAATATGACAGCAAGACGCAAATAACTGTTTCTAATAATATCAAATGGAGTTGTGGAGGACAGCATTTTAATGTAGTAAAAGACCTCCCCGTGGGGTTGTTATTGCCACTATAGAACAGCAGTTACACAGTTGCAACAATAGTCTCTTAATTGATTCGTTTAATTAGCAAGAGATGAAGCTTGTGCTGCATCTTGTCATCTGTTATCACGGGGGCGGCTACAGAGAGAATCTCTGCATTTGTCACTCTATACAGTCAGGTTTAAGCAGAGTAAAAGGCATTGCACCTATAGAGGTGAGCATTGATGAGAATGTTTGTGAGTGTGCATTCACTCAGGTTTTCAGTGTGTGGACATGCCTGCTTTAAGAACCTGAGTGGTGTCTGGGGGAGAATTTATGACAAAGCATTGTTTTACTGGGAGTAAATCTTAATCCAGCCATGCCAGGCATTTCTAACCTAAATATGCAAATCTAAGTATTATAGGAATGGTGGATTATTTGGGGCATCATTGTTGTAGACTAGATTTACTTGGAAGAAACAGGGTCAGATTAGTGAAACCAGCCATCTGCCTTGTGATTGCTTTTTCATGGCATTTTTGTCTCCAGACTAGATAAACAATGAGTTACATGAGCACATGGTCTGTGGTAGGGAGCATGTGTAAAAGAGGGAGTTTTTTGTGGTTGGTTTTCCCCAGAGTAGTTATGAATACAGATACAGTCCTTTGCTTGTTTCTGGGAGATGAAGTAATTTTTTACTGAGATCTATTTTATTTACATTTTATGGGTATGTAAATAAATATATTTTAAAGACATATAAATATATTTGGAGCTTCAGTTTCATTTTTCTCCTTGGCTTAGCTTTGTCTTCTGTTCAAGGTTATTCTTCCTTATGGAAGGAAATATTTCTAGCGGAGGACAAGCTTCTTGTTAAATGCTAATTAAGAAAATGAAGGTTAAGTTGGCATACTTCCATTGTCATAACACTGACCTAAAATAAAGGATCTCTTACTAATCTGCAATAAATTAGAGGGGGAAGCAAGTAATTCTGCATGTGAAACACTTGAGATATCTTCTCATGGTCTGTTTTTTTAAATGACTGTGCTTTGGGAGTTTTTTTGTTTGTTTGTTTTTAATTTTCCACTTATGTGCTGTAGTGTTGGACATGCTATCTAATTTTGGAATACAATGGTCCTGTCACTCTATAGCAATATGCTGTCAGAGAAGGCATGCTTTTTAGGACAATTTAAGTGAGGATTTAGCCCACTTATCATTAAAGATCCCATGGTAATTTCCACAAGGTTCTGAGATTGCTTCGTATTCTGAGAGTCTTGGCCAAAGTCCACTTTGTGTAATTACCTTCTGTCTGTGCAAATCCCTATTGCAATTTTAGATGTGTTTGGCATTTTTCACTTCCTGTCCTAAATAGTGAAAATATTGCTACGTGCTGCTCATAATTACTGTGGGTTATAGCCTAGGTTCAAATAAAGAGATTACTTAGTGAATTTTGTGTTCCCATTGTTAAAACTACAGAATATGTGACAAAAGATGAATAAACAGTAGGATATAAAATAAATCCACAAACTGATGAAATAACTCTAATATTTTGACTGCTTCACTGCATTTTGTCTGTCTCTGAGCTAAAGTATCTCTACTACTAGTACCATCATTGAGGGAAAGACCAACTCTCAGACCATGTCAGAGGTCAAACTTAACAGACTGCATGATTCTTTGAAGCAGGTCAGAAATCAGTGTGGGGCTCTAAGTGCTGTTGTCGTGCGCTCAGTTGACTTTTACGTGGATTTCATACATTTTTGTTCCCACAGTTGAAACCCTTGATTGTGTTAAGATTTGTCTCTTAACTAAAACTGGTTTCAGTTCCTCTTTCTGCATGCTTTCATGAACTCCAGAATGTATGTTCAACCACGCTGTCTTTAAAATGGTCCACTTCTGTGTTACCTTGTTTGATAGAATTTATTGTATTCTACTTGAAGTTAGTGTTTTCATCACTAAAGCCTTATATTACTTTGTTGTATGCCATGTCAAATCTTTTTACAGATATTTCATTTCCTCCTTCTAGTAATCCTTTCTTTGATTCTTCTGCCATATTTATTTTCTCCATCTTTTCTCAGGATGCTTCTCTTGTGTATTCCCTGTGTCAAACTCTTTTAGACACACTTGTATTTTGGGGTTTTTTTCTTTTCTTTTTTTTTTTTGCTCTAGAAAGATACATGGGTTGAGAAGAGAGATAATAGTATTAATCTGACATTAACCTTCATGTCTGTCTCTAAGTAGCATTTAGAAAAAAATAACCTTTAGAAAAATTGCTATTCATAGTTGTATAGCTACTACTACTAAAGCTACTACTTAACATATAAGTATTAGAGATGGGGGGGAATACCGGGGACTCTTGTAACACAAAAGTTGTTCCTTTGTTTATTAGATTTTCTTCATAGAATGTAAAATCTATATTTTGAAGCACTTAAATTTTTTCCCAGTGTTCATTTAAAGCTCTCTGCAAATAACAGGGGAAAATATTATGCAAGAACACATGAACACAGTTTCTTTCACTTTTTAATGTAACTAAAGTTTCACATAAATTCTGTGTAAAGTACATTGAAAACTATGTGAATGATGTTTTAAAAAAGATTCTGTGCATCCCTGCTTATATGAAGGACAGCAATCCATGCTGCTGCAAGCATTCACCTGGTACAAGCAGGCAGTCTCCATCTTTGTTTCATTCATGCTCTTTGATATTTATAGTCCTTGCCCACAGCAAGGCAAAGGAAGGTGAAGGACAGAGCAGTGGTAGTAGGAAGTGTCATGCTTTGTGTGACCATCTCCCAAACACCAGTCTTCTGTCTTGGAGAGATGCCATGTTGGCAGGGTGCACAGGAAGTATTCGCATAGCAAATTGTGTTATGAGCAGCAGAACCACAACGAGGTTCTTCCTGCATCTAGTGGTGTTTGATCGGGGGGAGGGAGAGAGAAAAGGGAGGTCAGGGCAATGAGGATAAAAAAGAAAGGCCCGCACTATTGTAAGGACAGTGAAAACAAACTGCCCCTGTGCCAAAGACCTTCAGCTTATGTGGCAGAGCAGCGCTGAGTGGGCCACAGGAATGTTCAATCAAGGCCAAAAAGCCCTGTGGGTAGGAAAGCTGTGGTAATGTCCTGTGTTTCCACTATAACTACTTCTCCTCCCTGCCTTAGAGCAACCTCCCTTGACATGCCCTCAGAAGCAATTTTCACGTGCTGCTTTCTTTGACATCAGCTTTTATATGAAGAAAAACAAAGATGTTTGAATTTTAAAATACTTACATTAGTATCCTGTTACAAGTTCTTCGGGCGTTCCTTGTTTTTTTGTGAGGGTTTTCTGTTGTTTTGGTGGCTTTTTTCTCCCTAGGTTTGTCTTTTAGTTATAAAGGAGCTGCAGGGAAGCCCTCCTTTAGCCTTTCAAGTTCCAAGCCCACTGTTAACATTTAACAAATACTCAGCAAGCAGAACAACCCAGTGTGCTTGCCGTACCTAAGCCAGATCTGGACACTGCATCAAGAGCATCCCAGCTACGTTCTGACAGGCATTTGTTCCACAGCCTGATTTTGACACATTGACTGAGAACACGAATACATGATCATGGAAATAGCCTTGTTTACGGTATCAAATGGTGGCTTTTATGAGGCACAAACTGTACTCAGGTGTCCTGTAAAGCAAAATACAACTTCTGTGAAGTTATGAAGCATCTCAAGATGCTAGAGAGGCAGTGAATTTCTCCACCCTTAAAATCATGCTGCAGGCCAGATGAAAACACAGAACATTAATGTTTCCTAATTTATCTTCAGTAGCCAAATGGAATTGCAATGTTACTTGTGGAGTAACTTTACACACACACTTATCCACAGAGAAGCCAGAGATGGCTCTTACAGAATATTTGAGGTTGAAGCAAACTCCCCACTCCTTCAAAGCAGGGTCAGTGAGAGCAGACTCATCAGGGCTGTGTCCAATTGGCTTTTGAATGTCTCTATGAACTCCATATCCTGACAATGTGTTCAGTAATTTGCAAATTCTTGGCTGTCCCCAGGGCACTGAGCAGTGACACAGAAGTGATGCAGATGAAGAAAAATTCAGGACAAGCAGTTTCAGGTCTGTGGTAATGCTGAGTGTAAAAGAGAATAATCATTCTTTGTCAGAACTTGTGTGACTGCACTGAGAAGTATCCAGTTGAGGAGAAGCTCCATTTCTAATCTGAAAAAGACTGAACACTTGTGGTGGAGACCTAGGTACATAGCAGAATGCAGCAGTGGTATTATATTCAGAAGGAGTTTTCAAAAGCCCATAACTGAATGATCCACTCTCAGTGGTTCATCTGCTGAGAACCCTGCATTAGCAGTGGTGAATTTTGAGTCCAAGACTGATCCATTTGTATTCTTTTCAGGTGGCTGTCAGTGCTGCAGAAGCTCCTCCACCTTTGTGCCAATTCTTGAAGCATTTTTCAAACCCGCGTGGTGTTTGTGGTGTTTCAGTTTTGGTCATGTGACAGTTGGCACTAATTGGTTCCAAAACCATTTTCAGCATCATGAGACTGCTGGGAGGCCCCTCCAGCTGTAGAGAAAACAAACTGCTGTTCTGCTTCTGATTTTCTTCTTGCTGGCTTGGTTTGTGGTTCACAAAGTGCACTCCTGTTCTGCTAGAATTATATTTGAACTGGCATCAGTAACATGACAGATGATCTTGTGAATTTACCTGAAACACCTCATCTGGAAAAGGATTATTCTCACTGACAGATGATCTTGTGTTGTTTCTGCAGCTTGTGTGCCTATGTTGGGTTGAGCATTTAGCCTCAAATTACTGACAACTCTTTTGAAACTGGTCACTGGCTGCCAAAGAATTTGGATGTGCTAGGGTTGGAGAATAGGCACCGCAATAGCTACTTGTTGAGTGGAGGTAGGGGAGTCTGAGCCAAGCTGACATCCTTGGGCTTGAAGGAAACAGGGTGGACTCCTGTTACCATAGATTCCTGGCAGTGTCTTTCTGGGTAGGGAGGAATGGTAAGAAGATGTATTAAGGCAACTACTTGAGGTTGTAGTGGAGCTATCAGGTTGTTGAACTCATTTTCCGTATATAAATTTTGATGAGCAGGGTAAAAAAAGCATCTGAGATGGAAGTCAGGCTGAAGGCTGTGATTTCCACCAATTTTCATGTGTGACAGTGTGAGATGTCTAGGATGAGGAAGTCAGATGCTTGGTTTTATGCACAGACTTCAAACTGAATGGCATATATCGTTTTTGGCTTCACTAGAGACTGCAATACTCTCCAGGCCATTGTGGCTTCTCAACAGCAGGAGACAGCAGCAGAGAAGTTCCCCTGCAGAAAAGCTTTGTACAAATGCAGGTACTTCCTAGGAAACTCCCTGCCACAAGCATCCTCAGCGTAGGCCTAAAAGCCTTTGCAGTTATTGGAGTGGATGTCACTCTCTCATGTCTAAACTAGAGCCACCTCTCAGTACCAAAGGATTTGTCTGTGCCTGATAGCTCAGACCTAGACCTCCAGGGCAGAGTAAGCCAGCTCTGTGCAGCTCTCCTGAGCTCAGCCTGAAAGTGCTCGTGTTTTGGTTTTGAAACATTTTTTATTTCATCTCAGAATTTCCTTATGTAATATACAGCTTAAAGTGATTTTCAAGTACTTTGGCTTCATCGTGGTTTTGTTTTCATAAAAACACCCCCATGCTTTTATGTTTGAAGGCTCCATTAGTGTCCATAACAAAGAGAGAGTAACACAGATGGTAAACATTTTTACCACAGAACACCAGCAGTGAACACCATATCACTGATTTAGGAGTCTCTGTACTGTGCTTGCTCAGCTGTACATAATCACTCTCATTTCCTTCCCTTGGGTTTCTGGCCAGCTTTGGGAGACTTTCCTGACGTGCTCAGTGAAGTCTCCCTGGCATTGCAGGGCTATTGCTCAGTTCTCGTGTCTGTCTCTTTGCGGAGCGAGAAGCTCCACACTGGAGCTGGTGTGAGCTTTTCACTGGCATGTTCTCTGGTTTTCAGAAATGTATTTTCACCAAATGTACAAGGCTAAAATTAAAATTCTTTTGTGTGAGGACAATATCTGCCTTAGCTGCCAGGCAGCCTTAGTGCATTTGAATGCCTCCCTGATACAAAAGATAATAAACCTTTGGGAACTGTGATTAGCCCTGCTAGGGTTTTGTGGGATAGTTGCCATGGTAGAAGCTAGTGAACATTTGATACAAAGCAATAACATTCTTAAAGTTTCAATTTTCATTCTGGGAATGCTGATAGAAAGATGAATGCTATGAATAAGGGTTGTTGGTTCTCTTTAGCAGTTCAAATAAAACTGTAACAATGTAATTTGGTTTGGTGCAGCATTTTACCAAGTCAACTAGCTGAGAGGTTCTTAGATTCTCTTCCTTTTCGCTTCTCTTTGTACAAACAAAATAGCAAATGTAGGCTCTGTCTATCAAAAATGCATGTAGCTTTTCTTTTGTACTTAGATGAGAGAGATAAAATCAAACTAAAATTTCACATTGGCATTCTGCTTGTAAAATAAAACAGTGTCCTTTGGGCCAGAGGAGGGTTTTTGGTTTGTTTTTTTTTTTTTTTTTTCCAAAACAAGCATACACTACAGTCTGTGTAGTGGCCCATTTTGGTGACTTGTTTACTAGTGTGCCTTTCATATCCAAATTCTTGGCTACAGACAAAGCATTCAAATACTTTTTGTCAGAAAAAGATGATGAAAATTGTCTGAAACTGGAGCCAAGTTCACATTCTCTGGAGTACCGTTTCAGCCTTTGGGAGGACTGTCTATTGCAGAGTAACTGAAAACTTGAGCTAGGTTTGTTTGAACAATCTAAACTTAAAGAAGAGACAGCAAAACAAATACTTTTTAATTCTTGTGCTTTTTTATATTTACACTGGCAGTGGTGTCTTCCTCAGATAAAACGTTTTGATATTAAGCAGTTCCTCTAATTTTACTGGGCTCTGTTTCTTTTTATGGTAACACACACTGTGCAGGAAGGTCATTATATGGGAGAAAAAAGCTGTCAGCATAAAAGAGAAAGTTAACATTGCACATGTCTTTGTTTATGGGGTTCTTGGAATGTGCTGTGACTTGAGCCAAATGATGGCTTAAATTGTTCTTTTTAATATGCTGGACGGCCCCTCCCTATGTTTTGCCAGTAACAGGTACTCCACCTTGTAAGTACAAATTGTAAAATAATCCGTGAACTCATCTCAAATGTTTCCTTTGTGGGTTGCTAGTACTTGCTTTAGAGACCATTTAAATTTTTCGTAAAGATTGGTGGAATGTGGTCGTGGTTGCCTTCCATGAACCCAACTGTGTGCGATGAGAACGTCGACATAAATAATTGAAACACGTATTGGTTTCATATGCAAAATCAATCTAGGTTTGTGCCAGTCTGTGTTGCCTGATGACCGTACATCACAGGGAGCCTTGCAAACTGCATTGGTGATTTTTGTCTCATTTAGTATTGCATTAACATCTGTGGCACAAATGGCCATTTATCACATGGTAGTTTTGTTTGAGTTCCAGAAGAAAGATGAAAGAAAATGCAGCTAGTCTACATTTTTTTAACTTCCATCCCCCAACCAGTTTCATGTCGAAGGTTAAATGAGGGCAAAGGGGTAAAAACACTGAATAACTTTCAGGTTACACAAGCAGCAATAAATTCTTCCATTTTGTACCTTAATAAAAGAATAAAACTTTGTCTTTTGTAAGCCAAAACTACTGCCTTTAGTTTCATCTTGAAATGAGGTTTTCTCATAAAATGTTAACCATCAGATAGATGTTAGCCATCTTAGGGATTCCTGTTGAACTAGTCCTGCACAGGCATGAGGAAGGAGCCCTGATGACTGGGAACATGAGAGATCAAATCAACAATTAAAAGATAATAGTGAATTGGGAAGGAAAGGGAAGATGACTAGCCAGGAAGAATTAGCCTGAGTCAGGAACAAATTTCCTGAAATTACTCAAGCAGGTGCTTAAAGGGAGGTGGGTTGTTCTCTTAAGGAGTGATTTTTCAGGAGTGTGGGCCAGCTACAAGAAGGTCTGACAGGCCATTGAAGAAAAAACTCCAGTGGGGAAGAGAAGGATACTGCCTCATAGGGTCAGAGAGAAAACAGTGTACTCCTGAAAGACTGTAAGATTTCTGCTCTTCCCCATGAGAGGCAATGTGCATTGTTCTATGAAGGAGGCTAATGTGCTAGCCCACTGACCTTTTCCAGTGGGGAAAAAGGAGTGTTTAAAGAGCTAATATACATATTTTCAGTGTGATTTCTTTGTATAATATCAGTAGATATAAAAATCAAGACTTACTGAAAGGAAAACAACAGGTATAAACTGTGGCAAGTTTCACAGGGAAAACCAGCATCTTTTATTAGACCAGCCAATGAGATTGTGGGGAAAAAAGGCAGCACCTAAGTTCACAGCCTGTTCCTTGCTGCAGCTTCAGTGGGGAAGGGGGATTGGTCTGAGATGTTTTTACAGGCTCCATCCCTGTACTTTGATGTTGGGAAGCTGGAACCAGAGAAAGGGACAAATCAAACATGGGCATGGGTGAAGTGAGGACTTTCAGTTTCTGCTCTGAACATTTGGTGTACCAACTGTCAATGCAGTGTCAGCATTGTTTCATGAAATGGCCTGGCATTAACAGATATTACAGCTACGCCCATGTTTAGATGTTACAGCTACCTGTGTTTCTTTTTATTAAAATATTCTCAGATCAATTTTGTGCGCTCAACTGTATTTACGCCAGCCTCGTGAATAAAAATGAGGTTTTGGTTTTCTCATTTTCAATGTGTTTCATTACATTGGATTCCTTTACAAGCCAAGCTGATATTTGTTTGGCTGAATTCATCTTAGAGTTATATGGGAATGGACACCTTAAATGCTAATATTTGATTTTTATACACACTATAACATCTGCACTAGTTTTTGTGGGGATTAGGATTCTATGGGCAGTGGTTTTGTTCAGGAGCAATTACGTTAGTGTTCAGTAAACCTGAGATTGTATATTTTACTATTTATAAACTATTTGTCAAAGGATTATCCATTAAACACTTCTTGCACTTAAAGGAAGAAAGCAGAGTTTATTTGGGTGTCAGAGGTTTCACCAGACTGCTATCTTCTGGCCTCAATCTAAAGAAAAGGAGGGAAACCTGCAAATACCAAGCATCTAAAATTCCTGTGTATTTTATTGGACCAGGAAACTTTATGTTAAAAAAACATGCACTTTGAATGATTTCCAAAATATATTGTTGGATTCAAAGTTGTGAAATGTAATTGCTTTTACATCCTGACAGAGACAGAGCCACAGGATCTGGAGTGGCTTAAGAATAGTGAAGATCGAAGGCCAGATTTTCAGAGGCAGCTTAGTCCCACTAAAATTAATGCATGTTAGGCACCTAAATGCCTTTGAAATCTGACTCTGAGCCCATAGTTTTTGTTGCTGTTAATACTTTGGACATTTCTTTTTGCCAGCCCTTTGGTTCAACTCAAGGAACAGAAGAGGGATTTCCTGTGTCGGTCAGCAACGTGCTGTTTAGCACTGGAGCTAACCCCAAGCACAGGTCTGGGCAGTGCTGCTCTGGGACTCACTCTACATTAATATTACTCTAGTAGAAGTCAAAGTTTAATTGCTGATGCGACATTTGACTCCATTCTACAAATAAGTTCTGAAGTAAGGAGGATGTCAAAGAACAATTTCCCCTTCCCTCCCCCCCACTTTTTCTTTTTGTCCTGAGTTTCAGTGTTCCTCCAAAGACTTATTTTGAGAGAGTAATATATATCCTAGCAACATGGACATCACTGTTCTGAGCTCGTTGTGTAGTCATAGTTGTATGGGTAATAATACTATGCTGTCTTTAAAGGAAGGAGCAGCCTTAGAGAGTCAGGCTGGAAAATAGCTAAAAAGTATAATTTTTTCCCCATCAAATTATAAACCTGTGCTGTGCTTGCTGAAAGCACATAATGAATAGAAAGTGAGCACTAATCTATTTGGCTCTGTCTGAACCTTCATATTTCTATTTATCTCAGTGGGAGTTTTTAATATTCTACTGATGTTATTTTATGTTTTGCTGACTTTCAGGTTGAGATATTGTCACTTAGAATCATGTTGGCTGCCTGAATGTAAAATCAGACTTTGTGAAAATTAATAAAATCATGCTATTATGGACCTTGGAGATGGCACTAGCTGATATAAATGGTGTCCGAAAATGATGTAATGAGCTGGTTTTGCCATTATTTCAAGGTTCTTTTTCATGTACTTGAAAGGATTTTGTGAAGGTATATGCATATTAAGGATCAGATTCTGCTTACATTACTGGGAGAGTATCTCTAATGGATTTAAGCAACAGTGCTAAACGCATGAGTGAAACTTCTTTCCAGTTGCTACTTCATTAATTGCAGATTACTTTTGCCTGGTCCTTAATTTGCCCTCTGATTTTCGCTGGATGCCTGCCTCTTCCCTACCACAGTTCCAGACTGTGGCTATTGAACATGCAGTGGCTTTGCAGCTGATTCAGTGAGGACTGCAAAAAAAATTCTAAAGATGAGCAAAACTTGATGTAGAGTTTTGACACATGAGGACACATCCCACTGATTGTGATGTAGAATGTGCAGTGGTGAGGAATACAATATATGAGCTAAGTAAACTGCAGCTCTTATTGGCAGTTCCATGCATGGCTGGAAAATGCTTTTTAAAGTAACAGTAAAAACCCATTTTGTTTATAACCAAACTGGAAACACAAAAAAGGAAAAAATTAATTCAGCATTGTAAATTAAAAATATGTTAAAATCTGCTATGTAAATACAAAGCTTAGTTATTTTGTAGTGAAACTTAATTGAATGATCTTGGAGAAATAATGGAAACCTTTTATTAATGCCTTCATCTTAGCCATCAAGTTCCTTATTCACTTTGTGCCTGTGCTGCCAGATGGTGAGCTGAAATCTAGGCTCAGATTTAAATGCTTGGTAGAAATAAGCCATATTTTTTTATTATGGGGGAAATTGTGAATGAGATTCAGTTCTACTTGGAGGTGTGAAGAGAAACAGTTGAAGACTTTCAGATAGGAAGAGTCCTGGGGAAACAAGAGCCTACAACCACCTCCTTCTCCCTTTGATGCAATCTTAGTGAGTTTTGAAGTGAAGCAATTTCAGGGGAACTGCAGAGTTTTAATCTTTCGGCTGTTTTTGAGATGACTCAAAATAAATCTGCAATTTGTCCAAACAACTTATGAGGCTTTTAAAAAGATTTAGGAATGGAACCACTGAAGGTGTCCATTCTGAGGAGTGACCCCCAAACTATTAACTTCACCTTAGACCTGATAGAGAGGTTGCTGACACATTTAAGGCCCTTAGAAAAGTGCTACAGTGAATGACTCATCATGGCCTTATCCTTGAATAAACTTAAAATACTGACATGCTTTTAGGAACTGAGGTCTGTATAGATATTTTTACCTTAGTCCATCATTTAGCTGCATTTACTATTGCTTTTTTGCCTACTCAAAAGAGCTCATGTAAAGGAAAAGAGGACAAAGCCTACAGTTCATGTACTGCTTTACTCAGTTTCCATGTGACTAAGGATTCATAAGTAATGGAATTATGAATGCCCAAGGAATCTTTCTTCATTTGTAACAGTTTATATTCAGAGCACTTCAATTCCATAGAAAGTCTGTAAAATCTCCAGCAAATTATGAGCTTACACTCTGGTTTTCTCACCGGAGAGAATCCTTCTCCAAGTTCTCCAGTACTTCAGTGGTTGCCACAGGTAAAAATTTTACCAAGTGTGTGTCATTTGTCCATCTTCTTGCTCTTATGTCCTTATGGCAGAGGCAGTAACATGGCTAAAGGCAAGTTGACATCTTCCAATAGTAAGAAAAATGATTAAAGAATGGATTCTTTATTCTTCAAAAGTTGGGACTGGGGCATTGAATAAGCCCACCAAATTTCATCTTAGGCTGGCAGGAATACAAAGTGTTTATATGCAGCACAGATAAATTAAGGCCAGTTGGTGGTGGCAGACTTCATGTGGGAGGCATCTAGACCACTTCTATAGACAAGAAGGCATTTCACTGGAGGCTAAAAAAGCCCACTGAAAGTTCTTATGTATGCTTTAAAAATTCTTTGTAGGTGTTTCTGGAAGGCGAAGTTGGTTAAAGCGTGGTGCTAATAACACCAAGGTCGTGGATTCAGTCACCGTGTGAAGGTTGGACTTAATGATCCATGTGAGCTCCTTCCAGCTCAGAATATGCTGTGAAATGCAAAAATATGGTATGTAATAGGAATATATTGTCAGATGGACAAATGTCTAAGAGATGGAGAAGAAGATTATTCAAAATTCTTAGTGCTTAGTCATCACTTGTACGCGTGCCAGGTTGTACTTGAAACCACAAGGCAGAACAAATTGAGAAAATGTGCCTACTCAAAGAAAAGTGGCTTGTTTTGCGTGAAAAAAGGCTAAGTCTGCTCCTTAGGTAAAAAATTAGTCAGGAGTCATGTGTCGTATTTTTGTGATTACGTTTTCAAATGTGATAGATTCCTCTTACATGCATGCAAATCAGTGGAAATTGCAAATTCTTTCATCTTTCAGGAATCAGGGTATTGATAGTTCTCCACTGTCACATAGTTGGACATAATTCTCTCAGTGGAGAACTGTTAAAACCTTTTCCAATATGATTTTGTCTGCAGCTTGCCAGTGACATCTTTACTATGCAGGCATGTATGGTGGCCCAGTGGGAGTTTCAGTTCACTTCCGATTATTTCCCAGGCTTTGGCCAGGGAATTTCTCAGGCTCAGACTGTTCTGAGCAGTCGTTTCAGAGCACTCCTCTTCTTCACTGCATGTCAGTGCCAGATTTCCAAAGATGCAAATACAGCACAGTGTGTGACAGTTCTGTCTCTGTAGCCCAAATACATGTATTTGAAAAGGCAGTTCTCTCTGTCTGGTTTTGAAACTTTCAATGATACTACAGTGATGCTGTAGAGACAAATTAGCTCTTTCAACAACAGAGAGGGAGAGAGATGAATGTTTTAATCAGAAGAACAAAGGAAAAAACACACGTATTCATTAATAACAGGGTTAATGGGGAGAATTTACTTTTTTTAATTAAAAAATGAAAAATTAAGTCTTACTGTTAGCTTGTTTCTTTTTAAAATTATCTGTTTGCATCATTACTTATTAATCAATACTGTTTTTCTGTGCACAAGGAACTTATTTATTGTATTTATATAACATTGCCTGATGAACAGGGTGGCTGCTTACAGTGCAGTGATATTGAAGTAGTTTGAGTTATAAATATTTTTAATGATCCTGTTGTTGATGGATGGATTATTCCTCTCAGCAAAGGCGAAGGCTTACCCAAGTAGTTTAAGAGAACAATTTGAGTGTCAGTTTCACAAGTGAAAAAAATCCAAAAAGGAAAAGGAAGCAATTCATTCACAACGGGACATGGTGCAGAGGAGGATAACCTGCCTTCAAAGATTTTTGTTTCGAGTATTATAATGTTTAATAAATAGTTTACTTCAAAGGGCTTTGCTGGAGAAAAAAAAATAAAATAAGCAGCTTTCCTGCTATTCTTGTTCACTGGTCCAGTGTTGCTATAAGTAGCTCATATCCTGTCCTCTGTGGTCTCAGGTGGTTAGCTTTTGTTTGGGAAACTGAAGCTTCAACCAAAAGAGCTGTGCCTACCAGTGAAATTATTAGGTAGTTGACAATATGTCTTGAAAATCAATGGAACTCATTGTGGAACTTGGCGGGGTGACTTTGGCAGGGGAGGAGGGGTCTTGGTATTATTTTGGGTGATGAGCAAAGGCAACAGATCAGATCATGTAAAAATAGAAGTTGCTAAGAAAGGCATCCAAAATAAGTTCTTCACTTTCATCTGCCCCCACCCCAAATTTTTTTTCAAGCATTGTTAAACTTTCACAGAGTACAAGATATATTGGGAGGTCATTTGATCTGTGCTCAGTGTCATGATTAGCTATAACAAACCCCATTCTTATGTGAAGTTTTTTTGACATGTTTTGCATCCATTTCAGTATTTCTGTATTGTTTTATTTCTGCTAAATGTTGTACTTCGTGTTTTTGTTCTATCAAGTTAAGAAATGACTCAAGGTTTAAAGGAAAAGGCTTAGGTGTTTCCTTAATAATAATAATCTTAGGCTTTCTAGTTCTGGGCATATGAACTAAGCTGCTGTTTTCTTCCATTGTTTTTAATTCTGAGTTGTTTTAAATCATTTGAGGGAGTAGTAGTATGTTGCTGTCATCATTCTAAAGCCTCATGGGGATGAGGCACTTGCCTAGGGATGTTCCAGAGACATGTTCTCTGACCCAGATTTCAATGTCTTCCCTATGAAATATCCTGTAGTTCCAGCCATGCCAACTCCAAGCCAATGAAATAAGAAATAGTTTTCTCACGTGATTTTTGTAAGGAAGAAGTTTTTGTCTTTTGAAGTAAGGATTGATGGGGTAAGGAGGAGAAGTCTGAGTGCAAGGACAAACAAGTTCTCCAGAAATAAGATACCATAATCACCTGTAAGAAGAGCTTCAGACAGGAAAACACAGCCTTTCTCCAAGACCAAGTACATAAGGTGTAACACTGAGCTGTCTCAAAGTCTACTTTTCTATTCAGTAATGTATGATCTACAGTAACATCCTTAGTTACTCTGGCTGAAGGAGAGTTGGTTTTACCAAATAATCCGCACACTGAAAATAGAAGGATATTCTGAGGATATTTTAGAATTTCACCGCTGATTCTTTTGGGTCTTTATTATTGATCATGTATTTTGTCTGTCATCATCTGATGACTGCGAAATAATTAGTCCTCAGAACACGTTGAGTAAGTGTATTTGCTTCAAATCAACCCTTGTTCAACTTACAGCTAATGAATAACTACTACAGAATAATCAGTGCTATAATGGTAGTTAGTAAAGCACATAAAATAACTGGAAATTAAAATTATTAAACTTGCCTGTTTGGTATTCCATGTGAGCAGTGAGTAAATGATGAATCAGAAGTCATATAGGGTTCACTTGTGTATTTATGCCACTTGGAGAAATCCTCTGCACTTCAGACAGTAGTTTGAAGGGAGAGGACATGCACTCTGGTGGTGCCAAAAAGTTCAAGGATTGTGCCTTGGATCACCAGAGGCCCTTTCAGACTTCTTGTCCTTCACCACCTGTGCACATGCATTCTGTCAAGTTCCAGTCCCACTCCTACAGGCTCTTCCTTACTCAAAAGCTATATTGAAGCTTTGGGTGTGTGCCTTGTGGATGAACCCTTATCTGCTGCCTCCACAGTCCTGCGTTTTCCACATCTCTGGGTCCAGTAAGGCTTCATCTGGATTAACTGCTTGTTGGAAATTAAGAAGCTATTTGTCTTTTGTCTTAAGCAAACTCAACTGCCATGGAGGGAAGACATGAAACTCCTTCCCAACCATCCACCAAGAAACCTATGACACAATGACTTGCCTAATTTTTATTTTTTTTTACAGAGGGGCCTTTTGTGAATGTTTTCCCCATTATCTCACTATGAAAAAAACTATATACCTGTCCTTTCTTTTCAAGTAGAGTGTAGTTCTGTTTTTCTGTCCTGTAATCTTTTGCTACTGTTTCCTGACTAAGGGACAGCATTTTTCAGAACTGAGAATAATAGTAGTCTGATTTAGACCTGTCCTAATGGAAATGAGCAAATATTAGACATTGCAGTTGGAGATTGCTTGGTCAATAGAGAGAATCAGGTACTTGTAGGAATGATTCTCTTCCATGTGCTTCTCTGTTTGGTCTGTGGAGGCATGGAAGTTTCCTTGTTCAAACTTTGGTATCTAACTTTCGTATGTGTAATGTATCCCAGACACCTATAGGAGTCCGACAGCCCTACCACAGGACCTACAGGTGCACTGTGGTTTTCTAGGGCAACATGCAGAAGCCAGATAGGACACCTTAAAGCATCCCAAATGGCACTTGAACTTCACCCCTAAAGCTGAGATTTTACAGGAAGTTTCTCTTCAAGTCTGGAATTTACTTGGGAGCATTACCAGGAGAATTTCTTTTTACTGTGTGATGTACTATCTAATACCTTAACTGAATAACAAAACTTCCTTTAGAATGCCTTTCAAATGTATGAGAACAAGAGAAAGCCTTGTTTTGTTCCATGTTTCATGTTGCTGATCATAATAAACTCCCTTCCACTTAACCCCTCCCGCTCAATACATTTTCCTGTGCAAGAGGAAGACTCACAGCTGTAAGATAAAAGGTTTTATAAACCTCAAAACAGAAATAAATTCTTACGTGTATATCTACTTATGCAAATGTATAAATCTATTTTGTACATACACACTGTGGATTTCTATGCTTATGTTATAAATAATGTTGTTTATACAGAATTCAGGTAAAAAGGAAACACTTTAATGTCGATATGAATAAATCAAATGATGTCTGCATTTTGTGTGTTCAGGTAGTATGGTTCTGCATGTGATAAAGAAGCTTAGTTAGTTCCCCCCCAACCTGTAACTTTGTTGATGTGAATGTTAAATGAATTAGTGAAATTATGAAGCCAATTAATAACTAGTATTTCAAATTTAAAAGTCAGATGTTGGGAGGATGAGGTTGGGAGGAGTAGGAATAAAAAGAAAAACCAGCAAAGATAAAAGATTCTTTGGTGGTGGTTGTTGACTCCTACATTAAATTGTCTTACTGCCCCACTGTTAAACCCTCCATTTTGTGGACTCCAGCAGTTGATTTGCTCACTGCATTTTACATATGCTGTATTGAGTATTGTTTGTCATTGTGGGCACCTGAAAGTGAATTATGGAAATTTCTCTTCTGCTTGTGGTTTAATATTGCACAGGAAATAATATAAAACATAGATTGTTAATTGCAGTTCAGTTTTATATTTATTCTGTGAAGCTCGATATAGCATTTGTTCTATTTTTGTGAGACTTGTGGGAGATTATGGTTGTCACAAGGTTGTTTTTAAAAAACACAGGTAAAAAGGAGGAAATATGGATGACATACTGGCTTGCTGTATTTTTTGCAAGCAAATAGCTAAACTGGTAGATGTAATATATGAGCAGATTTTTTTTTTTTAAGGAAAAGAGCTACTCTAGATTTTCAGGAATTCACAGGTTTTTTTTTTTCAAGGAAGGCAACTTAAGTCTTAGAATGCATGTATGAAAAAAGCTGTGAAGTTGTAGTTGATTTCTGAAAGATGTGAGCTGTAAAGATTGTTTATACTTAAAATCACTATTCTCTCCCTCTCTCCCTCTCCATAAATATATATATATAAATGTTCCAGTGTTATTCTAAAGCATTCTGGTTTTGTTTTCTGGGCTCTTATGCAAAAAATATCTGAATGTTAAATCAGTAGAAAAGCATGTGCTCAAGTGTGCTATGGAAGTAAGCTTTTCTTCAGTGTGCTTCCTTGAATTTTCTATAAGTAAAAGCAGGATTACTCAATATGTATAAAGGTTGAGGAGGTATCTAAAAAGAAGTGATACCTTGGTAGCTGGGAAAATGACTGCTGCGTTGTGACTTCAGAGTGGTGCAAGCTAGGTTGAGTTACTCTAGGAAAAATGGGGATTGCCTTAAAAAGATTAAAAGTTGAAGGGTTGTGGGAGTTCAAAGATATGATCTGTAAGGGAGAAAGAACAACCAGAAGACTAACTCCCACTGAAAGGGAGTGGTCACAAACACCCTCATCTCTAATGTCTTCTAAAATCTTCTTTTCTCACAATTTACTCTTAAATAGCTGTAAAAGAAATTACCTTTCCACAGTCTCTATTTTTAGTTGATTTCGAAGTTAGCAGAGTTGTTTTGTCAATCTCATTGACATTAGCTTTGTTTTCAATGTATGTAATACAACTTTAAATGAATCTTAGCTTATGCTAACTGATATTACATTAATACTTTCTTTTCTGAATGAAAAATGCTGTCTTTGGATGTCCTCCCTAGAACTAAACATTTCTTTCTTACTCTGTTTTGAACAAAACAAATTGAAATTTACTCAGTCTGCCCTTCTACAGAGTTGTCTTTCACATGATACTCATATGGTGGTCAGGAGTTCAAACATACATATTTTTCAAGAAATGCCGAGTGTCTTTAACATTTCTTTCTTGAGGTTTCCTTTTTTTTTATGGGCTACCTCATGTGGGATAACCTTGTCAGAAGTTCAGTGATGTTCAGTGTGCAGTTGCCTGGTAATTTTTCAGATTGTTGCTGTATAGGTGCTGCCTATTAAATTCAGATTCTCCTTATATGAAACCTATATGAAGAAGTAAAAAGACAAAACTCAACTTTCACTTCAGTTACAATTCAGTCACACACCAGAAAACCCACATTTCTGGGTATTGATTGTGTTCATTTACCACAGCAAAGTGAATTCATTGATAACTACCTGCTGGTATTGAATCAATTGTATGTGAAACATGGGGCATTATTGTCAGGTAGGGTAAATAATATTGATTCTATTTTAAAATGAATACAGCATAGGAGAAATTAATTTGATTCTATGAAGTCATTGAATTATGTTCTATCAACCATATAAACAGTGAAGGTCATGTAATATGATATCATGAGGCAAGTTACAGCTGCAAGTTTTAGCAAAGTTTCCCCTCCATAACTGCAGCAGAGACATTTTAGTTTTGTTTTGTATTAAAGGGGGAAGAGAAATCCACTGCCTGTGATCGATCTTAAGGTAGGATCCCAACTGGTACCAGCTCCTCTGACACTCCTTAAGTGGAACTACAGTCTTAACTGACTGCAACAAACCAGGATCTTGGTCATGCTGTAGGTCAGCAGTCTTTGAAGCTTCAAATTTTATTGTGGCTATGGACTCTGCAGTCAAAAGTCCTTGTCTTCCAAAATGAGCAAACAATCAGAAATGGGGAAGGGAGTTGTGTTGATTGATCATCTTTGAAGCCATTGGCTCCATGAAAGAATAACAAGGAAGGACAAGTGCAATAAGCTCAACTATCACAAGCATGAGTCAGCCATGAAGATGGCTTTGGATTGCTCTTGCATCTATTCTTTTAAAATGAAAATGAACTGCCTTACAGAAAACATGTTAAACAGCAGCAGCTAAAGCACTGAAACTGTGAAACATAGAACCCTTTTTTTGGATTACAGCTGACCATACAACTGAGTTTGAGTCACTGATCGTGTACCTCAAACATTGTCTTCACAAACTGCACAGTGATCCTGAAGTCTTCGTATATGAGCAAATAAGTTACCAATTATCACATACCATATGAAGAGAGCAGGAGACACAGAGAATTCTGCCAGTGCTCTGTAACCCTTTTCTCATTTCAGATATTTAGTAACAAATAACTTGCAACCAAGCCGCAGCTGTAGCTGGTTGTATCTAGAATGCGATGTCTGGAAACAGTATTACCTCAAAAGAACTGGAGCAATAAAAATAGTTCTCTGTATATGAAAAAGGGGTGGAGGATGTGAGCCATGTGACTGTAATTGATGGATACAATTTCATCATGAGTGAAATTTGTCTGTAGAAAGTAACTCATAGAGAAATGAAGGTAGATAGGTAATTGTCACTAATCAGTGTTACAGAAGTAAAAAAAAAAATCTGTGTGATACACTTCTTTGACAACAGTATCGCAGTATCAGATGTCTTTAAGCATCAGGCTTAAAGCTTCAAAGCAGTTCAAGTGCTTGTTTTGGCACCTACAGCAGGATCCAAGTACGAATTATGTGTCTGAGTCCAAGAAAGTGATCCAGGAGGTTTAGGATCCAGTAACCTTCTGAGTCTCCTCCACACACCTAAAATAGGTTTAACAGCTGTCCAACTAAAGGCACCTGTGTCTTCTCAGCAACCCTGCTCTGCAGAACCGGGTATCAAATCACTTATCCTCCCTGTGCTGCTGAAACAAAGTACTTGAGTATGACTCAAGTCTCGTGAGAGAACAGTCTTTGGAAAATGTCTAGCATGGATGGGCAGAATTGAGTTCAAGCCAAAGCCTGGCAGCTGTGGCCATACTGATGAAAATTCATGATGGTAAAAGGTAGAGGTGGTGACTTTTTGCAGCTCCTCTTGCTGCTGGAAGCACTTACCTACAAGACTGTGGGTGGGAGTTCTGTGGTAAGTTCCACATGACAGAATTGAAATTTGCTCCATTCCTGCTGTATATTGTAATTGCCAAGTCTTAGAGAGACAGAGGGAGAGACCCTGTGCTTGAGACATTCTATGGGGAAAGTAAATTTTGATCCTCATTTTCAGAACCATTTCCCCATGTCAGACCAGGTAGCTGGGCAGAATGCAGTTTTCTCCTCTTCCCAGCTGAGTTCCTTAGCCTTTAAGCCATGTAACTAGTTTTGTTCTTCTCTTGTCCTGTTTTCCCACTCCTGCATGCATAACTGCCTGCCTTACACAGCAACAGTGGTCTTCTTTGAGTACCTCATTGCCAAATTTGTAAATATTTTAATTATTGAGTCCAACTTGAAGTATAGAATGCTGAGCTGCATCTTGACTGCCCTTCCACCACTCTGCTTGGTGTGTTGCAGTTTCCATCTACTGATGAAAGCACCCCTTTATTAGCCAGACCAGTATTGCATTGTCAGACAAATTTCAGCCATGTTGGATATAGTTAAAATTTAAAGAAAAGATAATTTTTTGCAATGTGTCTCACTTTAAAAATTTATTAGCAAATAATGTTAGAAGAGTGATCTGTTAAACTTTGATCTTATCCCACTGCAAAATGTCCCCAGTTCTATTTCTTTGCAGATTTGACAGACAAACTGGGAAGCTTTAAAACATCCAGATAGTCAGCATGCTTCTTCCTAATATTATACTGAGTAGTGAGAGTATTGTGATGGATAAAATCAGTGCTAATTATTTCTAGTCTTAAAACCCTTTCCTTCTCTTCACCCTCACGTTACTCTACACAGCAATACTCAGGAATTTGCCTTTCTCAGCAGCATTCTTTGTTGTTCTGAGTTCCTTTTCCTGTTCCCAGACTAGGTTTTTATAATTATTGGTACACAGACTCACTCCTGTTGCTATTTATGCCAAGTGTGATGAACTGGCATGTTGAAAATAGAGATCTAACTGTGGATGTGTTACCCTACTATATCATTGCTGCTAAAATTCTTTCCAGTTCTCTGGTTTTTACCTTGTGCCTAGTGGATCATTCCTAGTCTTCTCCCAGAGTAGAGAAATTCACTGATTAACAACAGACTTAAGAAGAAGTTCGGTTGTCTTGAATAGTGCTTTTTGTGTTTTTGAAACAAAGAATGGCAGTTAAAAAAATGGAACAAAGTTTTCTAGTGATTGAAATAAGTGCACTGCAAGTTGCATTTCACCTTTTAAACCAGCAGAGATATTAGCCTGGTGACCCTGGAAAGCAGCTTTTGGATCTAAACCAGTGGTAGCTCCAAGTGTAATCTCCAGATCCTATTGTAGGTTGTCTGAGCAATCATTCTGTTGGAGTACACTCAGAAAAATGCTGGTGTGAGGAATAAACATAGTTTAGATACATAATAAGAGAGAACAGAATGTGTAAAATCTGGGCAACCTGGTCTGGTGGGAGGAATCTCTGCCCGTGGCAGGGGGCTGGAACTAGATGGTCTTTAAGGTCTCTTTTAAACCAAACCATTCTGTGATTCTATGAAAATACATCTCTAAAAAAAATCCTGTAATGGCAATTGCAAATATATTTCCCGTGGTGTTAAAAAAATGATTGTTCAGTGAAGTGGACAACTGATAAAATATTTATTCAAAGTCCGTTATCTTTGAGTTTGATTTGCATTTAAAGAAATATTCCTACCTTTCTTTCTGTACTGTTTTCATTAGGATAGTCAGAGAGTTTCACGTAATCCTTTAATTGTTGTGTAAATAATTGAGTCAGTTATAGAGATGAAATACAGAGATCAGTACACTCTGTGAATGCTTCACAAAGACTCAGTTAAATTTAAAAATTAAGCACTAAATCACTTTGACCAAGAACTTGAAAGTATTGCTGTGAGGACAGAGGTTAAATCAATTATGAAGTAATGGCCAAACCTCACACAGTAATAACTTTGATGGGAGTGGCTATGAGTGGTTAATTGAGGTGCTCTAGTGTGATGATAGTTTGGGTGATTGCCTTTTACTGTCCTATCAAGCATATTTCACAGGATCACAGAATCCTTAGGGTTGGGTGGGGCCTCTGGTGATCATTTGATCCAACCCCCCTGTCAAGTCAGGGTCACCTGGAGCAGGTGACACAGGAACGTGTCCAGGTGGGTTTTGAAAGTCTCCATAGAGGGGAGACCCCCACGCCCTCCCTGGGCAGCCTGTCCCAGTGCTCTGCCACCCTCAGTGGAAAGAAGTTCTTCTTGAGGTATTGCATACAGTACCATTCACCACTTCATCTCCAGTCCCAAGTCTACTGGATAATGTTGCTGCTCACTGAAAATTGAGTCCCAGGACTCACTTCTTACAGGAATGTTAGGGGTTTGGGCTAAGACAGCTCAGTCATAACTTGTTGAATTGTAGAATCACATAATAGGTTGGGTTGGAAGGAACCTTAAATATCATCTCATTCCAACCCTCCTGCTGTGGGCAGGGACACTTTCCACTAGACCACATTGCTCGGTGTCCTGTCTAACCTGGCCTTGAACACTGCCAGGGATGGGGTATCTGCACCCTTTCTGAGCAGCCTGTTCCAGTGTCCCACCAACCTCACACTAAAGAATTTCTTCCTAGTATCTTATTTAAATTTACCCTCTTTCAGTTTAAACCCATCACCCTGTCTCTAGAGGTCCTTGTAAAAAGTCCCTCTCCAACTCTCTTGTAGACCCTTTTATGTAGTAGAAGGCTGCTGGAAAGTAGAAGTGGCCTCTAGAGCAGAACTGGACCCTGTTCTCCTGATTTTTGTGTCAGGAAGTACTTTGAAGAAGGAAGTATCTGTATTATGTGGTACTGAGGAGGTACAGCAGCAAAGCTCCAAATGTGTGTTTTGAACCAGGAGAAAGATAGAATGCAAGTACCTTCAGTGCTAAGTGACAGATGATTGTGGATTTGTATTGCCAGTTTGCATTTAGGTGCTTCAGTTTTGGTTAAAATATAAGTTTGCTTTAGGTATGTAAGTCCTTTTGAACTTAGGCCTCAGATAGTTGCAAATGTTGTCATGAAGGTTTGAATTACAAAAGTACTAGTCTGTGAAATAAAAGAGAATTTTAAGTCCTACTTGAATAGTTCTGCTAGTAATCATGGATGCAATAGCATGTATTTCTAAATTACAAAGGTTAGAGAATGTGCATCTATTGTTAGTGTATTTATCCTTCCTAATGCCATGAAACTATCATTGGAAATTTAATGGTAGGAAACACCAGTGCTCTGCTATGGCTGAGACTTTCATGATGATTTAGTATCCAGAATAATTAAAAAACCATAACTAAACCCCGTTTTATTAATATAATAAAATATACAGATTTTGTGTGGATTTTCATGGTCTGTCAGTCTTTTATTGCATCCTAAATAAAAATGAATTTTTTTTAGACTGTGGAATGAAAAGGTAGAGCACAGTTAAGGGTTTTTTCAACAGCCCCCTCCTGAAGAAGATGGTAAGAATGAGGGATTCATTTTCCAAACAGTTTTTTTTCCAGGCAGATGTGTCCTTATTTATGGTCAGTGTAGTAATTAACTTAGTTCTTACTGAATTGAAAGTTCTAAATAAAGTATCTTGGGTGATACTGTGAACTGAGTGAAATCAGTGGGACTACTGACAGAAACAAATCCAGAACAAAGTCACATCCAGGATTTAAAGCCTCTCCATCTCTAACCTGGCCAGTAATGCTACTAAACCCCCTAAATCAGTAGTCAGGCTGTGTAATTGCCGTGGTGTGAGAACAGTGTCTGTCAGGAAGACACATGGAAGAGATTGTCACACCATTTATGTAAAATTGCACCATCTTGGATGACTTGAGCTCTTGCACATGTACTCCTTTCTCACAGCTTCCTTCGTGACCATCTAGACTCCTGCTCAGAATTCTGAGTTTGCAACAGCCTTACAAATGTATCTGGACTTGCCCAGGTTCAAGGGGCTTCATATTTAAACATCACTAAATCCGTATTTCAATCCAGAGAGGATTAAAATATACTGAATCAAATGTCTGTAAAGAGGCCTTGGCCTCCTACATACATTTTCCTCCAGTTGTAGGTGTCATTGTGCTACCTGCTGTACAAAACAAAACAGAAAGATGCTGTGGCTTACCAAGTAGTATTTGGAAGTGTTCCAAGGCAAATTAACAGACCATGCTCTAACCAGTGCTTGCCTAACCATTAGAAAACTTAGTAAGCTGTGAAAGAATGCAGTTTGCTCTGCAGTTTTCTCCCTATGAAACGTACAGACTAAAACCATTTTTGCAGTCAGTGGGAATTAAGGTCTATCTAAATTTCTTTGTGGTTGTAGGTATCCTCACAGTGAATGAGAGACCATGCTCTGCTCTGCTTTTTCCGCCATTTAAGTGGGTGCCAAAAGTAGTGCTGAGCTTGAAGGGAAGAGGAGTCAAATGTTTATTACATCCTGGCCACCCAGAGGGGGAAAAACATTGGTGTCTACAAATGAAGCAGCATTTGCTTGACCTTTCTGTAAATGAATTTTACTCAGAGGTTGGTTTTTTTTCCTAGTGAGGATATGTTTTGTCCCAAATCAGATAGTACTTTTCAAAAGTACTTCCATACTAAACTTACTGAAGAGCTTACAAATGTGTAGTTAACCAAAAGGAATCAGGGTGAGAAGTAGTAAATATCCTACAGGTTTTGGGTTGCTGTGTATTTGGTACTTCAGTTTCATGCATCTTTGGCTTTTCCCTAATAAGTAATTACCTTGGTCTCTAGTCAGACCAGACTCTACAGGTTGCTTATGCCATTTATTGTCAATGGATTTGCTTTTTATTGTTGTGAGAATCCCTTACTCTAACAAGTTACTGTGTCAAGACATACAACTGAGTTTGTAGTCACCTGTGGCCAGTGCAGCTCATGGCAGCCTTTATTAGTTGGGTGCATCTGTGTAACTTCTCCAGGACAGCTGAACCAAACTTCTCTCTGAAAGATTTAAAGATGTAGTTGTAGGTCATGATATTTCCTCTACAGCAGCTTTCCAAGGGTAAGAAAAGGAGCAGGGTAAGTGGCTACTTATGAGGCAGCATGTTTTTATTTTCAGAATACTGAACCTTTCTAGCCATGCTGTCTGTGCTACAGCTGAAATCTCACGGCAGGCAAATATTATAGTTACATGCAGGTAACTGTAATAGCGATAGTTACATGGAGGTTCAGAGTATCAGCGCAGTTAATCTTGCCTTGCTGCCACTAGGTCTGTCCCTCACCTTTTCCTGCATGCATCCTGTAACGGTGGTCACTTAAGTGTTTTGCTTGGGGTTTTTGTTTGTTTGGTTGGGTTTTTTTAGGAGGGGGGTTGTGCTTTGTTTATTTGTTGGGTTTTTTTAGGAGGGTGTATTTTTTTGAAAAACAAAACCCCGTCCCATTTTGTAGCCATTTGGGTGTTCTCTGCTACACAATGCAGAACCAATTGCATGATTCTTGTCAGTGGTTACATTTTTATTGTTATATAAAATAAACAGGTCGAATGTTCTTGCCCATTTTAAATACTTGTAGAAATAAATTTTCTTTTAAAATTAATGCATGTTAAAAACCACAGTATTGTGTAATAGGGTTAGTCATGTTTAACCACGCTGTACATAGCTACAAGATATATTTTTCCTACTTTAGATCATATTCCATGTTTAGGGGATATGATTTTGTAAACACTTAAGCATGTGATCTGCCTTATTCTAGAAAGAAGTCCTGATGGCTGCTGTTGGCCTGGTTACATGTGAAAAGTTAGGCAAAAGCCTGCAGGATTGGGACACATTTCAGAAAACAAGTAACTGCTTTTCCTTGTGCAGATATTTTCATGCTCTTTTTCAACAGATTTTATCAGAGAAATAGAAATTATTACAGTAGGAACTTCTGGTGTTTTTAAACAAAAAGTCAGTCACTAATAATGTGACCAAGTTATTTTCACAAAGTTGCAAGTGCTGTGGCAGAAACTCCTTTCTAACCAACCTGCAGATGAGTTGAGGCAGTGGTGTGTGTTTTACCTATGTTCCACATTTGGTACTCAGGGCAGTTCTCCCCAGCTTTGTCATTAAATAGCAGATTTAAAGTAAATGTTTGAAGTATAGGTTGACCGTATTTGAAGCATAAGGGTGATGAAAGTGATGCATTATGTCACTGTAACATATTGACATTATCAATTATGTGTTATTAAACAGCTTAGCTAACTGAATGATTTACCTTATGTTTAACTGCCTCTTTCAATTAAAAGTAGCAAATGCTGTAGAACTGGGGCACGGTCATAGAAACCATATATTTTCTCCTGTTAACACCAGTACTGCTGACATGCAAGTGATGGGAGTGTTGGCATTTTGCTGCAGGCTCTAATGGGCTAGTTTAAATGGCCTAAAAAAAGTGATTAATGATTAGGAACAGGACTGCTACACAGCTTCACAGCTCTTTTCCTCAATGCATTTCCATTTACGTCAACCAGCCGCACACTTGGGAGGTGTTATTTCAAAGTAGTCAGCACAGGGGCATTTTTTTACTGCCATTTGTTTCTATTTCTTAGGTCCCTTTGGTTGTCCAGGTATAGCTAGTGTTTCCTTAACGTTGTAAGCTTTAGTGATAAAGGAGGATATCCTCAGACTAATATGTCTGGTGACCAATATCTAAAACTGTGGAACTCTATTGCCATCTCAAAATACCTTTGCCATCACTCTGCTTACTCCTGTTTGGTTTATTGTGTTGGAAATAATCTGAAGGTTCCTCTAGGAGTAGCTGAAGCCCTTCATCAACCAGTACATGATTCTCCTCTGCTATTCCCTTGATTTTTGCAGCAAGTAGTAATTTGTACATTAGTCCTGCTTGTTTGTAATGGGTAACTGTCCACCCCTAAGCCCTCCCTTTATGTACGTGGATACACATCTACATAAATATTTGTTATGTGTATTTCTTTGGGAACTGAGATCAGTAGACAGTGCTGCAACACCTCCCACCCCAAGTAATAATTAACACTTTAACCCCTCTAGCCCCAAGTAATAATTAGGTGCTATGAGTGGGAAAAGCAAGTAGTCCCAAAAGAAAATTGAAAACAAGGTTGGAAAATCTAGCATCTCACTCTTTTTAATGAACCTTAGGAGAGTGAGGTGTCTAGCAGACATAATGCATTCTCTTTGCTCTTTTAAGCTAAGGCAATATCAAACACTGGAGTAGAGGGGATTGAACACTCAAGGGGAAGATACCTTGTACTTTTTGGAAGTTTATTTCACTGTACTGAGATCTTAGAGCTTGTGGCTGAAAGTCAGCACTTGCTCTCAGATATCATGTTGCAAGAGAATGAAATACGTTTTCTTAGAACAGGACATTTGTGTAGTATTTTAGTTGCTAGCATTTTTTTAGTGATCAAAGAATGAAGCTAAGTCTTAGCTGTGTACAAGTTCAACCAAGTTTTCTGAACAAGAAACTTAAAAAAAAGTTCATACAACAATTTGGAGGGCAGAGGAGAAAGGGTGGATTTAGGTTTGGAGTGCAGTGGTGTTGACTCCAAGCAGGTATACTAGAGCCACTCTTTTGCAGCATAAAAATGATGCCAAACAGATTTGCAGTGTCTGTGGGGGAATAAGCATGGCTCAAAGGTGAGCATGTCACCAAGTTGGCTTTTCCTTGAATGTTGTGTTCAAGGTGGTTTTGTAGCTCATCTTCCTTTTTTAATGCTATTTTTAGGAAACTAAGGCTGAGGCAGGCATGCCGAAGGCTCCACGTGTGTGTTTGTTCTCTGGCTTTGCAGTACCTTTGACTCAGCTGATGGACTTCAGCCAAGCATGTCAGAGAAGGAAGAATCCCAAAAGCACTATGGTCCAACCTGTTTCTTGAATAAAATGTGTCCAATTGGAGGAGGAAGCGGCAATTCTGTGTGAGAGTGTGGTCAGAGGGTTTGGTTAAACTCGAGTTTTTTAAGATGGGAGAATGGCAGACTGGGGAGTGCAACTGGGAATACCTCCAGGGCTGTAATGGTGTTTCACATGACAAACAACTACAAACCCCATCCGAGAAAAAGCTTGCCTTGATAGTCCTGGTGCTGACACAGCTACTTGTTACTTCTGAGAGATTCTCCTCTTGTTTGGGCAGTACACGGAGGGGGATTTATATGAGTTGTCTTGTCTGTATATGCACGGGCCAGAGTATGAATAATTTTTATTACAGGTGTGTAAAGCGGCTTCCCTTCTTCCTCCTTATTAGGACATTTAGCTTATCAGTAGCCACTTGAATGTCTTGGTTGGTTTTTAAATTTTTAAAAAAAAATTCAAAAATTTATTTCCTTTTATTTTTTGCACAGACATTTTCTGTTTGCAGAGCCTGCATTTGCAGTTCTCGATTGGGTCAGGGAAACATCTGCTTTGCATAGTTTGCAAGTGTTACTTATTAACTCAGGCCCCCCAAATCCGGGCAGTGTGGTGCCTGTTCCCAGGCCAGGCTCAGCCTGCTACTTGTCTTTTGGAAGCGTGTGTTGAAGTTCATTACATACATTTATTCTTCACTTTTCTGCTTGGCTTGGATTTGCTTCTAAGATTCTGTTCTGAAACGATGATGTAAACTATATAATAAAAAATATATAATTTTTTCCTTACGCATCCGTGCAGCACTTTTCCCCCTGTAGTTCATAGTAGTACTGCTTGTGGGCAGGTTTCAAAGGAATCTCATCTCCATATGGTTTTACCCGATAATCCTTTATCCACCATCTTCAGCTCTCATTCCGTTGCTTTCTTGCCTGTGGCTACGTTTCTATCTCTGCATCAATTAGCACAGTGATTTATACAACAAGCAAGCAGTTTAGAGGTAATGGTACACAATTAACATCTCATTCCACCATAAAGGGTATGCTAAATACCCCAGTCACTGCTTTCTCTGCCTGGAATTGAAATAAGTGTTTGTCCTAATTCATATGCTATCTGATGTGAAGTGGGCCCGCTTTGTACGGCACTACACCATTAATCTAATTATAGATAGCTGCAAATGAAGTGCTGTCTGAGCACAGAGACTGAAGAAAATAGCGCTTTTGTCATTTAGCATGACTCTGTGAAGCAAGATCGCACTTTACACGGCAGCATGGCAAAATGGGAATCTGAATAATATTGCTGCCTGTTGCATCTTTTCTAATTACAACAGCATTGTAAACACAACTGGGCGCTGATATAAATAGAGCTGTAGATACGCTGTCATGTGGGTTGTAGGAGAAAATCCTTAGTGTGCTGTTGTATTAAATGATGCATCCTGATTGACAGCTACCTTGAGACTGCGCTGATGGAGTTGTCAAAGCCTTGTGCGAACGCCGGCGCTGCTCCGGCGGCGGCAGCTGCGGCCGCTGCGCTCCCCGCGCCGCCGGCGCGCCCCGGCCGGGAGGACATCGCCGGCTGCCCGTCTGTCCGCTCTCCGCCCGGCCTCCCTCTGAAGCGCCGGGGAGCTATTTTTGTGCATGGCTTTAACCCTTGGTAGGTTTCTCTAGAGTGTTAATTATGTATCACACAAGGAATGGAAAGTGGGAAATGCGGCTGAATTGCAAGTCTAATTAAGTTTCTGCTGCTGGAGTGCGTACTACGTGGTGGTGAGGCTCCTCTCGGTTTTCTTTCCCTTTTGCTGCAACTTGAGGCTCATGATCTTTGTGATTGTTTTGAGATTTTTTTTTCCCCCGTCAGCTGTCTGTAGCAGTTTGAGTGTTTGCTCCTCCATCAGACTAAAAGTGCTGTTATTTTGTGCGGATGTTAATGCCAATCCTCACCATCACCCTGTGGAAGCAAATTAGCTCTAGAACTCAGAGCCCGGAGAGAAAAGCCTCTGTGATTTGCGAAATGTTATTTATCTCCTTGTTCAATAAGGAATTCTTGACTCTGAAAGAAGATGGTGTCTGACACCGTCGAGGAGTATGGAATAAATGCATCATTTTCCTGCTTAGGTGCTATGGTGGAAATCTAAGCAAGGGGAATGGTCACGATGTTGACGTGTATAATGGTTAATAAAAAAGGCAGCGTGCTCATTGTGTTTGGAACTGGAACATTGCTTGGTATTGCTTTCACTGAATACAGAGTAATATAGTCCGTGTGACTTGATGACGTCAAACCACAGGTGACAACAGTGAAGTGACTTGAGGCAGGATGTGGATTAGGAATGCTGAAGGGAAATTATGTGACCATAGTTAATACATTTCACTGGTTCCAAACCCGAGACTGTGAGGCTAGTGAAAATAATGAAGACACGCAGGAGACAATCTCTCTACTGAAATCTGAGCTACGTAAGATTTTCACCCTTCTGACCACAGGAATGACAGACATTTGAAAAACATGGTTGAGCATTTAGGTAAAGCACACTGAAAATCCACATCTGGTCAGCAGTCCAAACACTAATGTGAGTAACATATGGGTAGTGATTACTCTATAAAATCTCCAATGGAGTTTGAACATTTACAGCTTCTGGGGACATGAGTTTCAAGTGTACAGGGAAGATCATGTTTAATAAACTCGTGAGGTGTAACAGAGTGCAATTTTGAGCATTTTAGTGAAGATTTGCAATATTCTGATGTATTCAGTAAGGGAACCATATCTGTGCAAACTACAGAACTTTTTTTTAAGCACACATGAGGCGAGATATGCCCTGGCCATCTTTTTTTGTTGCAATCAGTCTACTTGTCTACTGACTTGGGAGATCAGTAGGGAATGAATGTACTGACAAAAAAAATCCACGAAACCTAAGGTATAATTTTCTTTCTTTTTTTTTTTTTTTTTTTTTGCTTTCTTCTCCCCCACCCCCAGCCTGAATTGCTATTACTGCACCTTTTTGTGTTCTTATTTTTGTCATGGAGATTTGGTTGTAAGAGGTAGTTTTGCATTACATAAACATCCAATTCATTTAGTGGGAAAGGTAGGACAGGATGCTGTTAACCCTTAGAAAGCTATTAAGTAACATCACTTTTCCCTACGATATTTTTTGTCTGCCGACTGTGGACTCCAGTGGTCTGGTGGAAAAGAAACACCTGTTTTGTGCCATCAAAAGCTGTATGGCTCTTTTGGTACTGCTTTATTGATTTTACTTTGGCTGGCAGAATTGGGCTTTGAAACCCTGTGGAGTGGAGCAGTGGCTGGTGACAACTACTCATCAGCAGATTTCCCTGCCCTCAGAGTCCACCTGCAATCTATTTATGACTCCAACAAATGTTTCTTCTGGTTTAGGCCAGTGGAAACTTCCTGGTCTCTGTTTATAACCCAAACTTAACAGCCTTCCCCAATTTGCGCCTCCTTCTCTCTCCCATCTCCTCCTTCTGAGCATAAAGGAAGAAAATCAGAACCTCATCCGCACTTGGTTAGAAGCATATCAAAACTTCTGCTTCCTATGTTCAAGCATTGTTCTCGCTAAATCAAAGGCATAGCAGCAGTGTTTGTCATGTAATGAAAATATGTGGTATTTTCTTAATTGTCCTTGTTGTGGCAGCACTGGTGGGCGTTGTTTGGCTTGGTCTTCCAGAGAGTCCTGCGGCTCTCACCGAGCTGCAGGCGGCACCCAGGTTGGGTGAACAGCACCCTACACCCCGCTCCGCAACTCATCTCCAGGGATAAGTAGCAGCATCACAAAGGGATATTTATGCAGGTATTTAGTGGGGTCCAGCCAGCAGCAGAAATACATCAAAGGTAATCTTGGAGAAGGAACCTTTCTTTGTGGCTTTGTCTTTTTATATTCTGAAAGGTCATTTGTGAACCAACTGTGCCAAAAAAGGCCTTTCCCCAGAAGTTTACTGTTGTTATTTTTTACTTTTTGATTACAGTAACTTGCTTATCCCCCAAACAGACTAAAGAACAATAAACAAATACAAAAGGAAAAGGAACAGCTCATCAATAACAAAGACCTGCATTTTAAAGCTTTGAGAGTACTGACTCTTACATCTCACTCCAAGCAAAGCAGGAGTCCTGCAGAGAAAGGAATCTAAAAGATATGAAAATTATAAAGATAGTAAAAACAATGTTTGGTAGGGATATTTTAGCTTGGTGTGGAGAACTGAACTTTAAAGTGCAGCATACTGAGGAATGTGTTTTTCCCTCACTGTTGAATGTTGTAAAGTGCATGGGGAATTCTGTATTTCAACCCCAGTGAAATACTGTAGCCTAGATCAATGCAGAAGGTCTGGCTTTCCCTTCAAGTTTATATTTTTAAATTGGGCAGCTCAGGCGTGTTAATGTGGCTTAAAAAACTAAATGGCATCTAAACCTAATCCTTTGAAATCATATCAAAATAGTCTCTTGCAAGAGGCAACAACACAGTCCGCAAATATAACTTATTTCTGCGTTCTTCCTGTTTTCTTTTTTTTTTTTAAATTTATTTTCAAACTCTGAGTACAAAGAAGACACCAACCATGGATACTGAAACTGTGCAATTTGTTGTAATTATATTCCCCCCCATAGATTTAATGAAGGACTTTAAAGTACAATTTATCTTGGATAAATAGTCCCTCTACACAGAATGTTTATTAGATTGACAGCAGAATACACTCTGCAAGCTTTTTTTCCTTGCCACTTATGACTCAGATGAATTTTAATAGGAGTAAAAAGCTTTTATTTGCACAGTAATTTCACTTAAGGATCATATCCTTCAGAAACTGGCAGACACTTGTATGTCTTGATTGCAAAACAGACACTCAAGAGTAAAGAAACACGCACAAGATGTTATTATTTGACTTGTCACACTGCTGCAGTTCTATTTGCAGCTTATGTCACCAGTTCTCCTATAGGCACCGGGTGCCCTGTCCCTGCACACGGGAGCGTGTGTCCTGCTGGCACACGTGCACCTGGCTCCTGGAAGGGGAACCGCGGTGAGCACAGCGGCTGAACGCACTGGCTTCAGCTGGGAGAGAGCTGGCTGTGTTTTGGGGGGGAAATCCTGAGTGCCACAGTCTGAATTGCCATGATGATGCCTGCGGGAGGCTTGGAGTTAAAGCTGCTTTCTGCATACAAAATGGTGCTGGTTTCCCCGTGCCACGGCAATTATGACCGAGGCACATGGCTAGGAGCGGGCCCTCAAATCTTGGGGTGCCACTTAGAGCCTCAGGGAACATTGCTGTAGGGTTTTATTACACTTGCTGGGGTGTGGTGGCAGGATCGGTTCATGTGACCATTTGCCTCTGTTTCTGGTTAGAAGCGAGTGTTTCTGAGTGAATGGCTGCACTGTTCATCTCACAAAATATTGTGTGTCCACACACCATTTGTGGAGGATGATAATCCTCTGTTATGTTGTTTTAATTCGGCTTTGAAAGCTTTTTAAAGATGTCACTGCAGAGTTAATCACCTTTTGCATGTATTTCTAAATAACTTGTTCTGCTTCCTACGGAAGCAGAAGGTAGAGTCCCCCTTTACCTTCACCATAAGGATATCGGATTTTTTCTGTCCATGTAAAAATGAAAACTAAAGACATTTTATTGTTAATAAAACAATAGCTAATTGTTTTGGAGGAAAACATACTGTTCCAAGCAAGGTGTTGAACTTTACATCAGCAAAATACGCATTTGAATTGTAAATGCCGTCCGCCGGATGCTTATTATTAAAACCTTTGTTTAAATTATTGATGAAGTGCGGTGCTGGCCTTGGCTCGGTGTGCCCCGGCGAGGCGGGAGTGTCACACAGAGACCTGCTGCCATCTACTGGCTCCGTGCGCTCCCTCCGGGTGCCGGCCGGCCGTCCGTCCGTCCGTCGGTCTGTCGGAGGGCAGGGAGCTCGCCAAGTGATGGCAAGTTTTTAAAAATTAAAAGCCTCGGGCCCGAAATGTTCAGGCAACATTTATATGCCTTCAGAAAGGTTTCGCTTAAAGGGATGCTCTCATCTGAGGGTCATCATATTCTGTTCTGTTTTTAATTGCTATAAAACATACTAGAAAAAACAATACTTTCTCCAGACTGCTCAATGGGTTTTATTGCAGATAAAGCGTATTCAATACAACAACATTTGGCTTATGCAACAATGTTCTGAAAAATCAGAATTGAAATTGAATTAATAGGTTTTAATTGCAAAATCCAAGTAAATTGCTAACTTCAAACATTAAATACATGGTAAAAAGAAATGTTTAAAAGGCAAACACAATGTTTAAGATCAGTCACGTCATTGAAAGTCTGGCAGACTTTCCCAAAAGGTCAATTTCCAATTCATCACTGCACTGGAAAAAATCCCTGAATATTCCTTATCCACCAAAGATAATGTGCAGCAAGCATAAAGGCATTTTTGTTTTTATATTTGCATCTCCCCTCTCTACCCTTAATTTTAAAATGAGTCTGACATCTCTTTACTGTACTTGTTTCTTTGGTTTTATGTGCACTTTGCTGCAGACTGGGGTTGCATATTTTTCTTTCTGCATCCTGAAAATGAAACTCTGAATAAAGATTTCAAACAGTGTTTTTTAGACAGTCCTGTGAAGAACATCTAACAGATATATTACATAAAAATATGCCATAAAATAATGCAGGTTATTGACTGGAATTTACCAAGGTGCAGTTTTCTAAACCAGTCCTCTTCCTATTCTTTAGTACAAATTGCAAATACTGACGAAGGTTGCTGCGGAGCTGAGCAAGTACATGCCAGAGAAAGCAGCAGAGGACACCTCCAGCATTTTGAGATCTCCCATGCCTGGAACAGTGGTGGCAGTTTCTGTCAAGCCTGGGGACATGGTAAGAAATGTGATCTATATATCTGCATTTTCATTATATGTTCCACAGAAATTTCGCCTTGGTGCAGCTGAAACTATGGGTTTGGGGTTTTTTTTGTTGTCTTGGTTTTGTTTCTTTTTGTTTTTTAAAATCACCTGTAGAATAAAGTGTGTTGAAGGATGTGTGCTGTTTTTAGTTTGAATTATAAAAACTTGTAAGGAAAACCAATTCAAATTAAACTGCTTTTAAAAGGAAAATTTTCAGCCTGGTACGAGTCCACAGAAGAAACTGAAAGGGATAGTTTGGTTTTGTATCCCAAATACCTTGAGGGGCAGGACAGGTACATAGGAGAAAATTGTGAGTAAATTGACATAAGTGTGTGTATGTGTGTGTGTGTCTATCTATCTGTCTGTCTGTCTGTCTGTCTATCTATCTATCTATCTACTGTTAGTGCTAGCAGGAAGTAGTGCTTTTTGCCCTGAAGTAAGGAAAATATTACTAGAAAAAAAAGGGACATAGGACAGATATTTAACTTTACCCTTTTTTGTTTCTTTCTTTCTTTCTGTTTTTTAAGAAGCCCTGTGTTATCATTTTGCAAGGCACATGAGTTGGGAGTTCTGTGCTGGGAATTTCCAGGCTCATGTGATAGTCTTCTTGTCTTGCAGAAGGAATAAACTTGCCATACAGAAGGGCAAGGGATTATGCTGCTCTGGGGATTTCCAGTTGATCTGGAAACAAATTTTTGTTTTAAAGTTGTGCATAAACACTGACTTAAACTCAGCTTTATATGAAATTCTACCACATTGTATCATATTTTATTTCTAAGGTTGTAACCATTGAAAACGAGGGATTGATTGCAGACACAGGAATATTTGAATCAGATCATATTAATTTTAAAGTACTGTTGTCAGTTAAATGATGCCATAAACATGTATGTAGCTTCAGTCACAGGGTTCATAATTTATGGCAATGAAACCTAGCTTTTCTTGGAAGATGATTCAAAAATGGGATCAAGATCTGAAATTCAAAATCAGCATTGCACTTGTCAGGTGGCTGTCATCGATCATGCTGGCAAAGTGGTATATTTGCTTACATTTTGCTATGATACCACCTTTGGTTTTAAAATATATGGTCGTTTCTGTCTGTGTACAGTGAAAACAGAGTCATCATGTCAACATGAAAGATGTGTAGGTGCCAATGTTTGTCGTAATGAAATAAAGACATTTCAGAGGAAACAGATATAAGTTAAGCTAGTATGAAATTAAAAACTCTTCTAGCTTCTACACTTAGCTTTCTTGTTTATGATCTATACATGGACACACATAGTTTGATAGTCTAAAACAAAAGACCAGTATTCAATTAAAATTATTCTTTATGTCATGATATGGGCAGAGGAATCTGCTTTCTTTGTCCAAGGCAATACAAGTGGCTGAATGAGGGAGATCATAAGCAAATGCTTTTCTTTTCGTGAAGAATTAACGGAAACATTTTTAAGTCAAGAATATTGAGACTTTAAATATTTGTTTAGTATTTATTTTTGAGAAGTTAATTCTAAATGTTACCAGCCTTCTTGCCCTGAAGAATAGTTCTTGTTGTCTTGAAGGAATACAATCAGTGGAGAAGGAGGCCAGAGCCTAAGGGATTTTAAGTAAATAAATAAATGAACCTTCCTCCACAAATCTACAAGTGGTGCTGTGCATCAGAGCACAAGTTGTTAAATAATGTGTGTGAGATTTTTTTTTTCTCTTCTCCTCTCCTGCAGCTTTTTGCTGGAGGCACTGAGTGGCAGAGCATTTGAACAGCATAATCTATGTTCTGCTGACCTGAGCTTGTCATTGCTAATTGTGTGGCTTTAATTGCAAAAAACACATTTGCGTTATTGAAAAGGATTTAACTTAAATCCTTCCTTTTCAGGACTAGTGTCAAAACGTTAAAAAAAAAAACCTGAGCCAGCTAGTGAAGGAGGGTAACATCAGCTATCGGCACTGAATAAGCAGTGGGATGGTGGGATTCAGATTACGCGTCTTGGCTGTCTGTCAGAAACCAGCTCACCCACTACAGCTGCTGAAGGCATGATGGGCAGGGAACTGTAGCTCCTTGATAAATACAGCTCTTTTTGTTGCACTGCTTGGGAAAAGTCTAATTTCTTTAGTGTGCTGGAGAAATGGGAATTTAAGTAGCTCCTATTCTGTGTGCTTGCCACTGGGTTTGGCAGCTCAAATTTGCACGGTGTGTGAAAACAGCACAGCTGAAAAATGGGAGAATGTGAGGTAGTTGTCCGTCCTTCCCCTCAGGTGTTGCTGCTGCTAGCAATAAAGCTGTCAGGTTATAGCTACTCTGAGGTTGTTTGCCCTGAGCTGTGAGCTGTGCGCTACAGTGTTGGTGCAGCACAGTCCCTGTGCTCACAGAGACACTCTCAGAGTGATCAGTAGCACGGAGACCTGAGCTGTCACCCCCCTCCCTCAGGTGTAACTTAACAAATGGTGAAAAAGTGCCTAGAGAGGGTCACCTCATCTTTGTCTGACTGGCCGTGCTTGCAAACTCGTGTTTATTGCCTACGGTTGAGCTCCAGGGCACCGTGCCTGGTCAGGTAAAGCACATGGCCTTTGTTAGTCCCTCTCCACGTTTCCATGGCCAAATGAGAGGGCAGTGCTTATCTCTGGGTTAGTTTTCCCCACTCTATGTGTCATTGTTTTTACTTGAAGCATAGTGGTCTCCTTCAGCTGCTGTTGCTGAGAAATACTTTGGTCTGATGAAGCCTGATAGAAGATTGCGTGAGCATCCTCTATCCAGCTGGTCTGATAAGCAGTTTTCAGTTCATTTTTTGCCAAAAGATATTGCATATGCAAGGAACTTATTTTCTTTTGTCTGTAAGATGATCTGTAGATTTTAGTAACACAGTAGGGAAGTGCTGTTTGTCATTTAGGGAGAAGCAGAACTTGTGATGCTGCCAATTTCTTTAGGTTTTTAGTTACTTTCTACTTTCTTTATTTTCCTTCATGTGATCAGAAGACTGTAATTAGTTGTCACTCAGTTATTCCTGGAAGCACAATGAAGGCATTCAGAAGCAGAAAGCAACATAAACAATGAAACAGAAATCTGGCTGACTAGAAAGAAGGTTAATATTATTTAGGGAAAGAAAATTTAAATTTAGATTACATTTGTCATGACAACACAGTCTCATTAATACAGGAAATATATCCCTTATTGGGGAATGAGGGTGTTTGTATGTTTGTTTTCTAAGTAGTTATTAATGACCATGTGCATTAGGATGAAATTTGGTTTTGGGAGAACTACTTTTTGGTTCCTCATGTTGCCATGGGCCAGAGAAACCACTGGGCTTCAAGAGTCCAGGCAAGTAATTCACTCAGTTTTTGCTGACCCTGGTAGCAGCACAAGCCAGCCCTGGTAGCACACAGCAGAATTTTTATGCCAGAGTGTGGAGATGGCACTACACGTGGTTCTAATCTCACCACAGCTACCACAAAGACAGCACGATAAAAACTACTAAAGCTGCACAAATTCCTTTATTTACTCAGAGGGCAGGACACGGGTGGGCACTTGAAAATATTTCTGCTTTGTATTGAGTTGTTTGACTTGGTTTTTGTGTGTGTAGGATTCTGTGCACTGGAAGTGCAGGAGTGGGGAAAGATCTAGATCCTAATGGTTGCACGGGTAAAGAAAGCAATGTTGTTGTTCCTAAAGCAAACCCACCCAAAGCATTCCCACTACTGATTCCAAATTTAGTAGTCTGAACTGTCCACAGCAACAAAGAAAGATCTTAACTGTCCTGATTGCCTTGCAGCCGTTGCTGTATTTTCACCTATGAACATATTTTTTGCTTTTTCAGTTTTCTGTCTGTCAGGAGGGCAAAGGTGTTTTTCTATTAGCTGTATATTTCTGTTGGTTGTTTTTCCTTTTTAGTAACATTAGCCAGACAGGTGTCATTACTTAGCTAAGCATTAGTCAGTAAGCTAATGCCTAATACCCAGCAGCCTGACTCACTTTAATGATTCCCCCCACACTTACATATGTAAGAGGAAAGCACCTCTGGGTAAACACCCCAGTGTTACTGAGTCTTTTAGGACTACAGCTAAAAGAAGAGGACGATTAATTATTTTCACTGAAGTTTCTAAATTTCCTCTCTTTCCAGCAGATTAAGATTACTCCAGGTTTATGGAAGTCTTCACCATTCAAGCCATTTTAAAAAGACACTTTTCTCCTATAAAAATTCATTATGATTTCAGATTTATGCTAGTGTAGCCATGGGCATTAATACTGCATGGGATGAATTTTTTCCTACCAAAATGTCAGCTGTTAAATGTAGATGCTAATTGTCTCAGTAATTTCAAAACTGTGTAACTTGAAGGCCACTTTTTTAGTTGTATAACTTACAAAAGACATTGCTGTGTTTCCACCCTTTAAAAGTAATTAAAGAAAAAAGTTTTAAACTGCATTCCTCTTTCAGTTCAGCTGCATGCATTTTATTTCAATTTCTTTTGTTATTCTTTAGAAGAATAGTTTAAAAAAGTTGTTATTCATGATTTTCCATCTCACAAGCCTTGGGAAGTTTTTGCTATGGGAAAAGATGTTTTGTTTGACCTCTGGTGCTGAAATGCTGACTACTAAAAACCAAAACAGAAGAGCTTTCTAAATTCTGTTTGTCATTACTTCATTCTTGTGAAAGAAGGGGTGAAGTTTTAACCTTACCTGTTGCCATCAGGCAGTAGTGTGTTGTTTAATGTTGTATTTGCCATTCAGACCTCAATATCTTAAAAAAATTCTCTTTTTTAATCTTATACTAATTGCAATTTATAACAGAAAAACGTCAGGTTAAAATAGTAAAAAATTATTTGCTTAAGTTTCACATTCTATTTGGATAAATATGGTATCAATAACTTAGTAAGATATTATTTAATTCAAATACAACTTTTCTCTTGTATATGGACATTTTTTTCTTTTGTTGTCCTTCCTTCTTCTTTCCCTTTCCCTCCTTTCCTCACTCCTGTTCTTCAGAGAAAATACATATTCCACTTGTCAGTTGAATGGAATTTGCAAACTTGACAAAATATGGTCACAAACCTTACATAGTTTTTATGGTTCTGTGTATTCGACAATTTTCTTGGGGTTTATATTTTGGGGGGAAAAAAACCCTGTTGATCAACAGGAAATAAAAACTTTTTCATGGTTGTATAATTTCCAGAGTAAAAGTATTCAAATATTTGACCATTCTTATTACACGGGGCCACAAGTAATAATTCTGGTTGCATTGAAAAAAAATTAACTATAATAATAGTTCATAATGTATGGATGTATTTTTTTTATATTTGACTTGAAAAAATTTTACTACATATTTATGCAATTGCACAGTCTGAGATTCATGTTCAAGTACAGTGTAATTAAAAAGGAAATCCTATTATGATGAGTTAGAAATAGTCAATATTATTAGAGTTTCCTCCTAGGGGAAAAAAAATGTTACCAATCCTTTGAGATGAATTCACACAATTTTTTTATTATTATTTTGGTGTGCTTTGCCTTTTCAAGTAATGAGCAACTTTTTAGCTGTTACTAAAAAAGTTGATCGATACAGATCGGGCTGAGTTAGCAGAAGAATAGAATAAAATAGCCCCAGAAGTGCTCTGCCTGTGTATCACTTCCCCAGCACCCTGGGATGGCAGAGACAGTTGGGGCAGTGTGTTTTGGATAAGTGGGAGTGCAATGACCAGTGCTGATTGCTGTCAGGGGGACATCAGTGACCTTTAGTCAGAGGTCAGAAGATGTGGGATGTGCTATGTTCAGATTCATTCGTTAAAGGAGTGTGGCAAAAAAAGTTTAGTAGTGATTTGTCAAGTACTATTAATTGCTGCTAATTATATTTGCAGTTCTGTAGCTCTGGTTTCAAAGTTAATTTGGAAAGAAGAGAAAACTTGCACTAATTATTTTACATGATAATGGACAATGCCAAGGAATTGCAATTGTTGCTCATCCAATTCCTCTTGATTTGTTTTCTTGTTGGATGCTGGCTGCCAGATTGCCAGCAAGTCAGAGAGAAAAGAATCTGGGAAGGGAATGATAATAGCATGGACTAAGTTTAAACAACAAATAAACAAACAAAATTCCCAGTATCTTCATAAATAGTGAATGCATACTTAATTCACGGTTCACTGATTTTGCACAAGCATAAACAAGATGCATGTTTGCAATTATTTTTGCAGAAGGCTACAAGAGAGGATAACTCTCTTTCATGTGGCACTATCTTGCATTGTCTCTTTTCACTTTAAAAGGCTCAACAGGGACTTAAGCTGCAGTATGGTGGAAATTATGAGTGATGTTTACTGGTGTCTTCCCAAAGATGAGGAAGGAGGTACCAATAAAATACAACTCTCGCTTCACTTTTAACCAAATCCAAGCTCATGTTTTCTTTGGGCTGTCATTGTTTCTTTCCACTTCAGCTCCAAGAGCCTTAAAAATGTTATGCATCAGAGCACCTGTGTTCTAAATATAATGGTCTTAAAAATGTAATTGAGGGATTTTCACTTTTGTAGGCAAATCAGCAGGGTTGATATTGATCCGTCTTTTTAGGGAGCCACAGTGCACCAGAAGGTGATACTGTAGAGGGCCCCGTAAACCCTCGGAGCCTTCTGTCTAATTTGGCAGAAAAACACAGAATGTCGGACAACAAAAGAACGATCTGATTCCGTAAGAAATCTTCATCCCTCCCACCTCCTTTTCACAAGATAAAAAAAAAAGAGACTTAATTTTTTCAGCTGCACACAATGATTTGGTGCTCACTCTTGCATTGAAACAGTTGCTGTCAAAACAGGCAGGAAACAGTTTTCTTTTAATTGCTGAAATCATTCGGAAGTGCTTCATGCACGGCTTCTATACAGCAGATGCTGTGCATTAATTGGCCTGTGTAGGGCTGACCCAGGGTTCCTTGCAGCGGGCCCAATTTTAGGCAGAGGGTTTAAATAGCTTATTTCTTATTTTGTATAACCTGGTGCACGTTATGAGCGCGCCTGCACGTGGGGTATTTCATGGTCTGCAGTTTCTAATGTCATGTGGGTTTCAAAACCTGTGCTTCTCTGGTAATGTACTAGCAGCAGGTAAGCTCTAAATACCATCCATCAGGAGCTAATTTTTTATCCAGATACTCCAATGACTGATGAACCTGTCTTTTGTGTGAATGTTCAGCACAGGAGAAAGCCATATGCCCCTGGCACTGGTTCCTATGCATTCTTTACAGTTTGTAGGGAGGAGATTAAGGAAAAAACAAACCCTTACATTTACATGTCTTTCATTTATTTAGCAGTTAGCACTTTCTAAAATAGCTCTATATATTTTTTTTTTTTAACAGTGAAAGGAGATTTAGGTCTTTTAAACCAATCTGACTACCACTACTCATTTTCTTTATCAGGAATATTACTGCACACCCTTAATAGGGAACCTTGTTTTGCTACTCCCCGTCTGTTCAAAACAGACCTTAGCCCATTAGAAGGTCCTCCCTTGTGTGGGAAGACCACAGCTGTTACTGTAAATCTCATCCAGTAACTGTATCACCCCCATTTTGTGGCTCTGAAGGATGAAATTGAGAAATGGAATACTGTGCAGTCATCCTTTACATCTCCAATTTTAGGCCTTTGCACATCATTTTCATGCTTTTATTCCAAATCAAACAACATTAGTGAGCAACACCACTCTGTGCTAAATGCCTGGTGTCTAAGCAGCACCTACGATCTTTGTTTTTGGAAGATTTAGGATTGGGAGGCAAGTTGGGGTTTTGTTGATGGTGGTTTTTTAATTTTTTTTTTTAATTCACTCTTTTCTCTCCCTTCTTCCCCACCACCAAATCTTTCCCAGTCCCCAGAATTTTTCAGAAGCAGAAATCCAGATGGTAGTGAGGTGCCTAAGATGGAGGATGCTATGTTATGCGTCCATAGAGGAAGTGAGAGCTCAGCACGGCTTACAAACACAACTTTAAAAAGGCTTCTGTTTCTTTAAATCCTTCTGAATAAAGTGGATCTAACTTCTTGTGAAGGATATTGGGGGCTTTAATCAGAAATAAGAAGTGGTTTAAATCATTAGCACAACAAAGCAAACTATAAGCTTGAAGATAAAAGTCTCAGGGGAAAGAGTCCTCTGAAAATAAATGGGACTTGATAGATTTCCATATCATTTATAACTTCCCTTAATTACACTTGGAAGACTTGCCAGTAAAACTGGAAAATTGGCAGCCTATATCCATTATAGTAATTTTGCCGACCATGGCAAGCAGCTGGCTTTACTGGATTTTATTTCCCATCACTCACAATTAATCATCAGCTGGAGATGTCTGAAACTCCTCAAAATGTAGCAATACTGTGTGACATTCAGGCCTCCTTAAAATGCTGAAATCTGCTGAGTAAATGGGCCGAGTTCCCCTTCCAGCGAACTCATTTTGGTGTGAGGCAGGCTGCCGGTTAATGAGTGCCACTTCGATAATCGGATGCGAATGTGAACCCTGACCTCATGTCAAAGGAGAGGACGCAGCAAGCTGGATAAAAGATCGGTGATTCAGATCTGCAAACTTTACACCAATTAGACAGAGAGCGGGGAAATACATCAGTGCCCATTGGGTTTATCAGAAAGACTTGTGGGGCTTGTGACCATTTTGTAAGCCTAACATGGGAGACGTCCTGTCACAATCAGTAAGTCTCTATCTGATGACGCACAGAAGTCTGCAGAAAGTGTACCATATTCACAAAGATCCCGTGGTAGCAATGCCCTCGGGTGTGCGCCGTCTTTTCGTGCTCCTGAGCTTTAAAGAGCCCTATCTCTGAGTGCAGAGAGTCTTTGTGGTCCTCGTGTAGGTGCACTGAGAGCAGGTCAGCGTTGCTGCTTCTCACGTTCTGCTTCCACCCTGTGGCGTGAGGTGCTTGGTTGGGAAATGACCGGAGACAGTTCCCTGTCCTATGTGTCACCTTTAGGCCAGTGGAGAGAACAACCACCGTGCAGTCCCTGAGCTACGCAAACAGCACCACTGACTGTTCCCAAATTCACATTACAATTGTTAGCAGCATCGAGATGTTAAGTACCCTCCTCTTCAATGATTTTTTTTTTTTTCCTTTCTTTCTCTTTTCTGTTTCTTTTTCCTTTTCACTCTGTGGAGAACAAAACTGAACTGCTACTTTGAAGTGCACCATGCAGAAATAAACTGCTAAAATACAGACTGCAGGTCTAGCAGTTAATCACTCATTTATTTTGGTATACCAAGCAGTGTAAATGTTGATTTGTCTGTAGCGTAACTCTGTGAAAAAGATACCTGAGATTAATTTCTTTTAAGAAAATGAGCCCTTTTACTTTACTTGGTTCAAATAAATGAGATTTTTTTGTTTTAGTTGCCTGTTTTGACAGATTTGGGTCATCACTGAGACCTCTCTAAATGGAAATGTAAAGATGGTGGTTTTCACTGGTTTACCATCCACTGAAAGAAATAAATTATACAATGAAAATACAGCATTAAAAATGGCCCAGATAAATCCTTAAATAAGTTAGACAGCAAGAACTTGTACACATCGCTGTGGTTTTCATTTGCAGGCTAAATAACAGGCAAAAGGATATGTGCAATTATAGAATGAAAGAAATTGGACAATGCCCAAAACACTGAAAAAGAGGAAAGAGAGATACAAGTGCCTAATTTTAGGATTTGTCGCTTTTCAACACAATGAGTGGAGCTGTAAAGGTTTAACATAAGAACAGTAATTAAACTTCTGTGCTTAAGTGACACCAAGGTAATTTTCAACAAATTGCACATCATCAGAAGTACTGACACGGCATTTTCAACACGTGGTACCTGCTGAAAGTGCCTCCTTCCTTTCAAATCAGTAAGACTAGATGTTAACTGGATACTTCAACTATGAATTTTGTGGGTTGTGGGGGTTATTTCCTTCCCAGACACTGAGTCCTTTGTCATCAACCCAGCAGGCATTATATAAAACACAAAAACTTTATTTTTGAGAAAGAGGGGAAACTGAGAAGAAATTCAGATTAAGGGACATTTCCATCCCACAATCACTAACACTTCCTGCCATTTTAGCACCATACTTATATCTACTGAGACAATTCTGTACTTTTCCCATAATGTGTTTCCAGAACTCTGTTTAGATAATTGCTGACTGGTACATTTGCACACCATCCTCCTGATGAAGCCATGTTACAGTTTAACTGCTCAAGGAGAGAGTTTCTTGTGGCCTTGTAATTAGGCCAGTGAATTCAGATCTGTTGTCCTTAGCATCTCAATCTTCAGCAACCTCTACAGACCTGTGTTCTTGGCTCTCTGATAGCAGAGTTTAACCAGAGGGTGGCAAAGTTGTTTTTGAAATGCATGTTTTAATAATAGCATTATTAAAAAACACCCTCTTCCAATAAACTTTTTTGCCTGTTTTTTTTCCCTTCTCTTTGAATCCAAAGTAGATATTAATTGCTTCCTCATAACCTCAGAAATGTTTGGAAAGTTCAGAGCAGATGGAAGAAAAGTAATGAGGCAAGGAAAAGGAGAGGAGAAGAAGAAAGAGAAGGAAGAGTGAACTGCTGGGACAAAGCTATGGGTAGAGCAGCAGGTGTGGAAGGAAGAAGACAAAAGACAGGGAAATGGAATAGAGAGGAAATGACTGGGGACAAAGAACAAGTCTTTGATACTATTCACCAAATTGGACACCTGCTAATGACTTAACTGCTTGCCTGAAGCTGAGGATGGAATTTCTGCAGGGTGTTGCATTTTGGTTATTCTCTATATCCAGTTAGTACGCCATACTCCCATAGCAAATGCTTTCCATATTTACCCTCCAAAACCTCTCATACTCTTGTTGCCAATCTGTTGGAGAAGGGGTGTGTAAGCACCTTTTAATGTAATGGGTTTTGTTTTGTTTTGCTCAGAATCCATAGGGAGGTATCTATCAGTGCTTTTCAGTCAGTTAGTGAAAAAAATAGCTTTACTTACATTTTTGGAATGTTCTTCATGCAATGTACATTTGATCTCTGACTTCACATCTGTCTGCTAGTATATTCCTCCAAAGTGGTACACACTTGTCCTTAAATATGTATTATTCATTTAACATATAATTAGAGAAATATATCTGTGTGTGTATATGTGTGTATATAAACAAACATTTTGTAGGCACTGGCACATATAACAGTGCATAAACCAGATTTCTGCAGGTTTCAGATTACCCTGTTTAATGAAATTTTGACATCAGAGTGAAAGCATCCCAAACTTGCTGGGTTAATGAGGGAATAGCAGACTCCACCTGCAAAAGAGCCCAATGAAAAGACTTGTAGTGGGCACTTGGAACCAGGCATTCCATGGAAGTGCACAGGTCCTAAATCCTGGCATGTAGGTCCTGGCACCCTTCCTTTCTGGCATGCATCATCTTCGTAGAATGACCAGCTGATTGCTGGGTTACACTGGGTAAATTCTAATTCCCATTTTGCCTCTCCTGTTTAGGCAGCCTCCACAAACACTGTCAAGCCTTGAGTGGCAGTTTCCTCTGCACAAGGTGGTCCAAGACACTGGAGGGAGGATCTGACTGGGAGGCACAGGGAGCCCAACAGAGCAGCCTAATGGGTTCCTGGTGACCTTGAGCTTGCACATGTCTGTTAGCAGGACACAAACAAACAGAAAGAGGAAGCCTCAGTGTTTCCTTTTAAGAGCTGTGAGCTGTGGTGAAAGTGATGCATTTGTCCCCCCGTGGATGAGAGCTGGTGGCTCCTCAGTGATGTGCTCCTTTCTGTCAGTCCAAAGTCATCAGCCACCATCAGAGGCTGCCATGTGCAGAGGTGTGACATACTCCTCAGTATCAGCCCACTGGGTGTTGCTGGACCTTCCAGCCCAAGCTGCCCCAGACACCTGCCAAGGAACTTTTGGCTTCTGAATCACTATGAGTATCTGTTGGCCCTGCGACAGCGAAGCAAAGCTGAAGTTCCCCGGCCAAAAATGCACGAATTAAATTTTGCTCCGCATTTAATTGCTGTTGAACTGTGGTGGTGTGGATTGTGGAATGTGAACTGTGGAAGCTGCAGCTGAATGGGTGGGATAGGAGAGGAGCCTTTCAGGTTTGTCTGGGGTGATAGTTTTAAGCAGGTGATTTTTTTTCCCTATTTTGCTGCCAGTTTTGTGATTGTCGTTTGTGTTGTGACTGTGTAACTGGCTGACTTGACTTGTGTCATGAAAGTCTTTATAGCATTTAACAAAATAATCCTTTTATTTTCCATAAGAATCATCACACTTAGAACATTTCAAATCCTTTATCCTCATTTTGTACTGCTTGAATTTCACCAGGTTTCGGAAGGTCAAGAGATTTGTGTAATTGAAGCAATGAAAATGCAGAACAGTATGATTGCTGCTAAAACAGGCAAGGTAAGCCACCTTAGGTCACTTAAAACCATATGCAACTTGTCAAACAGGATAGAATTTAAAAAGGAAAAAAGGAGGATTCTGGTTGTTAAGGAATTAAGTCTGATTGCTGTAAGTCTTTCAAAGTGAGGTGTCTTTAATTTTGTAACATTTGCATCTGCTGTGAATGCTGTTAAGTAGTTCCGAGCCTTAGATAGCACAGCAGGAAATAGTTTTACTGGCTTCGGAAATTCATATAACTCTTTTTCTCCTAAATGGTTTGTTTTCTGTGATGTTACAATGCCAAGTTGAATTGAAAGGTGTTGCAGACCATTTCTCCAAATTTCATCTTTCCAGAGAGCAAGTGAAGAAGAGAGCTCTCTTTGCCAGTTAATTATTTAATGGCAAATAATTTGACGTTTAAAAAACCCCAGCCAGAATAAGGCATAGAAAGTGCTTTTGCAGGAGGGAGAAAACAGCAATTTTTTATTATTGTGACTGTTAAATATCAAGCCTAGATCTGCACATTTGTTAAGCTTTGCAAGGCTGTGCATTGGGCTATCCTGCTTCTGAGGGATCAGTGATGCAGCCCTGGAGTTGGGACTTTGCTGCAGTGTAGGATGTGCCAAAACCAGCACTCTAGGCAGGGAACTGGTTAAGCTTATGTGATAAGGGCATGCCCTAAACCCCAGTTGGTCTGAGCACTGTCAGACCTCAAGCTGGGACTTCAGAGCATCCCTGTGCCAGATTATAACTCACACCCTGAAACCATCACCTAGACGTGGGCCCCAGATCCATCCTTTCTAATGGAGGGCATAGTCTGGGTCTGGATTATATATTCTCCTCTACTGCATATTTCCTAACCTGCCCTTGCCTATCTCTGCTTGGGGTCAGTCAAGCCCCTCTGCTCTCTCCGAGGCACAGACCTTGGGGCAGGAGCCTTCAGCCCACATGGAGGCAGCAGGGAGCCTGACTCTGTGGGCAGGGACCGGGTTTGCCACTGGCAAGGTTCGCTGGGATCTCAGGATGGCTCTCAATGCCAAGGACTGTTTGTGTGTTTACAAGAAAGGCTTTTTTGGCACAGCTCTAAAATTGACACCGAGGCTGGGTCCCAGGACTCTTCCAGTGCATCCAGTGCAAAATTGGGTCTCAAGAGAAAAAAATACTCAGAGGATTATGTTCCTTTTCCTTTTGCGCTAACATTGCTGCTTTATTATTTCATTTCATGCATTAATTTCTATATAATTTATTTTCTCACTTGATTAATATTTCCAAGCATTTAGCTTTTTTATTTGTTTAACCCCTTATTGCTGCCCTTTGCATCCACTTGTTTTAACTAGTATTTGTAATTAAAATGCCATTCCCTCTCCCACCCACTCCATTTATTTTTCACTTCAACTTTCCCTTTCCCACCAAGGTGTTCTGCAATCCATGGGCCTCTTCCTTACCATCCTGCTCGTACTTCTCCCAATAATAAGTATTTCCCACTCACTCAGTACAGATGCCACAGAAAACCTGTGTTTGGTTTATTAACCCTCCAAGGTAGGATGTGAAAGGTGCACAGGCCATTCAGGGGCCACATGTGCACCTTGCAATGTCCCCTTGGTGCGCCCATTTTAATAGCAAGCACGTTATTTGACCTTTAGAATGTTAAGAATTTGAATAAGCACAAAAGTTTTGGGCTGTGTAGAAACGAAGCTGCCAAACAGAATTCATCCTGTTCTGCAGTGCAAAGTCATGGCTCTGAGTGCTAAAATAACTTGGCCTCTCCACAGGAATGGGATGTTTGGCACAGGCTGTTAGTCCATGTTTTGATGCTTTGAAACTATGTTTTGAAACTCAGTTCATTTGTCTTCAGCTGGAAGACGTTCCCATTTTCATTCCTGACTTGAATTCCTTTTCTGTATCAAGCCCCATCTTCCTGTTTGTAACTGTGAGAAAAGTGCCTTGTTTTTATCTGCTTTGAGTTTAGTCCAGCTGCAGGTGGTTTAAAAATGAGAGAAAACTGGAGAGGAACTGGCGAGCCTCCTGTCTTCTACAGGACAGCTGTGCCTGGGTCAGCACGAGGAGCCGGCCCCGCTGCACGGCAGAAATCGCTGGGGAGTTTGAAACACTGGTTAGCTCCCATGTTTGCTGAACCTTGGCTTTGTAGAAAAAGAAAAGCAAGAGGTTTTTCACACTGCTTTCCTCTCCTAGAAGACTGAGGCTCAGCAATTGGGTATGCTGCCCAGCTACTGATTTAGAAACAAACCCCTTGTTTGTACGTATCACGCTGTCTTTGCCCGTGCTCAGCCTCACTTCTGGAGCAGTGCTGTGAGTGTGCCTGTGCCACAGAGACACAGCTCTGCTTACTGCTCACGTGGCTTTAGACCGTCAAACATGGATGTGGGCAATGGCATGTCCGTCATAGCCTGGTACTTGGGGTATGCTGTGCATTTCCTTCAGCAGCCCAGGGTAGTGTTTGGATGATTAAAATGAGCTATCTGCTGGACAAGGATTTGGGCATGTCAATATGAGCTCTGAATTAATACTGGAAGCTAACTCTATATAGCTTCAAATATTGCTTCATGTGCTGAAAGGGAACTCAAAACATGTTGTAGCATTTTATAGAGGAAATGAGGGACTAGTGTAAGATAGTAGAAGATGTTGGTGTTTTAAAATTCAGGAACCTGCATGGGAGTATATAATTCATCTACAGATCTAGTTGCATTTATTTGACAGTAGTAGCCCTTTGCCAAGTTCAGTTATGTTAAAGGATCCCAATTCAGATTTGAATCATCTATCCCAGCTCTCTGGAGACTGAGAGAAACCCACTTCATGGCTGCAGTTCCAAGATTCTGCTATATTTGAAAACTGTAATTAAAGAAATGGTGGAATATTTCACTGTCATTCCCAACATGAGTACTGAACAATCAGCCTGTCCTCTATTTAAAACAAATAAACAGCAGTGCAACCAGGTGAAAACAAGGTACTTTTTAATTTTAAGAAGTGGCATCTCTATCTGACATTCAGGTCTTCAAGCATCTCTGCTGCAAGCAAAGCAGGCAGTGGTAGGTGCCTGAATACTGTGATGGGGTTGGACACCATTTGTCAAGCACTGGGTGCTCAAAACTCAGCTGGGCTCTGAGCACTGGAGGTTGAGGACTCAGCCTCTCGAGGCCCCTGTGACACAGGTGGATCTGTGTCCCTGGGGTGTCCTCAGGCTCACAGTGGCCATCACCCCGTGCATGCAGACACAGTGCTCTGGGCAATACAAGCCACATCAGCCAAGCCATTTATTTCCCCAGGCTATCGAGGAAGGGTTTAAATTCTGCTGTTTCTGTACCCTAGGTGAAAGCTGTGCACTGCAAAGCTGGTGACACTGTTGGAGAAGAAGATCTGCTGGTGGAACTGGAATGAAAGGTTGCCTCTACCCTGTTGAATTAACTATGCCTTTATTATTTTCATCTGTAAAGTAACATTAAGACATTTCAACACAGAAAACGGACAGTACTATACACAAGATTTTATACAGGCATATTTACTCTATCAGTGGTTAAGACAGCAAACACAGATGTTAAATCTTGGCAACAGATCCCAGATTTTTACTTCCAGAAATACTTGTACATAACCTTTGTATAATGCTTTGATTTTTCAGGATCAAATAAAATCAATAAAATACCATTTCTGCTTTGAAACAGGAAAAGCCTCTTTAAAAAAAAAAAAAAAGAAAACACAACAAAAGCCAAAATCTGATTTGTCTTCTCCACAGCAACGTTCCTGGTTTGAGGCCCCAGCCAGGCTGTACAGAATGGCTAGCAAGAATGAAAAATTAACCACTGAGCAAACCGAGTAGTTCTCCTTTACTCTGTATAAGTGCTGCACAAGTACCACCAATGGCTTAAATACTGATCAGATTTATTTTGAATTAGGATATATATATATAGAATTATTATTTATTAAATAATAATAAATTATTATAGAATTATTTATTATATATTTTAAATACTTATATATTATTATATTTTTAATGCTTTGTATAGATTAGATTTAAATTACAAGTTAGAGGCTTTATTTTGCTAGTGCAGACATTTGTCATGTACTTTCATTTGATTTTGTAAGGGAATTGTCTTCTTTTATTCAAACTCCATACTCAATTTCTCCACTCTTATCTTGATACTGATTACTGGATGCCTTTACAGAAGGAGCTGGCACTGTTCTCAGAGCTCTTTAGCAGCCCCAAGGTACTGCTAAGAGCACGTGCTGTCCCTCAGACCAGGCTTCCTCCTGAGTGCTTACAGGAAAGGGAGACAAAGGGACCTTGACCACTGCCCCAGAGTGGAGCAAGCCTGCTCTCATCTTCTTGCCTGGGATGAGCAGAGTCCTGCTACTTCCCAGAAAGAAACCCTGTGGCAGAGGTGCCTGAGCCCTTTACTGGAAGGTAAAGGATGAAAACAGTCGGTGACAGGGCTGGTGACTCATGTTCAACCAGGAAAGTTTGATTCTGCTTGAAACTTCAGACTGAAGAGGCATTCTTCCTGTTATTGAGACACTGCTAATTAACTACATCACATGGCCAAGGGGGAATGTGTAGCCCAGGGATCTGCTTAGGGAATTAGTTTATAAAACTCATCAAGATGAGTAAGGAGAGTGTTTGGACAGTACCTGCCTTCCAGGAAAATTAATGCTTTTGCAGTTGTAGAAACTGAGGCAGAGACCCTGCAGATCTCCTTACAAGTCTCCTTACTGCCATCTTACCCCTTCCCAAAGGAGCACAGTTCAGTCCCTCCAGGTTGCCCTAAACAGACAAGTATTGTAAAGAGACACAAGTATTCTACTATCGAGTTACTTGTTTTGCTTACTGCAGCAACATAAAAGCTTTTCTAAATGAGATGCAGCAGTGCCTACTGCTGCTGAAGTTTAGGCTGATTCCCTACCCTGGATCTCCTCTGGCCATCACTGGGCTACTGGCAGTGGAGCCAAAGTACAAAATTGTTCTTAATTGTATCCTTGCTGCATTTGATGGTACCCTGGCTTACTGCATGGCATACAATGCCTGCTCCTATCCCTTTGGCAGCTTTAGCTACTGTACAATCTATCTGTACCAAACACTGCAGCTGAAGGAAAATACAAGGCACAGGAGTGTAACAAGAAAAAGCCACGTTTTTTTCCAGATTGTACAGAAACCAGTACAGCACAGTTGGTTGGGCCAGGGGGACAACAGTCTTCTTTACATATTTTTTCCCAATTTAAATGTTGCAATAATCACAATACAGGTCCTTTGGATATTTTTATAATGTATATAATTTTTTTCCCCCATTAGGAAACTCAGTTTGCATATGGTTGTTCTACTTTAAAATGCTTGGCAAAAGTCACCTTGACAATAAGTGCTCACAATGGCTCCAGTGTAGGTTTACTTTTCCTGGTCCCCAACAGCCCCCACATCCCCCAAAACACACACACACACACACACACACACACACACACACACACACGAGGCACACAGACACACACACCCCCAAATCCTACAGTCACGCAGTGAACGGAAGCGGAACCCAAAGTGCTTAGAATGTAAAATTAAACATACAATTTTAAATATAACTCCCTTATATTCTCTCAGTATTTCTTGACAGTGCCTTTTAAAACTAAACATGGTTTAAAAATACACCTTTCCAGTTCAGAAAAAAAACCATTGCAGTGCAGAGTAAGAATAATTTTTACATTTTCTCCAGCAATTTCCTATTTGTCTAGAAGCACCAAGTTATCTGATCAGCTTCCCCTGTTTACATCCAGTAGCAAGTCAATATTCAATAGGAGTTGTGCTTTACTTTGCAGACATTTAAATCAGTTTCAAATATTAGTGCAAAAAATTTGTCAATTCAGGGAAAAAAAAATTAATCTGTTCTTCTGCCTTTCACTAACCTCCATTATTATGCACCAAGGCAAAGGGTGTGATAGAGGGAATAATTAGACCCCAGACCCGATGTGCACATAGAGTTTACACCTGGTGCAAACCCAGTTACCTGCAGCAGGCTGAGGGGGGCCAGGAGGACACTGCCTGGGGAGGAGTCTGCAGCTCTGGGCCTACAGGACTTCAACACTAGCGCCAAGGCTCCTGGGTTGGGAAGGTTACAAGAGCTCCTGCATTTTAATAACAAGGTATTACAGCTTTCCTGGAAAGGTTACCGAGCAACACCTGCTTAGCACTATGTCTTCGGCCGGCCCACGTCACCTCCCGTTCCTATTCCCGGCTTTCCCGTAGGACGTAGGACAGGCCGTGCTTCCCTGAGGAGTCGTAACTGTCATAGTAGGGGAGCCCGACCCACTCGGGCGGGTACGTGGCCGTGCTGTACACGAAGCACTCCATGATGCCCTCGGCCTCTCCCGTGCCGCCCTTCCCTTCCCACTCCACCACCTGGATTCTCATCAGGGTGCGCTGGTACATGTCTGGGCAGCCTTCAAACTCATCCAGGAACTGCAGCATCTGCTCGTCGACAGAGTAAATCTCCCCGGCAATGTGGTGGCCCGTCCCCGGGATGTTCAGCATGTAAGGAATGTTGTATTTCCCTGCAATCACCAGCGGGTATTTCTCCACCGTGCGGCCCCTTCCTTGGAATTTCGCTAGGCCTTTGGCCGTGTTGATCATGTGCTTGTAGTTGGGCTGGCCCTTCTTGAGCGTGCCGTAGACGAAGACACGGGCCATCGTACTTGCAAAAGCAGCTGAAAGACAAAGAGGTGCGTTACCCATGGGGCCAGTGCCCGGAGAGCCACGGCCCTGCCAAGACACCTCCTACACAACAGGCTGTTTCAGTCTCATAGTCCTATACCACATTTAAATATCATATTCAGTTCAAGTATCTTGAAACTTTTCAGACCACAAACTACATCAGTGAAAAACAGAGACCAGGAGAAAGTCAGCCTTTTGCAGTTCTTTGCTGTAACCAAATTACATTCTCTAAGGAATCACAAATATTAGCCAACGCCTCCCTGACTCCCAGGAAAAGCTCTAAATCTTTCTTAATTTTTCCCTCTCTCACCATTATGGGAGCTGTGCTGCAGAAAGTGTGTGGTGTGGTGCTCAGTGACTCCCCAAAAGCAAGTGTAAGCTGGTGTGGAGAGTCATCTCATGGATGTGCTGGTGGATTTGCAATAATGCCAGCACCGAGGTCCCACCTGCTGAGTGACAGACAAATGCCAAACAGCAAGCTGTGGGGCCAGGGGAGAAACGAGGCCAGGGCTGCTGGCAGAGAGACCAGGTAAGGCTGTGTTCCTCCCCTTTTCCCCAGACAGACACCCCAAAGTGTTATATCACCACAAGTAGCTGGTCTGCACGTGTGAGCCCTCTCTTGAAAACAGACGCTGAATGACCATTTGTTTTATCTGTGAGCATGAAACACTCAAAATTGGTTTAAATGGAATAAAAGACTGGCTTTATTAAAACATAATGGGGGAGAAAGGTACCTTCGTAGTTCCTGCGTTATTTTTTCACAGTGTGCCCTGTTTGTGCTCCATCATTTCTGTAGGGTAGAAGCAGTTCTTGCACTGTGACGTTTTCCCACATTTTACCTGTGGTCAGTGACTGGGCAGAGCCTGCCTCAGCCACAGTCACCGGGCTAGGCCAGACACCCAACATCAGAGGAGCCCGTGCAGCTCCTCTTGGAAAGAGTATCATTAAATAATGTATTTCAAGTTTGAGAAATATTTAAAAGCAGACTGGAAGTAGAAATTTATTCAATTTTCTGCAATTTACTCTTATTTTAGTAAACTGTTAGGTTAGGTCAGTTATCCAAAAGGGTGTGTTGCTGGCCAAGAACAGTGTCATTTAAAAATCCTCAGTAGCTAAGCAATTTCCCCTTTGGTGAAGGAAACAGTTTGTATCAAAATACAGCTTTCCAAGCAAAAACAGTGTGTGCCTTCATTTACTGGCAAACTGCTTTCACTTAGGGGAATAAGAACACACTGATTTTTTTTCCCCTGTATTTTATCAGATATACTTCAGAGTAATTTATCCTTCATGACATAAACGAGGTTTTTTTCTTGGATGCAGCTCATTCCCTCACAATAAAAAGAGCATTAATATTCAGTTGGCCCGAGTCTCTTTTATAAGAAAAATCATTACCTTTCAGATTGTGTTTTGAATAACAAACACAGATCCTTCAGGAAGAAACTTGTCCCAGTGGGGATTGAGAAAGGATCAGAGTTAAGCATTGAAACATGCAATTAATTCCCATTAGGGGATTAGGGCACTCATGTTCACTTTGAATCAGAAAAATGAATTGTGAATTAAATTGTTCACAACCAAGAGGTTACTTGTCAGAGTTAATAAGTTAAAAAATAAAAAGGGAAACCTAAAACGCACATAAAAAGCTCTATAGTGAGTGGTGCATCTGTAAGAAAAAGATACGCTTCATTTCCATTAAACAAAAGCCCTGTCCCTACTGTACAGCTGGAGATAAGCTTCCAAAAATTTCACAGAGAACAGTGTCACCATTTCCTGAAACCGGTGAAAACAACCTCTCTGTTTCTGATGGCACAGCAGCTGGCTGTTGGGAAACATCACCCATTTAAAGAAAGGCCCCCATCATCCCAGTGCAGGGTCCACAGAATTCAACAGCAACAAAGGAATTGCTATCCCAGGTTTGGGCAAGTGTTTCTGATTTAGCCTTTGAGCAGATTGATTCAGCAGGCAGTACAAACAGAGATGGAGTGGGAAGCTGAAGTTTCAGCCACAGCTCCCTGTGGCACTTCTGTCACTCATGCTGAATGGGCTGAGTACAATGACTTCTCCTATTAAAAAAAACCCAACAACAAAGCAAAGCCCAGCCCTCCAGCCAAGGAGGGATTGGAATAAACTTGGTAATAACATTTCCTGATCACTGCTCCATATAAATAAGACATACACAATTTTCTGCGCAATAAATCTGGTCTCCAGTGTGCCGTGTGCTGCACTGCAGAACGGCTGTAGATGTATTAACATCACTTAAAGCACTCACAAACCCTGGGCTTTTAAAAGAGTTTTAGCCACCTTGTGGCAGGAGAGCACAGAGCAGAATTGTCTTGGAGGCTTGTCTTGTCATTTCATAGGCTTCCACTACGCAGCTGAAAAGAGTTATAAATGGCATCCCCTTGCTGAATCACCAACAAGAAGTTGCCTTTTCTCACTTAATCCAGTTTAACACTTCCTACCTTCATTAAACCACCTGAGAGGAAAAGAAAACTCAACAAAAAACAAACAAAAGCCGCCCAGACTTACACTGAGTATTAGCTGCCAGCACAAAACAAACCCATTTAGAAAGTACTTTCATGAAATATTCATACCAGAATCATTAAAATTTATTGGCATGGGGAAACACAAGTGAAATTTGTACGTCATCTTTGCAAACTATTTATTTTAGTATGAAAGATGACCTGCCAGATCGTCTGTGGGATCTGTAACTAGTTGCTTCATCAGGCAAGATGCAAAGATCAGACAATAGAGGAGCTATTTCAGCATCACAGAGGTAGGTGTTGTTGGGTGAAAAGTGGCTCACAACTGATGCCAGGCAGGAGTGCCTGGGTTGCCACTTGGCATTGGCACTGGTAGCGCAGCGGCACCGTATCCACATCCACCCTCACCCACCAAAGGAGTTCTGGGTCAGGGCTTTGGTTTTCCCTCTCGAGGCCCAACAGCTCCAGCAGGGTGACAGAAGGGTGGGTGGCCATGGGGCCAGTCGCTGGCTCATTCACTATGCACTCGCAGATGAAGCTGCAACCAGGCTCTTCGCTCCCGTGTTGTGCCCAAAACAAGACCTTGCTTCCCCAAGTGGCAGCAGCGGCTTTGGCAAAAAACACTTTTCTTTTTTTTTTTATTTTCCCACAATTCAGACAATTACAGGACCCTACCAGCTTCTCTTAAAAATAAAGCGTGGCCCCAGAGCCGTGCATTATGCTGGCTCCAGGGCTGTTTGCGATCATGCTAGCAGTGGGTTTGGGAGAAAAAGTTTCAACAAAATAAAACCTAACTCAGAAAGTATCCATTTCTCTCACTCCATACAGTAACATTATTTTCCCTTGAGAAAAATTCTCTGCATTGGCTCTGTGACCAGATATAGTTACACATTAATTCTTCAGAAGTTTCTTAAAAACTGTAGGAAACAGGTGAAAAAACAAAATGCCTTGAACTTTAAACTTGAGCCCAGTCTGTTTGAATGAAGGGAGTTTTAAGGTCACTCTTCACTCAATGCTAACTTTCAAGAAGGACTAACATGCCAGAGAGGACTCCTGGGACTGCATCCTGTTGGTCCTTTGATGCTTTCATTTTGTTGCTTGCTATTTTCTTTATAGCACAGACAAGGGCTTCCTGCCTGGGCCGACCCCTTCCCAACCTTGCTGAATACCTCGGAAAAAGTTTATGGCAAGACACCTTTCTTACATTAACCAGAGAGGCACCAGAGAAACGATGGCTCCTTTGAAATCAAGAGGTTATGGTCTCCTCGCAGCGGTCACCCGCTCCGAAACTGTGAGGTGCTGGCTTGTGAAAACAAACAAGAGTATTGGAGTAACCAGGGCCATACTGGATGCTACTGGGCACTACCTGAAACTCCACTTAACCTTCTTTGCAGATTCTTTTCATTTCTTCCGTGGATAACTCACATCCCTAAACCAACAAATACTTCTCTTCTTAAACTGGAGTATCTGGTGAGTCTCTGCCAGGAGGCAGAGTGAGGATGCCCTTCCTTTGGACAGGCATCAATCACAACACTGCTCACGTGCTTTGTACTCCTTTGTCATCACAGCAAACATTTGCCTTTTGTCTGAAAACATTCCAAATCACTTTCAACTGTACTGCATAGAGAAAATGTGTTAGGTTAGTTTTCATTACTTACAGAAAGAGTTTAATTCCCAAAGTGACTTCTAGAAGGTCTCAAAGTGACAAACAGATTAAACTAACACAATACAGAAAGACGGGGGATGGAATGCGGAACACATGCTGGACACAACATTAGACTGATTAACAGGCTAAATTTCTAAAGTGCAGAGACAGGAGGGGATTGTCAGTGCATCAGGACAAGAAAAGGTGGATGAAAAAACCAGGTCAGTGGATGTGGACAAACTGAATTGAGAGGAAGGAGGGTAAAGCTGTCAACTCAAGAAAAAATTATATTAGTAAGTATTGACTGTTTTGTCCTAATATTAAATCATGCTGTACAAGTTTCACAAGTCTTGGGACCTCAATTCAGAAACCTGTGGACTACAAAACTATTTCGAAAGAGCTCAGGGCAGAGCACTGAATTTAGAACTGTTTTACTTGGACCAAGAATGAACCAGCAGGAGCTTAAATAGGAGCTGGTAGGATGGGGCATAATCACCTAAAAATATGGGTAAAGGTTTTAAGAGACAGTTGATTCTCTGCATACATGAACACAAAGCCAGCCAAAATTTTTTGCATGGAATCATTAATGTGGACAGGAGCAGCTTTCCAATTGTAAGATCAGACAGGCGTAAAAACAACCGTAACGTATGATCCCAAAAAAGCTTGAGGGCCCAGTGTCCTCTGTCTTAGGGTGGTCAACAACAGATACCTCAGCATCACAGCACAAGAACAGGGGAAGGCAACATACATGCATTGCCTTACCTGGGTCCAGACCCTGCCCAAGTCAAAGTGATGAGCGTTGTGCTGTGTAAAGTCCTTTTCTTCCTGTGAGCTCTCACGCCTGCTTTTGTGTCAGCAATGGCAACAGCAGCACGGAAGGCAGCTCCAGGCTGTGACTGCGTGTGTGTGCATGAGGCCAGATTACTGTGGGGTCTTTCCCTGATGCCTGCTCGTTTCATCTTCCTGAGTCGGGGGGCTCTGCGCACCTCCTCAGTGCCACCAGATACTTTTCCAGTGCTTACTCTCTTGATTGCTGACAAGTCCACATATATTTAACAAACCAAGAAGCACTCTTTAGTGATTCTCCTAAAGTTTTCTGACACTGGAAAACTAGAACTGAAATATTCAAGAATAGTAAACCATGAATTTATACAGGGAGAGAAACTGTGTCTCCTCCTTTGTTCACACTCCATTCTCCCCCTGCCTTTTTGAGTGTTATTGAGGAACACACTGATGTTTCAGAACACAGCAATACCTCAAGCATCTTAGTCTTGAGTGCCAACTGAGGTGTGTTTTACTAAAAATCAATAAACAGTGTGAAAGCCTTGAAAACTGGAACTCTTGAAAATTTTGTTCAAACTACCATGGATGCTGCAGTTACTCTTGTTTTAGAGAAAGGCAAGAGACTAGATGGCTTCTCAAAATCCCACTCAAGCATGATGGGTCCTTACGATACAGTTTTAAATACACTACAATTAATTTAAATTACATACACAAAAATATCTCCTCTTTGCACTTTTAGCATAGGTGCTTACACTGTTGTATCTACACAAAAGGAAGAAAAAAACAACCCACAAGAATGGAGCACAAGCTTTAAATGCCAGACTGCTGTTATAGGAAAAAAGCAGAAAAACAACTTTTGATAGGGCAGCCCTGCTATGCCATGGTGAATTTGAAGTGGTTTCCATCATTGAGATGCAGAACAGAGCCCAGAGTTTCAAACCGCCAACATCCTGAAACTGGGGACAGAGCCTGCAGCTTGGACGGGATCCCTGCGAGGTCAGCACATTAATTTACATGCCAATACCCAGAGCGGTCAGTTCGCTGTTTTGGACCGAGAAGATCATCCCGGCCTGTGGAACACGGCAAACACTCTGAGTACCTAAGCATGGGAATGTGTTTTTCTACACTGAAAGGATGGTGAGAGAGAGAACGGGAAGAGAGAAAAGATGGGGTCTTGCGTGGGATCGTGAGGTGCCTTTCCACAAAGGAAATGAGGGAAAAGCTGCACAATGATCCTCTGTGAGGAGGGGAGAGGTGCCCAGATCATGGCCCAGCACCGTCCCTTGGGAGTGCGACTGAGCCTGCAAGGGAGATGTTTATAAAGCCCCATTGGTGAGCAAGAGCATCCTCCCACTGGCAGGGGCCTCTGGCTTGGGAAGCCATCTTATGCCTTTGCCCTTGCTCCGTGGAGGTGCCATGGCAGGGGGTGTGGGCAGGAGGAGCTCTGCCCAGGAGGGACCCAGTGGTGCCTCTCGGGCCTCACTGTGTGGCTGGCTGGGAGGGCCACTAGCTGGACATCCTGATAGAGGCCACTCCAGCCAGCAGCTCCATAGCAGGATGTCTCCCTGGGATGAGTCAAGGTGCCTGAGCCCTGCAGCACCAGGTGGAGAGGTCACTGCAACACGATGCTCCTCAAACTTTGCTAAAAACCAAATGAGGGCACAGATGTTCAGGGAACAAAATCTGCTCTGCTAAAATGAGCCAAACAGAAAAATCCAGCTATAAATCTGGGAGCAGTGTCACATTACACTGCAGTATATTTCCTCAAAAAATACATACATACTCCAGTCCAGTATGGACTAGCTACTAAAACACAAATCTTTGACCAATGTGGCAGAAATTAAACATCAGAAAAACCCAACAGACTGGTTTTTTTCAAGATATGATTCCTGGGAAACTATGGGCTGCTTTGAAGGGTCAAAGAAAGGTAATTCATATGCATTTGCTGCAACCACATATACACACTTGCAAGGATTTTCTACACAGAGCCATGCTTTGCTTGTGAAGTGTTAGTGGCCACCAGAAAAGGAGAGAGGAAGGTTAAAACCAGCTGTACTGGAGGAGCCACCAGATCCAAATGCAAACACAATTTTATATACTCCACCAGGTAAGTGTGGGATAATGGCCAAGGATATTTGCTCTGAAGCAGAGTCATACAAATTTTGTGAGGTTCAGAGGGAACAGTAGAAAATAAAGTATATCTATACATACAGAAGTTACACTAACAGTAATGCTTTTTTATTTGTATGTATGCCACTAGGTAGCAATGGAAGGAGGAGAGGCCCTCCTTGACATTTAGAGGATCAGAGCTGAGGTTACTAAAGGTGGCAGAGAAGCAAAAGTGGAGCTGCCTTTTTTTTTTTTTTTTTAAGGAGGAAGTCTTATACCATCCTTTCAGTCTATGAATCAAATTTGTGGAAAAGCATAATATTTATACTAGTACGATACTGGGACATACTAGCAACAAAATAAATCAGCTCAACAGGCTACCCAGGGAACTGGTGGAGTCACCATCCCTGGAGGTATTTAAAAGATGTGTAGATGCAGTGCTCAGGGACATGGTTTAGTGATGGAATTGGCAGTGCTGGGTTAACAGCTGGACTCAGTCTTAAAGGTCTTTTTCCAAACTAAATGGTTTTGTGATTCTATTCTAGTTCACTACAGTTACTTTGTCTTAGTAATTAAATGCAAGTCTTACATTGGTAAGCTATCTAGGCAGTTTTATTTAATAAAAATATTTTTTAAGTATTTTTTAAGTGAATTTCAGCTTGCAACTTAATACAAGTCAGAAATAAAAACCCAATCTGTATCTCAGCAATGTATCTCTTCCACCATTTTCTAATATAATAAAAGGCAAGAAAATACAAGCCAAAACAGGACATCAAATCAAAACTACAAATAACCATGAACAGATGTATATAATTAATTTCAATCCCACTGAGACATACCACTTCTCTTTAGAAATTAGTAACAAGTTTACTACAGAACAAGTAAGTCACAGATCATCATGAAAAGAGAATTAATGAGTTATTTCAACTGTCCTGGTCTTGATTTTTGCTCTCTAAGAATGACCTGCAAATCCCTGCAATGAAGTCTGAAACATACCTCATGTCCTCCTTCAGCAACAGGGAATGCATCCTTATGTGAAAGTAAATACATTTACTGGCCTCCTACCTTCTACACAGAAGAAACAAATACATATTCTGGGGACATCCAAAAAAGCCTGAAATTGCACTTAGCAAGGCACTGGAGTCTTTGCTTTCAAATCCATAGAACGTACCAACCAAACTCTCAAATATTCTCCTGCTTGGTACAGTCAAAGCAAGACAAGAAACCTCCAATTTGTATGTGTCCTATAAAGCATGTGTTGAATTAAATGTTTATCTTCTGGTAAAGAGTAGTTTAGTCTCTGATGCAGAAACAGGTTCTATAGTCTAATGCAACATTTAACACAGGTCTGTAAGATCTGTATTTACTGAAAAATGAGGAAAACCAGCTACACAACCCCTTAAATCTTCTCATGGAGCCACAAGAGTCTCACAAGAATTACTGATGGAAATAATTCCCTATCTCTTCATATACATTTGCAACTGCAGATAAAAGCTATTTTGGTTCTATGATGACACGTAGAGTTTATTCTAATTCAAGATCTCCTTGCCAGTTCTCCTTCCAGAATGCTTGGAAGGAAGCTTTAATGAAAGGCATCTTATAGCAGGGGTAAGACTGAAACAGGATTACATAACATTCATCTTAATTTATATGAGCCAATTATTTACAAATAAAATATTTACATAAATGAAAATGGCTTTAAACATGCTCTGCAGCCTCTCTTCAGTGACCTTTGAGAAAGAATTTCTGATAGTAACTTGAAGAAAGAAGAAAAGAATCAAGCACTGGAAGTAGATGAGAAGGGGATTAATATGCAATGTGGTTCTGAATGCAAAAAAAGCCAGGCCAGAGTCATTAAACAACCTACTCTGACAACAATAACAGAGTGAACTTGGAGTTCATTATTTAATAATCAGTGAAAACATCTTCAGACCAAGACATAGGGAAGAACTGTCTATGAACAAGGAGTAAGTTAAGGGAAGACTATAACGGACTATATTAAAATAAGAACTAATAAGCACAGACCAAAGTTACCAGTCATATTCCTCAGGAATCAATGTTGTTTTATTTCTTAGTGATCTTACTACAGTAATTAGCTATGTGTCCAACACATCTGTGTGTGATGCATCCAGAAGAGCATCATTTCATGCTACAGCCACATGAGATGGCCTAAGAACTGTGTAATTGAAGTAAGATGGCTTTTAATGATTCAAAGTGCAAGAACATGTGCTCAGGGACCACAGACAAGAGCTTCTGGGGCACTCATCATTTGAAGGCAATAAAGGAATCAGAATCTCTCAAGCTGGAAGGGACACATAAGGATCATGAAGTCCAACTCCCTGCTCCTCACAGGACTGCCTAAAGCTAACCCCATATGACAAAGAGCATTGCCCAGACTCTCCTCTACCTCTGACGGGCTTGGAGCCATGACCACTTCCCTGGGCAGCCTGTTCCAATGGCCAGTCTCGCTCTCAGTGAAGAACCTTTTCCTCATGTTCAGTCTGGACCTCCCCTGCGTCATCCCACTTCCTCCTATCCTGTCCCTGGTCAGCACAGAGATCAGCACCTGCCCTCCACTGCCCCCCTTGAGGAAACTGTTGATTGTGATGAGGTCCCCCCTCAGCCTTCTCTTCTCCCAGCTGAATGTGCCAAGTGATCTCAGCCACTCCTTGTGAGTCTTGCCCTTGAGGCCTTTCACCATCCTGGTCACCCTGCTCTGGACACACTCTAATGGCTTTTGTGAATGTTTTTACTTCTACATCCATCTGTGATACATTTCTGCATCATGAGAGCATATTGCACAGCTGAAAAGGACCTTTTAAATTTTTAAAAAAATAAAATTAGCATTCTAGAGACATGAGTCATCCAAGTTACTTTGTGTGCACATCAGAAAGAAACTCACATACGTTAAGGCACTGAAATATCTAGGAGAGTGTCCAACTACACCTATCCATCAATCTAGAGTTTGTGCTGAGAAAACCAGCATTAGAATTAGGCAACACTACAATGTAAAATGTTCTGAATCTTAAGATGTAGCCAATTTAGGACTGGAGCAGGTCCCAAGCAAAGGTGATTAAGCCTCCATTATAAATTAGCATATCCTCAGACTAGCTTTAGTATCTCCCCCCAACAGTCTCCTTGCACACCCCAAATATGGGCAAAAATTACGAGAAAAGGTGATGGCTAAACTGGCAACATTAGCTGTCAACAGAGCTGACCAAAGGGGATGCACAGAACTCAGCATGGAGAAAAGGGAAAACTGCCACTGTCCCCTGTCCATACTGTGGGACATGAGAGAGAAGTGACAGTGGATCACTGTATTCCTGCTTTCTCAGGGTACGCTGCAGAAATAAGAAAACAATTCACACATGCTGCTATTTTATTGGGATCCCACCTTTCCAAATAGGTCCCAAATATCCAGAAGTATGTAGAGTATCCTCCAATTCACTTCCTTGTGCTTTTTCAAATTTCAGTGTGAGTAAACAGGGTAAGTAGGACAGGAACAGCAAGTCCCAAGACTTGTCTATCCTTCTAAGTGAAAAGTTTCCTCTTGCATTGGGATCAGCAGACATTTTCAACACACACCTCTCAGCACAAACTGATACACAATATAAAACCAACTGCTCTTCCTGTCAGCAACTTTGCTCCTTCTAAAATAAATTTACAAGCACCACATATAATTTATTTTTATGCCACAAATAAAAAGAGTAGCCTCCAGTAAATACAATCAGCACCACACTTTTAAAAGCAGACTGCTTACACTGAAAGGTCTTGGCTCATAGCAAATGAGGCAAGTTTTAAGAGGTAGTTCTGGATGAACACTGGTACACGTTCACACCAAATGCATTTGACAATGAAAATCTGGAATAAGAAGGGACGATTTTACAGATTAACCAAAAATCATATTTTTGGAGTTAAAATGATGCTACCTGAAAAATATTAAAGATAAGCATTATTCACAGAACATTGAAAATGCACAAAACATTATTAAATGGCTTCTTAGTCCAACTTGGCCATAGGAAGTTATATTTCAGCTCTTGAACAAATCTGTCACCGCCCTCCCAGTGCCACTCTCCCCACCCAAATACTGTGCAGAATAGCAGATTTAGGCAACTCCCAATGCCCACACACAGGAATAATGTTATTATTCTGAACAGAATTTCTTCCAGACTTGACAGTATCTAGGGACATCTGGAAATCTCAGTTAATTTCACTTCTGCATTTCTTAAGCAAACACTCACTTAGTGATGCTAATTAACTGAGGAAAAATTAAATAATACAGTTAGAGAGCCAGATGTAAATCAAGAAACAGTACCATTACTTAAAACACAGAAAGAAGAGAAATCATACGACATTTTAATTTTGTCTTTTTGATGTGATTTAAAAAGACAGGTAATGATCAAGTAACTTCTGACCTTCAGCATGCGAACATTTCTTTCAGAACAGATAAATTACTGGCAAATTACAAACTCTCACTAGCTCACCATTTACCCCACAATAACTATCAATTAGTAAAGGCATTCTTCTGAATTCATAATGCATTACATTTTTTACTTTCAACACCTGGTGTCACCAGAATAACACCATATATTTCTAAAACGCTCTGCAGTGGTGTGTGTGTGTGTGTGTGTGCTTTGATTTTAGGGCAGCAATACTTCAAAGGAAGTGGAATTGTAGAAAATTATGGCAAGTCATGCACAGAGGTTTTTTTTTTTTTGTTAATTAATACATTATCAGTTAACTGACAATGGCAGGTCATTTTAAAAATGAGGCTCAAGGTGTCTAAAAGCCTTCATCTCTTAGACAAAGTGAAATAAGGCCTGAACAAAGTGAAAATTTTGCTGTATTTCAGTATTTCGAGCAAGCTAAAGCCTAAACCGTTTTTTGCAAAAACACTTTAACTGGTGATTTCTGCTACAGCAGAATTTTGCTAATTGCAATCAATTTTTGAAGGGGCTAATCACCCCCTTTCTGTCTAGGGCTGTATTAATTGGTTATTATTACAGTTCCCCCGAGAATAGACAGAGGGGAGCGATTTTGACTGATTATTGCTTTGAGCTCCTTGGATCCCCAAGACACTAAATAAAAAGTTAAATATCAAAGAAGATTTAATTAATTTCAGTCTCTCCTTCTTTGCTCTATCAGCAAAATAGAGCCGATAAAAATTGACAAATTAAAGGGAAATGAAAAGAGTCAGAACTGGTGACCCTGTATTTTTTTAATGAGAAAGTACATGCATTTATTTGCTCTAATCTTTAGATAATGGGCATAAGAAAATGAAAACTTCCTCAGCTTTTGATGCTTATTCCAAAGCCCAAATAGAGTTATGCGCTGGCAGTTAGATTAACTGGTATAAGATCTGTGTTATGTTTTTCTTTTAATATAGCATTTCAAATAAATCAGTGAAAGAATCCTGAACTCTTGGGAAAAAAAGAGTCATAAGCTTGTTATACAAGAAAGACAGAAAATACTGTATTATAACATACAAATGCAGTATTTCAGAATCAAAAGGTTTAGGAGTCTCTATTTTGGCAGAAAATTCTGTACCAGAAAACAAAGGAAGATGTGATGAAGATATTTATAATTAACTTTGTAAAATCTTACTCAGACTTACACTTCGACTAATTATGCGTGGGTTTCCTGCAGCAGACTTTCCAGAAGTCGTATTGTCTTTCAATACTTTTTCAGTTAAGACAGAAGCACTTCCATAGGTACAAGCTTTCAGGTTTTAGTGCAATCACCGTGGACTTTAAAGCTAGAGGAGAAAAGCTAACCCTGATACAGGAATTATTTTCAGGTGAGTGCATTTCTAGGATCCATAAACAATGTTTGGAGGAGATCCCTATGTGCCTGCCTACTACCTCTAAGCTGATCTGTGGGGTCAGCTTTTTGATGACAGGCTTCCAAATCCCATAAAAGGAAGACAGGCAAGCAATACAACCTTGAATAATAGTATCAAATAACATCAACCCATGTAAAGAATAAAACAGTCATGGAAAGCAGGAAAAAAGCTTAAGCCTAGAAAAAGGAATGCAAGTCATTAAGAAAAAACAGCTCTTCTCCTCAATACTTGATTTAAACAGATGTTAACATAAATTTATAATTTTTAAAAGAGACAGCCTAAGTCTGGTGGGTTAACCAAGTTAGACAGGTTTTACAGGCAGGTTTTGTTTATAATAATGCCACCACTTGTTCACTTCAGCATTTCAGAAAAAAAAAAAACTCAAATAAAAAAAACCCAAACAAAACAAAAACACCCAAACCCAAACATCAGTAGTTTCCTGTAAAACAAGGTGTTAATTATTTTAGGACTCCCTAGCCCCTTATCCCTTTTTAAAAGGGGAAAAAAAAATAAAAAACACCTTAGAGGATCCTCTTCTCCCAAAAGATACAAGTATTCAGTGGTCACTGACTCAGAACATGCTTATGTGCACAGGAGCAGAAGGACAACTGGTAAAGTAATACACAGGCCACAAAGGTTTAGCTGGAGCTGCTCAGCAGAGTGGCCTGATGTGTCCTCCACTGCAAAAGACTGCCCAGGAAGACCTAGGGGACACCACTTGGATGGAGATACACACTATTTCCAATGCCAGCTCCTATGGAAGAAAGAAGGGATGCAAACCTTTTAGTAATAAAATATATTTAGAATGCACACAGAGGCAGTTTCCCATCTCTACCACTGGTAAGATGTGCAGATGCTGAAAAGAAATCATCTGTTTTGATCCATACTAGTTACTTTGTCTTGACCTTTACTAGTTACTTTGTCTACAGTTCTAACTTTTGACACTGATAATGCTCATGGTATTTCTACAAGCTAGCGAGAAAAACATGATTTAAAAGAACTGTCGGTATTTAGACAAAAAAAAAAAAAAAACAACAAAGCAACCAAACCTCCAAAACTGGTTAGAAAGATTAGTTAATATTTATCAGATGTTAACCTTAAACTGGACATATGCTCAGGATTTGTTATGTTAATTCCAGTACCAGGGAAGCACCAATAATGAAAATACTGAATGATGTGCACAAGGCTAATGAGAGAGTCACAAGCCCCTGCACAACTGCTGCTCTGCAGCAACTGTTCAGGTAAGGCCAGAACAAAGTTCTAAGATTGTGCCACGAATAACCAACCACATAAACAAAATCTGGGGAAAGATTGGTGTAACAGCATTTCTGCAGAAAGAAATTTGACAATTATAATGATCATGAACTCAACAGGAGTCAACAACTGGTAGGCCTGGAAAAAATATCCTGCTCTAATCTGGCCACAAATTGAGTAGTTCACCCAGTTTTGAGCACTACACATAAAGAACTGCTATCAGCTGGACAAAGAGAGCAATCATAGGTCAGGAAACCAAAACCTACAGGAGAAAACAACAAAAATAAAGAGCCTGTACTGTGATCACGTCTTTTAGAGAAAATAGGATCGTGCCTTTAAGAATATGAAAGCATACTGGAAGAGAAAGAGGCTGTAAGCTTTTTTTTCCATATGTGCTTTGACTGAAGATCCAATAAGCTCAAGTTCTAGAGACGGACATTAAAAAGACTGTCCACCTCCTGATAAGCACAGTGCCTAGGAGGAGCATAGATAACCAGGAAAGTTAGGAATCCTTCACTACTGTCTATTCTCAATAGCAAGACAGAAAACCTCTATCAGAAATAACAATGCAGCTGCCAAACTTGCCTTTTGCAAAAAAAAAAAAAAGGATGAGAATCTCTCAACCCTCCTTTAAAAGTAAACATAAAAGGCAGTTTGAATCATATGCTATACATGGAAAGGAACACTGGACTCATGGAGACTGCAAGAGACTGATTCTGAGGTCTAGGCAGTACATTGCTGCTACCTCAAGGAGAGGTTTCTAGTATAGATCCCACTCCCTTTTTATAGATGGTACATTATGCAATTACTTGATTTTTTAGATTTACTTTCCTAAATAGTAATAACCCTGAAAAGCAAATGAAATGTTGGATTCCCACCCCTTCTTATTCCATGCAGTGCCTCCTAAAGACACTCAGAGATATAATCCTGAGGTGCTACACTGAGTGCTTCCTGACCCCATGAATTTTGCATTGCTTTCTGCACTGTGAGCTAGCTTCAAAAGGCCAAACAAGACCAAATGGGACATGGGTTAGAGCCCTGGGGACAAAGGGCATGAATCTAATTTTTCTACTTCTTAGGAGATCACAGAACCATAGAATATGCTGAGTTGGAAGGGGCTGATCAGGATTCTCAAGCAGAACTCCTGGCCCTGCATAGGATACCCCAGCAATCACACCATGTGCCTGACAGCTTTGCCCAAATGCATCTTGAACTCAGACAGGCCAAAGTTGTTAGTTAGTTGTTAGTTGTTGTTAGTCCTGCAGCTGGCTTTGGCTGGATCTGGCACACACAGGGTATGACAGGCTCAAAGGCAGAGCAGCACCAGCCCAGCCATGCATCCTTGGCTGATAAAAGCAGCAAAAGAAGGCAAAGGGCAAGAACAACCAAAGCCTCTGACACCACAGCCTCAAGTACAGGTGCACAGCTCCTGCACCTGTACCATTCCCACTCTGAAACTTCTGCTCCCCAGGTAGAAAGCTACATGCACTTGTGCCTTGGGGCTTCCAAGACAGCCATCTTGGTTTACATATTATACATAAAGACCTTTAAAGGGCCACAAAATAGCCCTTCTGAGTCCACAAAATAACCCTTCTCCAGGTTGTGTCTATTTTTCATCTCAAAAACTGTTTTTAGATCACAGATATGACAGATTTTAATCCCAAGTAGTTCTGAAATAACTGCTATTTAAAAAAGATTAAAAAATATATAAATTGTGTTTTGTTTATAGGCATACAGGTTTTATTTGTTTATTGATAGCATGCTGGTGAGATACATCACTTTGATATGGAACCATTAAAAATCTATACCTTCACGTAGTTTTACTCTAAGATGCTGATGTGGCAACTGTAGATAAGAGACGCTGCTATATTTCTAGACATACAATAAACAATCTTACACACACATTTGTTTACCCAATGCATATGTGATTCACAGGTAAACTGCTGCATGTGCATGTGAGTGTAATCCACAGCAGTGTCACAGGTTTTATCAAAAAAAACAACGTAAGCTAGTACACATTTCTTAGACAGCTAAGTGACTGTATCATGGTAGCTCAGAAAACATGCTACAAAAGCTGCATCTGCAGCAGCTTTGCCCACAAGACAGAAATAATGAGAGCTGGGATCCAAGCAGAGCTGTCTAAGTAAACACTAAAGTTGTGCGTGCTGTTAGCACAGAGTGTTTACAGATCACAAAAATAGAAGATTACTGGGGAGTTTATTCCCATTAAGAGATAAAAATCATCAAGCTTGACTGTTCCACTGTCACTGAAAATATTTCCTAACAGTTTTCCCTAATTAAACTCCCAAAGCATCACTACTACCTGAAGTAAAAACTCAGCTGATAATGTAGTTGTGCTGATGGCTTAATGAGCTGGCACAGAGAACCACAGAGGGGTGGGGCAGATGTCAAAGAAAGGATCCGTCTCATATATAATCTCAAAAATTAGCCCAATAGATTAAGTTTTGACCCATCTAATGTCAAACCAAATTACCTGATGTGGCAGGAGGGTCATGAAAGACAAATTATCCTAAAGGCAATGTCATCTGTTCCTTCCTTCTAGTATCATACCTACCAGGTCTGGTGTCTGCTGCATCACTCTCCAGATGCTGCTTAAAATCTGGTTACAACAACATCGATCTCAAAACATCCCCCCAAAAAGTGCCCCAAAACCAATCAAAATGTCTGACAAATCTAGAACTCAAAGGTCAATCATGGACTTGATAATTTTCTCAGTCTGTCATAGGACCGAGAGCACAAAGTCATTATATCAAAAGAATAACTACACTTAACAAAACTCAAAACTGAACTGGATCGCCATGTCAATGAATAAACATTTCCTGAGTTCACAATAAGATTGCAGTGATAATAAACCTCTGCTAAAGACAGCTAAAATACCGAGCCTGATTTGAATTTCCACCTAACCAATACTGAAACAGAAATTACAAGTAAGACATACACACTACAATATGACAAATTAAGGAGATTAAATCACTGTTTTGTTATACAGAAATTAGGAAGAAAATTTTTAAATTTATCCTGTACAAAATTAAAGATACTTGATGCCCTCCATTAATATAGGAAACTGTATTTCACTAAGCATACTTAATTAAAAGATATAATAACTACTAGCAGTAAAAGAACAGACTAGATGAACAGATGGATCCAGATATATTTTGACCTAAATTTCTTGATATTTTGACAAGATAAATAAAGGTAAATATAAACAAGCAGAGGAGGGAGAGGAATAACCAGCCAGTCAGTAGACCTCAGTAAGGAGTCTCATACTGCAAAGATGAAAAAACCACTATCAAATTCTTTTCTTTCTCTGCTCATTTGCTTGTCTTCTCAAAGATGTTTTGTTTCTGTTAAGTGACAGGTTTCCTGTCACTTCCCATAACCACTTACATATTCACCTTACTGAGACATTAATCATGCCTGGAACCCAAATAATGAAATAAGGCCCACTGCCTCAGGACAGTTTAATCAAAAGAAATAAATCATTAACCTGTTATATAATTTAAATCTCTTAAAGGTTGATTTTCTTTTATGCTTACTCTCTCTTGAATTTGACCCCTACTAGAGATAACAGCTAAGAGAACTGTTTCTATCTACAGAGTCCACAGAAGGCAGAGATTCTTCTTTCTGAGCCATTCATATCACCTTCCCTTTGGGCACTCTCCCCAACCAGCCAGTTCCTAAGTATGTAACTTTGTGTTACTTATCATGTTTGAAATGAGCTTCAGAAAGCTTCAGTAAGATTTGGCCTGTGGCTGGATTCATATCCCAAAATTTTTCATAGCAGGTATACTTGAACCACATCACAGCAAAGACTGCAGCCTTGGAGCAGCTTAGGGGTTTGATGTGTGAAATGTGTATGTGCATGGTAAGCATCCTGCTGGGATTTATTCCCTATGTAATTTTCAGCTAAGGCAAAATCAAGCCTGGGGCTCTGCTCCATAAACTGTGTTGAAACATTCCTCTCCACTCATACAGTTTCTCAGTTATTTATACATTTTAGTAATATAGTGCAGGCTCAGTGCAATCTCACCTAAATTTAATTTAGTTGCTCTCCTATGCCCATGTCACTTCCTAATACTTAACCAAGCATGATCTCTGCGCCTCACAAGCAGCACCTGACTTTGGAAGAAGCACTGCTTCACAGGACATGAAGCCACACTCCATACACGTGCTGTACTCCATCTCCTCTCAGTGAGAACGTTCTGGAATACTGAGCTCAGACTCCTACTTACTCATGCCACAGAAAATCTAAGTTTTGATGACTTCACTAAAAACTGCTTCAAAGAAGATCAACAGCAATCGATACACACTCAAACATATCTGAAAGAGGACATTCATTCCAAGATTATGTTTTCTACACAGTAATTTTTAGTAATCTTTTCCCCTCACTTTCCTAGCCTCTGTAGGCTTGTCCCATCCTCTTCAGAGTTCTTATTTTGCCAGAAGTAAGTTTGGGCCTAAGATGTTCTTCAAGCCACAGTTTCTGTTGAGCACCTGTGCAGGTATGCAACTGGGGGAATAAAGAACTCTAATACCTATTATCCTCCTTCTATTCCAGTCAATAAATCCAAGATCATCACATCTCAGCTGACGATCATGGCAAGTATATTTTTTTTCATCCCCCATCTGATCATCTGCACCCAAACTACTATCGCTGAAAACTCTTTTCTTCAGTTGTCTTCAGTTCTTCCACCCACATATTCTGGTGAGTTTCTCTCTCAACTAGCCCTGTCTTCTGATCTCTGAGATAAAAAAATCTGAATCTAGTAATTTTCTCTTAAATTTGTTACTATGGATGGTTATGTTATTAAGTCCCTTCTCTAGACTTCTAACAATTCTCCTCTTTTTCCATGAGCTTGTCACAAAACTCATGAAGGAATTCCCATTTCCCCCCCAAGTTAAAACACTAACAAGAACCTGTTGCCTCACCTAGGTGAGCTAGGTTGGCTAAATCCCCACAATGAGTGCATATTCCAGCACTCACTTCACATACTGTCAGCATAGTTTTTGCTATCCCTTAAGCAGAGAGAAAATACGAAAAAAAAACCAGAGGCCAAAAGAATGTCATCACAAAAGGGAGGCAAGAGTTAGGCAGGAAGACATCACTAGGTCTACCTGTCATTAAAAACCACTGCAAACACCATTCCTCCAACAGAAAACCACAACAAGATCTTTATTTCTCACTCACTACTTACAGTCTCACTTCCAAGATCATTTTTCTCAGCAATGTTTTGAAGAAAATTGGTTTGTTTCTATTTTTCTTCAAGCTTTTAGTACTACTGTATATACAAACTGGACCTCTCCTGATGGGAAATAATCAAACTTGTTACCTTTGATTTCTAGTGAAATTCACACATTCTGAGATCCAACCAAGAACAAAACTTGCTTACAGAACTTGCAGTGGACAGATTCCATAGACAGTCAAAATGACATACTGATTTTAGTGATAAAATTCAGTGTCCATACCCTAGCCTAGTTTAATGTGCAAATGAAACAACAAACACTTGGGTTCAATTAAAAGAATTCAAAAAGAATGCCATTAATAGTCCCTGATGAGCCAGAGGGTAGAATTCACCTTGCTTTAATTTCCTACAGTTCAGAATCTAGGTTGGTCACTCAGGCATCACCAGTTGGTGTAAAGAGATTTGAGGTGCACCTCTTGTCAGCAACTACAAATGAAACTCACATTGCAAACACAAATCTGTCATCATGGAAAGTAGACTAAAGAAGGGGGCAGAGGTGAGGGACAAACTTATTATTCTTATCAGTACTGCGTGTCAGCAGAACAATAAAACTTTAGTTATTGGAAGTCTTGCACACAAACCGGCCTGCCCACCAGAAGGCAAAAGTATTAACTTGACAAATTTCACAAGATGTGTAGACAGCATTTAGTACCTGAGATGCAAAGGTGGCAGCAGAGGTACAGGATGAAACCCAGGATATCACAGAATGGGTCAAGTTGGAAGGGATGACAGAGGGTTACAGGTCTCATCTCCCTGCTCAAGCACACTTATCCTAGGGCACATTTTACAGGATTGTAACCAGACAGTTTTCGAGTAACTCCAGTAAGGGAGACTCCACAACCTCTCTGGTCAGTCTGTTCCAGTGCTTGGTCACCTGCACAGCAAAGAAATTCATCCTTATGTTTAGGAGGAACTTCCTGTGCATGTCTCTGCCCATTGCCTCTTGCCTGGCTCCATCCTTTTGGCACCCTCCCTTCAATACTTACAGACACTGATGAGGTCCTCTCTTAGATGTCTCTTCTCCAATCCAAACAGCCCCAGATATGGAGTTACAAGAGAGAAACTTATAGAAGATCTGAGTCCAGATCAGGTGCAAAAAAATATTTTGGAGAAGAGAGAAGTCTTTTATACAAACATTCCAAAACATTATTGAAACTGTGCATGATATTTTTACCAGAAAGTAACAAAATGCCAACAAACATTCTTAACACTTCTGGAATACTAAGTAAACAGCAAGACTTCTAGATGTGTGATGAGAAATGACTTATCTGCATCTGCTTCCTCACTAAAAGGAGAGCTACAACCCTGACTCCTGTTAGAGCCAAGACTCAGCCAGAAGTGCAGTACAGCAGTCAAGATGGTAGTGTTTGGGATCCACGTTTCCTCTGGCATCTCAATGATTTACCTTACACATCCTTACCTTAGGACTCATGAATACACCTTGCTGAACAAAGCAAGCAGCCAAGGGCAGCAAGCACCCCACACAGTATTAATGGGAACACAACCAGCAGATTACAGGGAGTGACAATCTCCCTTTACTTGACACTCACTAGACCACACCTACAGTACTGCACCCACTTTGGGGACCAAAACAAGAAAAAATATGGACAAATTGCAGTGCATTCAGACAGTCATGGGGCAAGAGTACTTGTCTTGTGAAAAGCAGCTCAGGAAACAGCCTTTTCAACTTGAGAAGAGATGGCTTTCGATCGACCTAACAGCAGACTTCCCATACCTGTGGCTATCCAGGAAACACAGATAAGGTCTTCACAGCAGTGCATGACAGAGTTCAAAAGCAATAGGTATAAACCAAAATAAGAGAGGCCCTAACTTGATTCAAGGAAAAGGGTTCTCATGATACAGACAAAAATTGAAGTAAGCTGCCCAGAGGTGTTGTGTAGTCTCTATCCCTATAGGTTTTCAAGACACCTTGGATAAAACACTGAGCAATGTGGTCTGGCCACACAAACAATTGGCAAATTGCAAATGCAATTACTTGCATTGAGTAAGGAGGTTGGATGAGTGACTCGCCATCTCTTCCAACTTGAATTTTGCTGTGATAAAAGTTGTGGGCTGTATCAGGCTAGACAAAATGAGGGGAGAGAAAGAAGATAAAGAGACTTGCAGTTACTCTGGTATTATCTGATAGCATGTATTTTCCAAATAGCAACATTGTTCTAATACAGCTACTCTGACACAGCTGAAGCCTGCTTCAGCACAAGTGGGGTGATCTCCCTTTTATTTAGTAGCAACCACAGCACTGGAAAGAAAAACAACAATGCTCGAGGAAAAGGATGAGAAAAGCAATTCTATGTGACCAAGAACTTCTGTCAGAATGCCAGTAATACAATGGTAACTTCTGGCTGTTAGTAAAGGTCATGAGCAATTACAGTCAAAACACTGCAGAGAGAGGTGGTTATGTAGGTAATTCCAAAGGAAAAGAGGTGTCTTGTAAGACAGAGAAATCAGGAGTGACAGTGATATCGAATTTGTTTTCTCAAGATGTTAAGAGCGAATAGCTGACACACTTAAAGAAATCACAGCAGCCAAGAATCTTAATGTAAAGGCCATTCTTCAACAACACCGTAATGGTAAATCAATAGGACATGATATTACCCTGGTACAGTCTGTCCTTCTTTAACATTAATTGGAAGAGGGGTAAAGAGAGCTGTATCTGACACGGTCCATAAAACGTAATTAAACCTCTGCAGTGAAAAAGAGCAAAAAATTCTGGATAGCTATGGATTCTGGGTTAAGACCAGTGATTTACTACTGCCTGAATAGTTCAATTTCTAAAGAAAAAAGGTATTAAACATCCTCTTTAGAGAGACAGAATGGAAAGGGTATTACATTTGCTAACTCAATGACATGACTGGGTCTATCCATTTCCCCTGTCTTTTACTCAATTATCTATGTAATACTTACCCTTTCTGTCAGAATACTGCAATATATCTATGAAAGATGAGAAAACAAAAGGTAGCATCAGTTCATATAGAAAATGTGTTCTGTTACAGCACACGCTCTCTGCTTAAGCAGTTCACATCACTTAAAATGCCACTCAAATTTCACATTCAATTCTACCTAAAAGAGTTATGAAAATTATTTGACCAGGTTCAAGTTCAAAGAACTTTTAGAGTATGAGAAACATACAAGAAGACTTGACTAGGAAAAATGCATTGCTCTGAAAATGAAATGACAAAAAACTAGAGTGAAATGTAGTGTCTTTTTCTTCTACCAACAGTAACTATTAATAGCATTCATGATTACAAAGAAAAATAATTTGGCTAATCCATTAGAGTAAAAGTGTACCAGACCTAGCAGCAGAAGGCAAATGCAACAACATACCCCTGGAATTTACTCTCTTATTTCACTCCATGACACCCCCATATCTTTACCTTTGTGCCTGTACTTACACTTGCTTACTCACAATGTAGATCAGGCAGTCACAAAACCTCATTTCCCTGAAGTTCCCCAAGAACAAACACAACCATACAAACAAGAGAAGCAGAACTGACAAAACCCGTGGTTACATGAGCAGTCAGATGAAAGTAATTTTCAAGAGGAAATTTCCTTTAAAATAGACAGTTGGGTTACTACAGGGAGTTATGAGAATGTACAGACAGACTTGGAGGAATGTTGGTTGGACGGGACCTTTGAAGGTCACCTAGCCCAGCCTCCCACGCAGAGCAGGGCCAAAGCCAATGCTAGATGGTACTTTCCAAGGGAAGAGGCTGTGCTCAGCAGAACAGTGGGTGGCAGACACAGCAGGATGTCTGGTGCAAACCAGGCCTTGCTTGTGCCCTCCATTCTCTGGAGGCACCTAGATTTCCATGTCAAACATCAGCCAAGGAAAGCATGAACTGACATGGCAAGCCTTTCTAAAGGATAAAAAGACGCTGCAGGAAATAAAGCACTCCAAGCAATATGACTATGCTAGGATGATAGGAGAAAATAAGCAACAGAAAACTAATGACATGTATAAAGTCACCAAAAAGAAAAGCTATGAGTAGATGACATGACACGTACCAACAACATGACACGCTTTCTTCCGTGACGGAGCAGAGCTGTGTTGGGTATTCCCGCGGTCTCAAAACAAACTCATGAACAAGCTCAAAGAAACTTGCTTGCAAAGCTGATGGCAGAAAACCACGCTAATTTGGAAAGTGAGGAGCAAACAGGCTGCAAGAACCCAAGGAAAATGAAGTGTGACGCACATATCAAGTAGTTAATATCTGTCAGCAGTCGGGTGCAGATTTAAAAACAATAGCAGTGCAAGGAAAGGCCATTTTTTGTTTTGTTTAACTTGTAACCTCTTTGAAAATTCAGGTTTTGAGACAGACAGTAAAAGACACATCTGTTCTGTTTAGCATTTATTTAACCATGGCAAGAGAAAACTGTTCCATACTTAGGTAACAAGACAAGTTAGTGTTCCTATGACTTTGACAGCTATGATGGAGCAAGGGCAGGAGATAAGTGCCAGTTAAAGATAAATATACCCTAGAGACAGTCTAAGTTTTTAAGACTTCTCTCAAGAGGAGGGGAGAAGAATGATGAAAATTTGCCTATGTTTTGTTCAGAGATGTGAAATTTAAAGCCTCTCTTAATGGCTTTTGTCACACAATGAACACTTTAATTGTCAAGAAATTGCTTTTCCAGGTTGACTGCCCGCTTAAGATAGACAGTATATAAAACAAGTTCTCTCCTCACAGAAATCTACATTGAAAAACTAGGTCATGGAGATATTTACAGTTGTGGTACTGTATGTTCAGCTCTATAGAAGTTGCCACCTCGATATTTTCAAAGCATGGCAAAAATTACAGAACCAGCAAATTAAAAAACACCTGAAGCAAAACATGAAGAAGTTAATTGTCTGGAATTAACACAGATATGACTAAATGAACCTTAACCCAAACCCAAAAGACTTAATGTAACTCTATAATAGAAAAGGATACAGAACAGGTGGCGGACAAAAGTATAGCAAAATGAAAAGCCAAGGCGGATTAAAGAAAAAAAAAGACCCCCTCAAATATTCTGGTCCAAGCAATGCAGGCAAAAAGGTAAGCGCTCTGAAATGTTATTTTGTAAGGAGATACAGTCATGGAATGATTTGGGTTGGAAGGGGCTTTAAACCAACTATTTTCAAACCCTACCGTGGGCAGGGGCACCTTCTGCTAGACTCTGCATTATGATACCTGAACTCTTTCCTTTCTCTTTTCCCTCTAGTTTAGGTATTGGCTCTTCATATACCCATCACTAACCCATTACAAGGGTAAAGGTACCCTACTAAAAGCAATATTTGGATCATAATGAACACTTCTGTTTGGAGGATGCGCCTGAGCACCTGGAGAACGCAAGGTGACCACCCCCTTGGCCTGTCCAGGGACAGCTCTCCCTGCACTCAGCTGTATCACCGACGGGCTGCCCCTCGCACACTGAGGCGCTGCTGTGCCCTTGTCCCACGGGCACCCGTGTCCCGGCCGGGAGCCCTGAGCCACCCGCCGACACCCTTGCCGCCAGCAGGGCCGGGCCGGGCCGGGGCGGCTCCCACGTGTCTTTCGGAGCGCGGCCCGGGCCGCAGGGCACTCCCCTGACATTC
>JANPWX010000108.1:3570155-3629893 GCA_024734555.1 Trochalopteron elliotii | reverse complement strand
GCGCTCCCTCCCCTGCAGACGGGCAGCGCGGGCCCGGGGGTGATCTGGGTTGCTGGCCGGAGCGGCCCCGGCTACCAGAGGGACGGATCGTGCTTGGCGGGAGCGCGGGCAGGGCGGCCAGCCGGGCGCGGGGCCGGGAGAGCCGGACACCCCGCGCCCGCTGCCAAAGCAGGAGCAGCGCCCGGCGCTCCCGGGAAGGGCCGTCCCGAAACCCGCGCTGGGGCCTCGCCTCCTGGAGGCCGTGATAAACGTGCGTCAAGGAGTGCAACATTTGGCAGCCAGTTTGGCCTTTAGAGAACTTTAAAAAAACCCCTTATTGTTTTATAAACGCTGTTGACTACTCTGTAGAAAGGGATTTTGGCTGCAGGCACCGATTGGTCTTGAGCCTGCTGAAGCAGGACTTTTAAACTTCGAGGGTGCTAACTGCCTGTTTACCACCTTTGCAGGCAGCTTCTAGTTACCAGCCAGACTTCCTCAAGCTGGCTCCGTAGGGATCAGTCTGCTCTTCAGCAAAGCACGTTAAGGTTCCACACAGTAAATCACTTTAAAGTGAATGTATTGATAGGAGGAGTAATGTTGGAACCCTGGAGACTGAAAATTTCAGTCTTTCTGTGCTAAAAGGTGCTGACCCTCAAGCAAGCACCACCTTTGACTTGAGGCCTTGTAACAGGCTTCCAAGATTAAGTGATAGCACTGGGGTTGTGGGTGTGTAGTTTGAATAGTATTGTGTGATCTCACAGGGTGAAAACTTGAATTTGGGATTTTAGTATATAGCAATACATGTGAGTCAAGATGGGGGACTTTGGGCATTGTCTAGGTCCCTCTTCTTCACATTCTTCCTTCTTCTTCAGGGGTTTGGGTGGTTTCCTGTAATTGGTTGATGGAGTCATTGCAGATTTCAATTAGTTACTGGGTTTAAAATAAAAAAAATTTAGGTGGCATTTCATAATTGGGCGAATTGTCTTTGAAAAGATGTGGTAGAGATAGAGAAGTACTCCATTTTACCTCATTTCTCTGACTTGCTAGTTAGAGCTCACAGCTCATGAGTCTGTAAGCAGGTAAGAAATAACAAACATCCAACTCCAAACACGAACTTCAACTCCTGTGTATTAATCCCAATCCTGGCAGGGATAAAGAAGCCCGAACCGTTGCAGAATAAGAATGAGATACCCTTTCTACTGGTGCTGTAGAAAGGGTCCTGGGGGTCCTGGTCAGTGACAAGTTGAACATTAGCCAGCAGTGCCCTGGCAGCTGGGAGGGCCAAGCATATCCTGGGAGACATCAGGCACAGCAGCACCAGTGGGATTGTCCTCCTCTGCTCTGCACTGGGGTGGCCTCACCTTAAATATTGTGTGCAGTTTTGGGTGCCACAATATAAGGAAGATACTTAACTATTAAAGGAGGACTTTAAAGATAGCGAGGAGTCTGGAGGAGAAGCAGTATGAGGAGCAGTCTGTTCAGCCTGGAAAAGACAGGGGAGACCTCATTGCAGTCCACAATTTCCTGATGAGGGGAAGCAGAGGGGCAGACACTGATCTCTTTTCTCTGATGACCAGTGATAGAACCCAAGGGAATGACCTGAAGCTGTGAAGTTCTGTCAGGGAAGGTTTAAGTTGGATATCAGAAAAAAGGTTTCTCAGCTGAAGGATGGTTGAGCCTTAGAACAGGCTCCCCAGGGAAGTGGTCACAGCATCAGCCTCACAAAGTTCATGAAGTGTTTCGGACAATACACTTGGGCACACGGTGTGACTCTTGGGGATGGCCCTGTGCAGGGCCAGGAGCTGGACTTGGATGATGCCCATGGGTCCCTTCCAACTCAGGATATTCTATGATTCTCTCTAGAGCATACAAGTACCATTCTGTAGCCTGGTTATTGGGACAGCAGGTGATATTTTGGTGTCAGTCCCTCCTCCTTGACTAGTTACTAAGTGGAAGCCAGGTTGTATCTCTTATAGACTGTTCACTTTCTTACCCAATTACCATTCAATAATTCTGTTCCACCTTAAACACTGGGTAGGATTGTGGCAAAACAACAATAAATATGCATATGTAAATAGATGTAAAAATTGTCTTAAAAAAGGATGTTCTTTGATGTTTGCTCTTTGTATGCTTTTAAGCCTAATCAACAAGAAGGGGTATTCAATCTGTCAAACAGATAACAGCTAACAAGCAAGCTCTAAGTGATGTCCATGTGTTAGAAAAACAAATTACTTGGTAGAATTGCCTTGTTAGGGTTTAGGGCTTGAAATGCTTCAATGATCTCAGACCTAGGGAAAGGTTAACAAAGCTTGGGAAGAAGGATGTACCACTGACAGTGGACACAAAGAATGTGGAATTTACAGGCCACAAAGACATCTGGCAGAACTCCCAATATAAAGTAGAAACTAATAAACCCAACCCAGCAATTGTGCTGAAATCAGCTCTGACTGGGTAAATGATAATTCCAACAGGGTGGAATTGTGACCACTGGCTTACGGGCCACTGACCCAAGAAACCCACCAACCCCAAAGAAGAGAAAGACTGAGCATGGGATTAATTAGCATGAGAAGCAAGAGAATCATTAACCAATAAAACAATACCAGTTAATAAGAGAACTATGTAACTTGTAGCCAATGAACACTAATTCCTTTGTTTGCTAAATTCTATATATAGTAAAAAGTTCTGATAATTAGCGTGTGTAATTTGTGCAATACCACTGAGCAGCCCAGGATTGTGCAATTCTGAAATAAATAATCAGTGTCTCTCTTAAGTGTGTCATTATTGGCTAGTTGCACAGTGGGTAAATAATCCGATTTTGGCAGAGAAGGCTCCTCAGCATTTGAGGCAGTAGCTCTTGCTTTTTATATGTTACCATTTTAGAGACTGAATTAATTGGTTAAGTATTCCATTGCTTTCCTCAGGTGCTGCATTTTAGGCACACACTTTCAACATCAATACACTTGTGCTGAATCAAGATTTTGAACTGTTACTCTAAGAGGAAGAATGTCTTCCTGTATGTCCCAGTCATTGGCTGCTAGGCCCATTGTAGCAGAATTCTGAATCAAAAACTTACTACAAAAATAAACACCACTGTCACAATTAAAATCTATGCAAAAAAAAGATAGCAAAATGCAGATTTATTTCATGACTTCATTACAAATGTATTTACTTCCTGCTCAGCTGAAAATAAATTGGAACATACCATTGGCAATCTAAATGATGAACACTACATAAAAAAAGTTCAGCTCAGAAATCACAAGCTACCAGTTTCAGTACCTCTAGGGATTTTTCCTAACAAAAATACTTATTTTAAAAAGCCCTGAACCACTTGACATGTATCATCACTGACACACACTGAACACCCATGCCACAACACGGCAGTGCAACTTTCTAACACAAAGTAATCAGTCCTCCAATGCTCAATAGTCCATGCAGCTGTGCACATCCTCTTCCTTGGAGAGATACATAGTCCTTTTTCTTTAAAGCACAGGGTTCAGGTTGCTGTGTTTATAACTTTACACCTATGTACAACCACTTCACATTATTGTGGAGCCCAGCACAGTCTGAAGTGCACTTTACAAGTGGCACCTGCTGCTTATGGTGTTCCATGACACAAATTAGGCTCCCTCAGCTTTTACATTTCAGAAATCCAGCCATGTGATCTCAGTTTTGCTCCAAGCAAAGTTTAGTTTTTTCTAGTTAAACCTGCCCTCATTAACACACATTTGGTAGACACACCAAGAGCTGTGGAAGGGAGCACTATTCAGTGAAAAGGCCAAGTCGGGAAGCACATGAGAATTTACATGTAATGACAGGTATGTGAATGTACCAATACTCATGTGAAATATGCAACACAGGCAGGAACCAGCAAATAAATATCAAAAGATATCGAAATAAAAAACCTCACCATACTGAAACACACAATGCTATCACATTTAACATTCTAACAACTACAGCTTGAAATAGCAACTGGAACTTAAGGGGAAAAATATAAATCTCACTGTTGCAAATTTACAGTTGCTTTAGAATTGCTTTTTAAAATAGGAGTGAAGGACACCAAAATTCAATTCAATAAGAAGTCGTTACTGTTCATTACAGAAACAAGCTAGCAATTAATCAAACTGGATGTGAACGTTGTTCTCATACACAGGGATCTGATGTTCAGTGCTTTATCAGTCATGTAAATTCATCAAAGTTAATTTGTTTTCTCCCATTCCCTCATCCAGCTACTCTCTGACTCTCAAGGCAAGCACCTGCTGGTTTGCTTCAATGCCAGTCTTTTAACATTCTTGGTGCCAATACTATATGAGAATTCTAGAGGAACCAGATTATTGCATGTATGGGACTAGATCACTTCAACTGAAAGCAGCAGTGAGATTTTTCTTCATGTATAGGAGCTGATCACTTTAGTTACTCTTTGAGGTTAGTGAAGACGAATATCTCCTTCAAGTATGACTTCTCACATCCTAAAGATTTTTTTTCCCCCAGTAACTATACAGAGAAACTAGGATGAATAGCTCAAATACAGGTATCTGAAATATGAAGAAAAAGGTTCCCAGTGAATAGGCCCAATATTTTTAACAAACCATTCAAAAGTATTATAGATTTTTATTTCTTAGTGCCCATAAACACACACAACCCACATCTCTTAAGTTTAAATACTATGAAATTAAATAACAGGAAACTTCATGTACATGACATTGATCTAGACACAACAGAGACATACAATTAGGGAACTTCACTGGAAGTTTTTGGTGAAAAGACACTAACATCCATAGTAGTCATTGTGACTATTTTCCTGACTCCATTCTGTGCATTAAATCATTCTGTATTTCTCTTCTCAGAACTGTATTTGAACAAGTAATCTTTCTCAAAAAGAAAAAAAATAAAAGAAGAAAAAAAAAAACAAGAAGAAAGGCTTCTTAATTTCCCTAGAGAATCAAACAGGCCAACTGATAAGGAAACTTTAATCTTCTGGAATTAGCAATGGGAAAAAAACCAGCATGCTGGAAAGATAGACAATATATGTAACTACAGTTATGTACAAACCCACTTTTTCTTCACCTTTTTCTCTTTGAAGTAGAGTTCTGCACTGTTCCAGGAGTCAGTTATGAGGTATGAAAAACCAATAAAAAGGTTAACATTAAAACCATTTTAATAAAAGCTACTGCACTGTTTGTACTTTCAAAATACTTCTGAAAATAAAGTAAAAAAATATTTAGTATTCTTAAAAGTCTTAAGGAAGGTTTTATTACAAAAGCAGTCATCTTTGTGTCTTCTTTTGAACACAATTCTGCCTCAAAATTAAACTCAGACATATGTGTATGCTTCATATTACCATCATACAAGTAATCACATTGAGTTTCTATAGCAGTAAATATTATATAAAACAAATAAACCCTCACAAAAATATATACAGGTAGCCAGAAAGCTAATCAAGAAGAAATTATGTTGTCTGTACTGAAAAGTAAACACCATTTTCAAATACTAACAAAACATCCATTTTGCTTGTCTCTTGTGTCTTAAGATTCTTGAATACAAGGACTTCCACAGAGGAGTTTCTACAACTTTGGTTTATAATGACCTAGAAGGAATTCATCCCTCATACATAATATTGATCTAGTGGATGTCTTTAAAGCTAATATGGAAAGTAACAGGGAAAACTACACATGTGGACTTTATGATGAGAATAATAATTTAAACTCAGGATGTCATATTCCAAATATACAAAAAAGACCTGATTATAGTAAACATATTTATCTTCTGCTATAAATTAGCTCATCCAGCCAGATCCCAACTCTTTAATTCCTCATGACTGAAGCAGCTACGTGCTCTCTCTGTCTGATGAACAGCAGGCTAGGTATGGAAAGCCTTAAGAACCTGCTGTTTGTACTGAAGGGTGTATCTATTTCAGCACATTTCAGATACAAAAGTTGGTATTAAGCTATGCTGGTCATTGGAAGATGATAAGCCATACTGGTGCAGTGTTCTGCTTACCAAATACTTATCAAAGAGCATATTCTTGAATCATATTCAGAAACAAATTTCTGAAAATTTTGTCCAGAAACCAGAAGAAATGGAAACAACTGCCACAGCTTTGTACCCTATGTGAACTAATTAGTCCTGCTGAGAAACAGGCTATATTTATAGGAGAGGAGCACACATACATGCCTCTGGCACCCTGACTAAAACCAGTATGTAGCCATGTTAGTTTGTTCAAAGCCAGATTTGTGGACAGCACCACACTGCCACAGCCTTGCTGGATAGATCTACAGTTAGTGTAGCAAAAATAGTACGCTAAAGTACCTGCATGACTTGTAGTGCCCAAGATAGCTTTGTCAGAGGATGCTTTGGTAGTTCTGCAGTATTGCAGTGTGCTTTGTAGACACACCTAGTTCTTGAAACCACTGTCATTTCCAAGCAAATTCATAATGTAAAAGTAGCCTCTGGGAGGTTGAAAACATGGTATAGATGTAAAATGGTTCTGTGGTGGTCAGATGAGATGGTCACATGGCATCCTGTCCTGTGGCAGGAATTTCCCTGACACTTTAAGTGGTTCCACACATAGATGAGTTGTGTGTGGAGAATATTAAACAGTCTCACAACAATCGATGGACAAATTAGGAAAGCTGCAAATACTGCGCTGATCAATTTTTCCCAAGGGACATGGATGGCAAGAATAAAGGAATATGAAAAGACAGGTAAAGTTCCCCAGCTTTCATATCCAATAGCAAGCTTCCAATCTTAAACAAACAAATAAACAAACAGACAAAACCAAACATCTCAGAAAACTCCAAAGAAACTAGAAAAACCAATCACCAGCAAATAAACAGACATGTGACTGCTTCCTGAAGCAGGAATGTAAATATTAGTACGTGACAAACAACTCTGAACAGCCAGAGTTCAAATGTGTATTAAAGCATAGCCCCTTCTGAGAGGTAACGTGGTATCAACATAAATCACCTCTGAATCGATGTGCTCAGTTTATGCATTAACAGCTACGCTTATTTATCTGCCCTTTCAGCACACACATGAGCCATGGGAGACAAAGGTGAAGCCAAGTTCTTTCAGGTAACAACAGATCAACAGCCAAGGTCAGGTCTTCTGCACAGTTAGTTTTCCACAGAAATACCCTCTTTATTCCCCAGCAATATAGGAACTGAAAGGTGTAATGTCCTTAACCAGAAAACACTGAATTGCCTGAGAACACAGCAATTAGCTCCTAGAGACACTGTACTGTATTTAAACTACTGACCTGCCACAGGAGCTAAAGCAATTTGGACTTGTTGCCCATGCTGTCTGTTGTAGATGGAGCTGCCTGCAAGAATAAAAACTCTACCTGAATCCTCTGTTGCCTCACCTTCTTTTCATTAGCTGCTTGCTAAAATCTCCATCTTCATCTAACAGTATTTTCTACACTCAAGCATACCTGAGCAGTACAGTGGCTGACAGACATTTATGGTCAAATCCTTGCCCTTATTTACTCCTGTACAAATCTTCACTTCACAGGCTGGAGACAGAAATAAGCATAAGGGCTTAACTCAAATTGTATGTTTAGACTGATGTGCTGGAGAGAATTTATTCTTACACTGGCTCTGCAGGACTGGCACTGGAAGGCAGTAATAAAACTGAAGTGGACAGATATTTTTCATACTTGAAAAGATCAGGATTTAAACAGGAAATTGCACTTTTAAGTATCACTTTCAGAAATAGAACTGCCTCCTGCTATTCATCCCGCTATTAAAAAGTCAGATGAAGATATCAAATTACAAGTGTATGCTGTGAAATTCCATCTGCATTGCTTTCATGTACCTATAAAAATGTTCTAATGGACTTTAAAAGCAGTTCAAGTGAAAATAAAATGATCCCTCAAGCTGAAATGTTAGGACCTGTAGGAGGGCAAAACTGGACATTCAAGTGTGCGGTGCTGGTGGTGTTGTTTTCGAGAAAAGATGACTGAATCCTGTACATGGTCAAAAGTACTCATGTATCAGTTGTCGTAAACAGCATGCATGGGCAACCTGGAAAGGAACATCAGGCACCGCCTTTCCTTTGCAACTGCTCCAGTTTTCTTCTTAAGAGGTTGTAGTTTTCCTTGGTTCCCGGTGCCATGGGATCAAGCTTCAGAGAGACTTCGTAGTGCTTCTTCGCTAAGTCAAGGTTTCCCCAGCGATGATAAAGCACAGCTGGAACATCAATGGGGAATTTCATTAGCAATATTGTTGAATAATGTACAATCTTGCCAATCACTTGGAGAACAACATTGAAGTATTTGTTTCCAGTGAGGGTCTGTCACTGGCTGGTGGCACAGTAGCTGCTTGTTCTGTTGCCAAATGCAGGAGCAAAGCCTGGGAGCAGAACTGGCATGGGAATGATGAAGGAATGAATTACAATGGAGCCATAAATGGCAGCTCTTATCTGGTGAGCTCATTGCGGGTTACAAGCATAGCATAAATGAACCAATTTGGAGACACTAAAATGCAGCTACCTCTGGGCTGGATTGTGCAGCCCTCTTGATCTGTCATATCGTGTGACAGCTTTTCTGGCTTTAGTGCCCTGTTCTGGCTGGCAGTTCTTCTAGAAAGCAAAACAGAAATCTGCCCAGCAAGAAGAAGGCTCAAAAGATTGCTTTTTCTTTTTAAACACAATGAATATGAAGCAAATAAACAATATAGCTGATAAGAGTTAGAAAGGCTCTTACCCAAATTACCGTGATAACTGGCAGCATTTGGATTGGCTTTAATTGCCTTGAGGAACAAAGCTTCAGATTCCTGAATAATTTAAAATGACAAGTAATCAGAAAAGTCCATTCTCATATATATATAAAACTATGCCAAATTTACCCACCACTGTAATTACAAACCCTCCAAAAACTATGCCATATCTATATGATACCACCATATAAATATCCTGAGCCTGCCTGATCTGTAGCTCAGGTAGCTATAAGCGCCCGAAAACAGTAATAATGCAACAAATAAATGTCATGTTTTCACAGGCTGCTATTATTTTAGCAGAAATTTACTAAGCACTAGTGAAGTTTTCTCTTTACCTAAAGTACCTTTTTTTTAATAGTATTTTCAAACATTACCTGCTGAAGTTTTCCCTACTTATGCAATCAAATTAAGGAAATCTAATTTGGTATGTAAGCAAACTGCTGATAGACGCTTTTCTTTTTACAATAGTTTTAGCATTAAAAATACGGGCATTCCAGTAAATCCCTTTCAAACAGATGTTTCAGTGTGGTACCCTATGAAGGGTAGCTGAGTACGTTTTACTTAAAGAATCATGCCAAATCATATCATGCCATGCAACATCTTTCACATTTTCCTCACCAGTTATCTTCTCTGTATTACTGTTTGCAATATGTGCTCTTAAGACTCTTGATATCTGAATACTACTCATCTCCCTCACCTAATATTCAGAGAATAATTTACCGCTAAATTTAATCTAATTAAAACAATTCTATTTTTCCAAACTAGCTGCTAATATTGATACTTTTTTCCCCACAGCATGTTTCCTGTGAAAGTTTAAAAAGTCCTCAATCCAAATGGAGCCTATTTATTTGCTGACATGCAAGTTTAGATACTTGAGAGCAAATTTTACATAGTTTTCTATGCTGTGCTGTGCTTTAGGGAAAGTTGTTCATTCAGTTTCAATGCAAATGACCTGAAGATAAAATTACCTCAATGTGGTAGGCTTCCATCTGAATGCACATACTTGCTGTCTGAGGTATGTGAGAACAGTAATATGGAGAAAAGTCCTTTCCTTTGTGCTAAGCTTTCACTGCTTAAAATATAACACAGGCTCTACTGAAAAAGAAAACCTGTCAGCCAGAGTTTTGGTTCCACCATCTTCTCATGTCAAGCATGAAATAAATCTCTGTAAGGGTACCTCCAGGGGAAAAGAAATTTCTGATGTCAAGATTGAGTCACTCAGCTCTGAGTGACTTAAGAGCCTCCCCATATGTCCAAATTCGAACCCAAACTAAAAGCATTGCTGAGCACAGCTGAGGCTGCCATTCTCAAGCCAGGAGAAACTCATGCGGAAAGTGCTTTCATCTCCACCCGTCAAGGAAATTACAAACCCCACGACTCTCAGAGCTAGTCTAGTGGAGGGCTGTGAAGATGAGGGGACTGGAGCTTTTGTTACGAGGAAAGGCAGAAGCAGCTGGGCCTGCTCAGCCTCAAGAAGAGATGACTGAGAGGGACCTCATCGATGCCTAAGTATCTGAAAGGAGGGTGCCAAAAAGATGGATCCAGGCTCTTCTCATTCATGCCGTGCAACAGCACAAGAGGCAACAAGCAGAAACTGATGCACAGGAAATTCCACCTGAACATGAAGAACAACTTCTTTACTGTGCAGGTGACAGAGCACTGGAACAGATTGACCAGAGAGGTTGTGGAGTGTCCTTCCCCGGAGATATTCACAACCTGTTCAGACATGATTCTGTGCAACCTGCTCTAGGTGAACTTGGTCTAGCAGGAAATTGGATGAGAGTCTCCAGAGGTCCCTTCCAACCCCAACCATTCTGTGATTCTGATTTTGTTTCAGGAGAAGGAATACTTCTCCTGACAGGAGCTAACAAGGGAACCAGATGTTTGCAAATTTACAGTATATGATTCCATAGTCCAAGTTTTAGCATTGCTTTCCTATGACATGAGCAGTTGCTTCAGCATTCTTGTACCCAGACTGTTAAAGTTCCTGGATGCATAGATCTCTTTGAAACCCATACTATTTAGTGACTTCAGTCATGTTTTGGATGATGGGACTGAATGCCATTTCAAAACTTTACAGACAGCACCTAAGAGGAGGGAGTGAGAAATACAGTGGAGGGGAGAACAACTGTTTTGAGGCACCTGGGCAGAGAAACAGACTAGCAGGAATCACGGAATGGTTGAGGCTGGAATGGACTTCTGGTGGCCATGTGATTTTGATAAGCACTTCTGAGACCACACCTGGGGTATGTGTCCAGGCTGGGGGTCTCCATTGCAAGACACAGATACACTCCAGTGAGACTTACAGAGAGCCACCAAGATGGTACAGGGCTGGAGCACAAGAAACAGCTGAGAAAATTGGATCTTTTCAGCCTTCAGGAGAGAAGATGAAGGTGCTGCTTACAATTAGCTGATGAGGTAATACAGAGAAGATGGAAACAGACTCTTCTCACATATCTGTGAGATTCAATGAGACATAATGGATGTAAGCTGGCATACAAGAAATTTCAATTAAAGGAAACATCAATTTTTTTCATCAGAAAGTTGGTCAAGCATTGAAAGATGCTCTCCCAGAGAGGTTACAGAATCTGTCCACAGAGATATTCAGGATTCACCTGGAACTGGCCCTGGTTTGGGTTAGGGGTTGGACTAGATGACCTCTAAATGTCATTTCCAGGCAAAATTATTCCATGATTTCCAGTCACCTGAGAAACATACTGAGACTCAAAAATTTGGCAAGTGGTGCAAGATAACCTCCTATTTTCATACAGTTCTCCAATCCTAAAAATCAACAGTGGATTGGCACTTGAAAGCATGTAGTAATTTTAAGTCTCACAAAGTTGTGTTCTTTCCCACTCCAAATTTTTAGTATTTTGACCTAGTAAATCTCTTTTTTCCTCACTAGGGAGGTTAACAGCAATCAGAATGAAAGATATGCTAACCATTTAATTCAGCCTTATGCCTAAAAGTTGCCACCTACACAGAGGAGAAGCACCTAATGTACCTTTTATCCTTTCACTGCTGAAGTACAATGGGACAACACGTGCAATGCACTTCCAGATAATTTAATGAAACAGATATTCAAGAGCTGGCTGCCATTACCATAAATCTTCAACTCCATGCTGAGGATATTTTTATCACCACTACTTTGCTCAGCAGCTAGTACAAGCCTTGATTAAAGGCTATTTAGGGTGCATCATATTCATATTACTGTGGATATATGGAGTAAATATACATTCCAGTACATCAGTGATATTTCAAATTGCTGCATCTCGCCAAATCTTTAAGTGTTGCCAAGAAACTTGCAGCTTGCATATAGCAAAGGCTTGGGGTAAGCAGACTGCATTCCATCTGCTGCCAAGGCCACAAAATTGTAGTCTGGCTTTATTTCAAATACAAAAAATGTTGAATGGTTTCAATTTATTGCACTTTTTACAGAAAAAGCATAGATGTATATGTAACAAAAATATAGCACACATCTTTTTCAAAGAACTAAAGATAGCTGCGTTCTTCATCAGTTGAGATAAAACAAGCATTTAAAGGAGAATCTAACTTGGTATAACAGATGTTAATTAAAAAACCCAAACAAAACCACAGAAACAGCTCATCCTTTATATGCTTTTCTTTCTGGAACAATAAATCATTCATCACTAGATACAAACAAAAAATAAAGGGCTTTTTTTTTATTTTTTGTGACGTAGGAAACCTATCTTCTGCTGAAAATCCAAGTGCACTTGAAACTGAAGGAAAATGTGTGCTTATTGGAAGGAAATCTCTTCACAACATAATAAAACCTTTTTGACTCAATGTCTTTTAAAATAAGAGAACAAAATATCCCAGAACAAATCTTTGTTTGTGGCAACAGAGCCAACATAGTAGCAACTTTTATACAGACATATAACGAGTAACCTAATAAATTAAATGCCTGAGGTTATACAACACATCAGACACAGCCAGGCAGCACTCTGAAAATTACCTCCATCACCTTGACAGTCTCCATCCCCCACTCCTCCCCTCCAATTCCATTCAATAAAAATCCTTGAAGAGCCATCAACTTCACTGTTTTTACATGGTGAGGGGGTGGACAAGAAATCTGAATTTTTCATGCTTTTTTTTTTTGTCAGTAAGCATTCTCCCATTATAAACAAATCTGTATCTCTTTCCAGGCAATGCCAAATACAGCTGCTGAGACCATAACCTTTTTAAGTGAGTCCACTTCCCAATTCCGTCAATTTGCTCTCCCTGTTATAACCCATCAGTTTTAAGTGCCTAGGTAAACTCTGCACAAACCTACTACTCCATATTGAACTATTAAAACACTCGCTGGCACTCTGCTTTTTTTCCTGGCCTCCACTATTCCTTTTGCTTTTTTCAGAATGTGGACTTAAAAGCTGCACTTTCCCCTACTCTTACTTCTACTTTGTCTCCAACACATTCTCCTGCAGCATAATAACCTTTCAGGGCTGGCAATCAAAACCACTATCTTCTTTTTTATTTCTTAAATCCACTAAGACAGACTTGTCTCTCCTACACCTGGAAAAGTTTTCTAGCTTGTTTTCAACTTATTTTTGCAACTTTATTTCATTATAAATGCTCTTTATTCTGTCATGCTACATATTCTTCCTGATGAATGACTATGAAATCCTCTATTCTTCCACAGGCCTGACTCACCAAAATAATTCTAGCAATTACCTCCTCCATAATCTCACACCTTATGTGTTCTGGATGTTAATTTGTATCCTTCTGGAATTTTGTGAAGCTAACTGAAAATACATATTTTATAACAGTCTCAGGTGGAGAGAGAAAAGAATTAGAATGTCCAGGAAAAAATCCCAGATAGTCTAGAAAAACAGTAACAGAGTGTTTAACAGCTTCACTAATGAAAACAAAAGCCAGTGCTGGGTTGTCACAGGCCCTGGCCTCACATGTGGACAGGTCAAGACTCCACACATGAACAACATTGTAGAAATATAAGTAGTCACATTAACTACTGGACAAATATATCCATTTTGAGAATCATGGACTTATTAAAGTTGGAAAAGACATTTAAGATCATGAGGTCCAACTGTAAGCGCTTCACCACCAGCATGTTCACCATTGAACCATGACCCCAAATGCCATATCCATGCATTTTTTGAACACTTCCAGAGATGGTGACTCCATCACTTCCCTGGGCAATCTGGTGCAATGTTTTACAACCCCTTTTGTGAAAAAAAAAATTAAAAAAAAAATCCTAATATCTAATCTAAACCTTTCCTGGTGCAACTTAGGCCATTTCCTCTTGTCAAGTTTAATATGATAGAATCTTCTTACTTTGTATATAAATTAGGATGTTCCTGCAGTGCTGTTAACATTATCAATATCAAAAAGATATCAAACCCCTTAAAAGCCTAAAAAACCTTAACAAGGTCCAGTAAAGGATGTTTTTCTAAGGAACAACAAGAACTTGATTATTAATTTGTCCCTATCACATACATAAATCACTGATTATAGAGTCAGTTTAAACAACTAAGTATATTAAATGTGTATGATTTATTCTCTGTCATCTTATACAATTCCCTTGGAAAAAAAGTCATTCTCTGTTGCGGTGTGTGACTGAAGGTTTTCAAATTTGTATTTGTATTTTGTTTATTTGTCTGTACTTGGTTTATTCCTTCCAAAATACCCCTACACCCCTGATGTCACCTGGTATCACCCTGTCCTGGACCGACGCCTTTCCTTCCCCAGTTGGTCCAGAGTGTGCTCTGCCCAGCTGTGACCTGGTAAGAGGAGAGCACAGGGCCCAAGCCAGGGTTCTGGCTTGCTGGCACATGTTCTGGCAAGTGCACTCCTGGCACATGGAGCTGCACTGAATAAAACACCTTTTCCAACCCAAGCCAGAGCTCACTCTGTTCTTCCAGCCTTAACCACGCTCAGCCAGTAGATTTGGAGGACCCATGAACTGTTTCGGGTTGGTCTGGAGAACTGCCTTAGCCGGTAAGCAGCCCCACGGAGACACCAACAGTCAATTCTCATCAGTTTCATTACATTTACTACTTGCAAATAGATAGCTAATACTGAGGTACCACTCACAGGCTGGTCCACTGCATCCAAGAGAAAGTTCAATACACTGAGCAATGTATGTACTTTCTCTCATAGTATTCTGAGATCAACCAGGTATCCCATCCTCAATCTGGGATTAACGAACTCATATTACTATATTTTAGATCATGTCTGAGGGAAACAGGCTAGAATTCTTATCTGTATATGTATATATTCACAGAATACATAGCAAAAGCACAAGGACTAGCCTGTCCTGTCTAATTTGAGGTCCTGAAACAAGATCTCTGATTCAATGCAGACTCTCTCCCTTGGCAGTGAAGCAACACAAGACCCTAACTGCCCTCTAGTGTGCTTAAGAGACTATTTCTTCTCTCCACTGACCGCTGACATAGTGTAGGGCAGCAACATGTCACCAAAGCATCTAAAATAAGGAGGGATAAGCTCAAGACAGAATCACACATCAATACTGTGATAGAAAAAGGCTCTGAAACATTTTAAACAGGTTATCTAAGTCATAGTCCACAATGATCTCCTCAAATGGTTTCTACAAAAAACATGGGTGGAATTTAATTAAGGGAAAAAAACCCACCTAAATCAACCCAAAGCCCTAGAGTCAAAAAGTTACCTACTCTAGTTACCTACCTTATATTTTTGTGATTTCCCCAGTACATTAGCCAAGGAAAACATAAGGGAATGATCATTCGGTATTAATTCCAGGGCTTCTCTTCCAACTGCTTCTGCTTGAGCTAGATTGCCTGGGAGCCCAGGTAGCGGAAAAAGAGAAGGCATGTTTTAACACAGCCTGATTAGTTACTTTTCATGCTGCAAGCACACATATTTTACAAATAGCTGACTGCATAATTTTTTAGAGAAAACCAGGCATCACACACACACACAAATGTAAAATCCTGCAGGCAACAGAGTATCTTCATTTTGTTTTCAACAGATAACACGGTCAGAAGAACAGCAAAGCAGAGATTAAAAAGTTCTGGAACTTAATCTGTAATACAAACATGCATGCACAATGATGGCATTTCAAGTAAGCATCAGAAATTCAATTTATGGACTGGATTTCAAGTTATGCTTTAAAATCACTGAGTCAGAAGGCATTCTTATATTATTAGAGTGTCTGGGTAGCCAAAGAAGAGGTAGAGCTCCTTTTAGATAAAAACAGATAAAGGTTTAAGTTTTTCTAGACACGGAATTATTCATGAAAACATTCAAATACACCTTTACCTGTGTTATCAAGCAATATTATCATATTGTTCCAAGCCAAACTGTGCTCTGGTTTCAGGACTGTAGCATTCCTCCATGCATTCAATGCATCTATGTGGCGATTCAAATCTGCATACTAAAACAAAAGAAAAATCCAATGATTTTGCTAGTACTTGCTTTACTTTCCTATCATTCACTAAAGACACTAAAGAGTTGTTAATATCTCTCTCCTTTCTAGTAGAATTTCTTTTTATAGACAAAAATAAACATAAAAGGAATACTCTTGCAGTATGGAAGATAAGAATGCTATATACTAATTTTCCTTTTCTTTTCTCTGGAAGTGAGGCTTGTCTTCAAATATGCATGTACCAATAGAATAAGGAAAAGAAACAGCATACAATTTAGAATTCTACACAAGAGAATTATTAATCTAAATGTTTAATGTACATATTTCCAAAAATCTAATTTGAATTTTTCGGCATAGTTCTACCAGCTAACAATAATGAATGCAAAACAGTGTAATATTGGGAAATGATTAATAATGCCTTTTGGAAAAAAAAATTTAAAAATCTGTATTTTTGTTTACACTTCTTTATACAATAAAGTAGGATTACTGAAGGTTGTATGGAAGGAAGTATACCAGAAAAGCAATAGGAAAAGCTACCAAAAAAAAAAGTATGAAATCACCCTACAATACAATATAAGCCAACTGGAATAACTATTAACTATCAGTTTTAACAGTACAGCAGAATTATATAAATCTCTCTATCTATATATATACACACAGAAAGACACACAGCTTCCAGTCATAGCTATCATTTATTCAAAAGCACTTACCAACCGCCCTAAATTGTAGTAACAATCTGGGTATTTTTTTCTGTGTTTAATTGCTGTCCAGTAGCTTTGCTCTGCCTCTTCAAACCTTCTTAAACTGTTCTGCACTATTCCTAGATTCATCCATGCAGCAGCAAAATCAGGTCTGCGCAAATTGGGAAAAAACACCAACAGAGAGGACAATGAAGCATTTGAAACACAAGATCCTATTGTTTCATTTTGGCTCAGTTGGTGCAAAACACTGCTTTTAGCATTGGTCTAAACATACTGTATTTGTACAGCTAAGGACAGCAACTCCTCTGCTTCATGGAGTTCATTTCTTTCTTTCAGAATATTTCCAAGGTTGTTCATGGCATGCACATATTTTGGGTTCAACCTAAAATTTAAAATTTAAGAGATTAATATTATGTATGGACACGTATTAATATATGCAAATTTCTAGCTCTGCAATGCTGCAGAACATGAAAATGAATACCTAAGCATTTTCTTCATATTAAACATGAAAGCAATTTTAGGACAGATCATTAAAGCAGTAAAATTTCTAATACCTCACAGCTTCTCTGTAGTATTTGATTGCAGCACTTTGATTTCCTTTGTCAGCCAGGTTTTTGCCAACATTGTAGTGCACCTGAAAACACAGATGGATATTCCACCAGATGCCACACAGTCAGATATTCTGTGGAACCAAGTAGCTAAAAATTATTTCTCCAAAAAAGAAACAGTCAGCACTTGTGTCATTCACTGCTGGCTTTCGGTGTAGGTTGGTACTTAAGATTGCAGAACTCATACAATGAAGACAGTAAGACAAAATCTGAGGTAGAGATCATCTTACCTATTCCAGCTATTTAAGAGAGATTATTCACTTCCTAGTTATATTAATGAGGTCACCACACCTTTCACAAAGCACTTTTACATGGAGACTTCCTACGCTTAATTTTGTTTATTTACCAGGTAAGAGAAAGTTTGACACAAATCAAATCTAACATAGCAGAAGGAACACTACAGAAATGTGTGAAACTTTGTTTTCATTATAGCATTAACTAGAAGAAACTCAACATTCACAAAAAACCCAAACAAAAGGTAACAGACAGGCACAATTATTGTCTTAGGATAAAAATGTTTCAAAGAGCATTTCTGAAATAATATGTATAGCAACATGTTGAAGACTGCCTTTTAAAAACTGAATGAAGGAAGGATCTAGAGCTTTCAGACTACAGGGAAAAGATGTATCATCCTAATTAATGGCAAGAATAAATAGGAATAAATATATTTCAGGACAATTCCGAGTTGGAAGACATCTCAAATCCCACTTTAACACAAATCTCAGGAGACAATGTTACCTGGTCAAAAAGTACCTTGAGTACTGACTCTTGAAATTTCTCAGCACCCAGATCAGGACTCATTATTTAGATTACTATTTGAAATCAAATTGTATATACTTCATCTAAAATAGACACATATGATAATTTTTACCAAACTTTGAAAATCTAATTTAAAACACTATACAGGAATAACTTCAGATTTAAGTCGAAAAAGATAGGTTTGTAATGCACTTAGATAAGTCTAATTCACCTTCTACATTCAAAAAAGGATTTTATCTGACGTGTCCATTGACTGAAAAATCCTAATTGCAGTTGGCACAGTATCTGGGACCTATAGATCCAGCATACACAATTGTTGGAGCCTAGTTTTTATGGTATTCAATTGTTGAATTTCATCTCTATATGATTGTAACTATGCAGTAACATACCATCAACAAATAAAGTTAAGGACATTTTCCATGCTTTCTCAAATGGGAGAAAAAGTATTTTCACTGGTTTTAAGGAGAGCAGAGATACTATAAAGCTTAGTAAACATACACAGAGGCAGCTCCTCACACCGTAAGATATAAAATAGCACACAAATTCAGCATCCCATAAAAGCAGGTCTAGCAGAGCTTCCACAAAGAAAAAAATCCTGGCACTGTACTGTACATTCATAAAAATAAGACAAGGCCCATGGCAAAGAAGCAACAGAACACGGTACATTTGTATCAAGAAGTAACCAAATGAAGATCCGTTGACAGTGTCAAAAAATACAAAAAGATAGAGCAGCATTTTCCCAGGAGTCATTAAAGTAAAATTAAATACATTGAAAGATGTTCCTTAGGACTGAATTCTATTTATATATCTCTTCCAGAAATTTTTCAGAACACTAACATTCTAACCAAATTGGATTGCTCTGATTATGTATGTTGAAGTTCACATATTTAAATTTTACCCAGATAAAAGATAACTTGTGGCAACACAAAAGAAATATTTAAAGATTTCACTGAATACTGGATATTAGCCCTTGAAGTACAAAACTTTAGGCTTCAGTATCAGCAAACAAAATTATATTTAACTTGATTCAATTTCATTCTTTAAGAAACCTTACAAAATGAAATTTGACTAAAAACCAGGACAGAGCAGATGAGAAAAATCTTGGTTTACACCAACCACTCATTCTTTCACATGTTAGCTATCTTGTATTAGGACTAACAGCACTTCACTTTCTATTTTTCACAGTTTTTTTAAAACATGTAGTATCTTTGCATCCATTTTTTTCCCAAAAGCACCAGCAGCAAGAATATTCTTCTCATGTAAACAGAATTGTGTAGTCTGAAGAAAACTGAGACCTATCAATTCTCAAGTCAAAACATCAAATGAAATATTAAGTGCACATGTATGTTTTGTGAACTGAAATAAAAAGATATACTAGTCTATTAAAACTGATAGCACAACTATTTAAATAATCTATTAGCATTTTCAAGAGTGTATTTCTTTTGTCCACAGCTATAGCTCCTGTGTGAAAGGAAATGATGTGTCTATACAATAATCCCAAAAATTAAGGCCTCCTTGCTGTAGGTAAGTTTTCTAATTTCCCTTCAAGTGAAATTGTAGCTTTAGTTCCTCTTAATATAGTGGTGACAAAGAAGGGAAGAGGAAAAAATCCCAAAACCAAACATACCAAAAGAAGCGTCCAGCCTCCCATAAATATCCAATGACAAAACCAGTTCTGCAATGGGTTATAAAATGCAGTAATGTCCTGCTCTTAAGAACAGAACCAGCAAAGGGTTTCTCAGAGGGGTCATCTGAGAGGTGCAGGTTACTTCTGCCATCCAGCTGTGTCTCTCACTTTAGTGGCCAGGGCAGTGAGATGCCAAGGTCAGCCTTTAGCTCACTCAAAGCAGGCCTACAGGAACCACCTGCAGTCTGCTGAGCACAAAGGCTGTGACTCCTGCACAACACAGGGACACAAGCACTTCCCACGTACCAATGGGTGGGAAGAGTCTGGTCTTTAATAATGAGGGGCCAGTGAGTTGTTTAAAATTTCATCTCTAGAGGTGTGGTTCTTCTGTTTTTTACAGATACTGTGCATGCCAGCCTGGGAGGGAAGATTTTTCCTTTCCTGGTTAAACATTTAAGAGCCCTTTGTTATTAAATGATTAAATATTAACTGGAAATGACATATGACATTATACTCAGATGATCCTTTATCAATCTTAAACAGGCAATTACTTTACAGTAATAGCTCTAAAAGGAGCATTTCTCAGGGATGCATAACAACACAATATTCCCCAAAATCTAAGAGATCAGGTAAAAATACCCTAGGGTAGAACCTACTCTCTCTCATCAAGCACGTGTTAAGTTAACATAACCATGGCACCAGAGCCTAGCCAAGGAATAGGCTCTATGTATTGGTTTGTTCAACACCTCAATCGGCCAAAGAAGCCAGTATAAAAAAGAAAAAGCACTGTATATTATTCTGTACCAGATATACATAATACTTGAACTCTTATTTAAATGTTAAATTTAAACAAGGAGAGAAAAGAAATATATTTTCCTGTACAAAAATGAAATTATTACCAGACTGGGTTTTTGCTTTTGTTTTCCCTCAAAGCAGAACAGGAAGAAATTTAAATGTACTATCTTCTAGAAGGTTTATCCCCTCAGTTGAAGTGCTACTATTACCACCAATTTTACTATCTCTTCCTAGCTGCTTATAATCTTTTTCAGCAAATATGACTATTTGCTGAAAAGGATGAAAGCAAAGCATAGATGTCCAAATTCTCCAGGAACACGTAGATGCCTCTGTTCAATGCCAGCTCCTGTCATCAATCTTCTCTTTCTTCTACTACTAAAACTCTGTTTTGTAAATAATAATAAAAAAAAGCTTTTTTGATATTCACATCTTCTCTGTGTACCTAATTTTGTCTAAAGGTTCTTCTGCATGACTGTGCTTGTATACACAAAAACTGGCATCAAAAAAAGTGGCAAAACACTGCAAATAGCCCATACAAACACAGCCCACAGCACTTAAATTCCTCAGAAGGTAGTCCCCTTTTAATATATAGCATAAAGAAAAATATCTCAATATCTAAAGGAAATGCCCTCTAGATCATGCCCTCCTTCCTTAAAAATCAAAGATTAGGCAGCATTAAATCTTGTTCTGTCACAAAGAGGTTTTATGGGACCTTTTAAGAAAGTATAGGAACCAATCTCACAAACTTACTGTACCTTTTCAGTATTAGCATAGCTTGTCTCTGACAAACTTGTATCTATAATGATTCCAGTTTGCATAATGCATAAATTTCAAAGTTACTTACTCTGATGTGTCAAGGCAGACACATTAGTAACATTAGTTAGTAACATTATGTTGGGAGTATTTTAACTTCCTTGCTTATTATTGCAGAAAAGTTGCTACTGAAATGGCTTTTCAAAAAATATGTTTATTACTTTCTGTCCTTTAAAGAAAAGCCAGTAGCAAGGAGAACGTACAGATTACGTACAAAACAACAACAATTTACAATCACTTAAATTCAGTTATTTCAAATCTAGGAAAAGAAAAATGCTAGCTATTTCCCGTGTATGTAACAAGGTAACTGCAATTATTTATTTAGACAATCAATGAGAGAAAGTCATTCAGGATTAAAGACCATCTCTGGATTCTTAACTGCTATGACTTTTCTAAAAGCTGAGAAAAAATAACTCAGTTCTTCCAACGGTGCAAACATTTCCAACAGCAAAAAAAAAAAAAAGGCAGCAAGATGAGCATTTTTGGGAATAATCTTTAAAATGAAAAGAAACAACGTGTAATGACTTCAGAAGGTGAGGAGCAATCCAGCAACGTCTAGAAATAACAAATAGCAGTAGAACAGGGTCAAAATCTCACATAATCTTATGTATCCACATCTGCTCTAGTTGTCAGAATTTCTTTTATCATCAGTGGAGAGAAAGACAGAAATCTAGGATACAGTCCTTGTGACTTATGTCTTTCATTTAGTCCAAGGTGAGGAACCACAAGCTAAAAGAAACAGTTCCTTCTCCCCAGGAGAAGAATCTAATCCACACTATATGAAAAAAGGTGGTAGGAAAAATGGAATCAATATGCAGGCACCTCCTGTTCAGCTAAGGAGAATACTGCCAAATGTATTAAAGATGTGTACTGTTTCAGTCTAATGAACTTTGAAACCAACCTGAGTGCAGGGCCACAGAAGTTCAAATGTGAGTCATGCTCCTGGACATGTTTAACTAATATCTGTAACATACTTGTTTCTCTCTCTTAAAAAACTCCACCCACCCAACAGGTATTAAAAAAAAAAAAAAAAGCATAATATATATAACATACATTTTCAATATAACATATGTATTTTTATATATAACATATTTTAAAATATTGTAAATACATAACATTTAAAATAAATTTAAAAATATTTAAAACATTTAAAAATCTGTATGGGGAACTTTTTTAGAGGTCAAAATATTTGTAGCTTCATTAAGGTACCTGATTATTTCCAATAAATTTTAAAGTCACTGGGCATGGTTTATTAAAGTTGATCTTATATGTCATCCTCTTGAGCCAGATGTGTCACCACTCAAGGCACCAGATTCACTACTGTGCCAGACAAGCTCATTTAATGCAGTTTCCTCATTTTTATCATAAAGATATGTTTAAAGAAATGAGTCTTGAAATTAGACAAGGCAGTGGTGTTACTACTTGTTATTTAGAATTAGGGTAAGTTTGCTCTTTGCTTCCCACACAGACAATTTGGAACTGAAAAGAGCTGTACAACAAAACATGAACAGCTTTTTCTGCTAGTGAGGATTTGAGATTTTGAGATCTTGCTACATAATGGCAGTAAAGCATGAGCACATTACACATACTTAATATGTTCCAAGAACAACAAGAAAAAGCTATTATCTATGTGCCATTCTTTGGTCTGCACCAGCCTCCCACTGAAATAAATGGGTCACTGAAAGAAAGTCCTGTGGAGTCATTTTTCAAGGAAGCCTGCAATTTCAAGACAACTTAAGATCAGAACAAACCCTGGTTCAAATTTTTACGCTTACCTTTGTCAAAATTTAATAAATATAGCTGAGTTTATAAAGAAAAAAAGAGATAGGCTCTCATACGTGGACTCTCTAATGTTCCTGCTTAGAAAAGTTCCCTAGTTTTGTGATTTCGAAGTTACACCCTTCAGCAAAATTGGAATGTGAGCCTACAATCCTTTCCCTGTTCACATCTCCATGCTTTCCACTTGCACAAGCTGTCACCAGCAGAAATACAGCTCAGGCATGTCTACAGTGCCCAGTGTTGACAAACACAAGTTCATTTTGCCTGTACATTCATTGGCTTTAAACCAGCTGCATTAGTTCAGTAGCTTGTGCACAGCTTATCGGCTGAAGCGCAGTGCTGTGGGAGCACAGCTACACAGCTTCCCAGCCAGGCATGGCTGGAGTCCAAGGAGCTTGGAGCACAGGCAAAGAGTGTGGATCTGTCTAAAGCACTCTTACCATGGCAGATGGATGGAGTTACACACAAAGAAAACAGATTGCATTTGCTCCATTTATAGTATACGCTTGTCATCCAGAAGACAAGATATACTGAGGTCATCATTAAAAAGAAAATGGTTGCCTACCACTGCCACACAATAAAATACAACAGCTTTTTCCTAGGTATTAAAATCTCAGACTGCTGAAAGATGCCACCATGTTGTAAATAATGGCCATAAATGTTTTTTACAGCTCACTGTTGCATATTTGTATTCCAGTAAATGCTGAGTTTATCATTCTCTTTGTGAAGCTGAGCATTCCCAGGTTCCTTTTTAAACCCTGTGTCTTGACTGGTATTTTCTAGACACCACTCTAGATTACAGGAATCTAATCTTTTAAAACATCAATGTATTTTTATTGACAAGCTGCACTGTCCCACTCCCAGGTTCTTCAAAGAGTCTCTTTACTAAAATTCAAATATCAGGGCTCAGTGGTATGCTCCAACAGATCACACTCTTGGCTGTCAAAGGACTGCTGTGGAGGTCACCTCTGTTGGAGGCTGGAGTCAGTCTCTGACACTGAACACTGCTGCTCAGCTCAGTGAAACATCCTATCCAGTCCCACCATCTTCCTTGTTCCCTCACTAAGCCTGCAGGGAAAATTGCAGTTTTCCTCAGTACCCATGTCTGAAGAGTCTAGCCTGCTCAGCTGCTGTAAAAAAGCAAAAGTGGGAGCAAGATTTTACTCCCACATCCCACAATTGCACTGATGATATGCTGCTTTGTCCCCCAGCTGTGCTGGCTTTCTATACCACTGGAAGGTACGCAGAAAGGATTCTAAAAACAGCATAGACATTTTTCAGTTGAATACACTGCTACAACTTACTAACCTTGTTTTGATATTTTTGTTGCAATAACTTGCAATTATATATACAATTATTCTAAATAGATTTTATTGGCAGTACATCCAATTCGACTTGATGCCTTTCTTGAAGTGCATTCTCCCCTCTCCCTCACCTCCCCACTCCCACCTCCAAATTCTGAATTACAATATTGTAATTTGCACTTTCTGGTATTTTGACTATGCTACCACTGTAATTTAGATGTCTGACCTGTCAATGTCATTCCTGAACCGAGCCAAGACTGTGAATAACGCTGTAGCACAATATATTAACTATGCATAACACCTCCTTGACCCCAAATTTCAAAGCACTTTTAAAAAAAAGTAAAAAAAGTTTAGAAGTTCATGCGTGACTTACTTTTGCATTCAGAGGGCACACAGACAGTGCACTCCTAAAAAGCTGTTCTTCTGACCTCCACTGGCTGCTGCGGAGTGCACAGCGCATCACATTGATCAACAAGATTCCAAGAACTGCCACAGCAAGGATTTTCTTAAGGAAATAAAGCCAAGTTAAGAAACAAATCATGCAATTGAACAGCTTCATCATCAACAACTTTACTGATTATTTTGATGGTACCTTTTTCTTGGCTTGCTTACTCAAGAGACTAAATCCATATGTAAAAAGAATGCAATATCCAATACTGGGGAGGTAGATGACTCTCTCTGCAACAACAAATCCTACTCGGAAGAACAGATTACTTGCAGGAAGAAAAGGGATAATAAGAAATCCAAGTCCCAGCGTAAGGATTCTGCAAACAAGAAAGATTCTCAGATTAACTACAAATCTTAACAGAAGTACCTTTTCCACTTAACATATAAACTTTATTTAAACATTGTAGAAGGATGTGCATATAGAACAGGGTATTCAAATACAGCCTTTGAGAGCCACCAAGATCAAATTTAAGTGAGGCACTTAAAAAATCATTGCTATAATTTCCAGCAATATTTATGCTTCCAGGCCAGAAAATACCCCCATTACATATTAATTACAAAACTCCTATTTAAAATACACAGGCAGGAAAAGCAATGGTAAAAACTACCTGTCTATTTTTGGACCTTGTAAGATAGTAATTGGGGCAAAAAACGTAAGTCACTGTTAAAGAAGAAACTTTGGTGCACATTCAACTGAGAGGGTGGTTTTTCTGCTAACAAACACATTGGTAGTAGAATCCACTGTGGTTAACCACTTGGAAGTTAATAATCTACTCTCCTTCTACAGACAGAAGAGACAAATTACTTTTTGAGAGCAGTCTTCCTGTTTTTAGGCACCAATGTTAGCATCCTCAGCAGGTATAGACTCGGCTCTTTATGGACTATACAGAGCTCAGGCAAAAGAGTCTAGGTACCTCACTTTTACAGAGCTGACATAAGGGAATAAGAACTTCAGGCCCATGTTAGATATTTCTTGCAAAGGCAGCCAACATGGTAATTTTCTATTCTAATTTATTACAAAAGAATCTCTACACTGTAAGGTAGATGCATCCTCCTGATCTTTTCTCCTCTCCACAAGTTCTAGGCCTTTACTATACTTTTTGTCTTCACTTTTTACTAAAAAGCTATTTAGCAGTAAAGGCTTAGTGAGTGCATTTTTACTAGAAAGTATGACATCACTTGCAGCGAGAGTTCCACCCTCTCTCCAGAATGATTTGTGCAAATAAGTATGGGAACAGCAGAAAGGCAGGTGGGTGCACTGTAAACATTTGAAGGGATAAGAAGGAAAAAAAGAATAAGAAAAGATTTTGTACTCTGAACAATAGAATTACCTATGTTGGTGATAAAACGAAGACTGGAAAATGTGGGCCCTCTCTGGAAGCAAATGGGAAGCCTGGCTACCCAGGACATGGAGAAGGCCGAGGTATTCAATAACTTCTTTGTCTTGGACTTCACCAGCAAGTGTTCCAACAACACTGCTCAAGTCACATAAGGCAAAGGCAGAGACTGGGAGAACGAAGAACTGCCTGCTGTAGGAAAAGGTCAGGTTCAAGAACATCTAAGGAACCTGATGGTGCACAGCTCCAAGGGATCTGGCAAGATGCACTTGCAGATCCTGAGGGAACTGATGGATGAAGTTGCTAACATAGTGCTGAGCTCCTATCCATCATACTCGAGAAGTCATGACAGTCTGCTGAAGTTCCCACTGCCTAAAAAAGGGGAGACATAACCTGTTGCGGTGCGTGAATGAGGTTTTCAAATTTGTATTTGTATTTTGTTTATTTGTCTGTACTTGGTTTGTTCCTTCCAAAATACCCCTACACCCCTGATGTCACCTGGTATCACCCTGTCCTGGACCCACGCCTTTCCTTCCCCAGTTGGTCCAGAGTGTGCTCTGCCCAGCTGTGACCTGGTAAGAGGAGAGCACAGGGCCCAAGCCGGGGTTCTGGCTTGCTGGCACATGTTCTGGCAAGTGCACTCCTGGCACATGGAGCTGCACTGAATAAAACACCTTTCCAACCCAAGCCAGAGCTTGCTCTGTTCTTCCAGCCTTAACCACGCTCAGCCAGCAGATCTGGAGGACCCACGAACTGTTTCGGGTTGGTCTGGGGAACTGCCTTAGCCGGTAAGCAGCCCCCATGAGAGCTACCAACCCTCAATAACCCTCATGTTTTGAATAGGGAAAAAGGTAGGCTCAGGAAACTAGGTCAGTAGGTCACCTCTGTGCCTGGCAAGATCATGGAACAGATCCTCCTGAAAAATATGCTAAGACACCTGGAAAATAAGGAGGTGATTGGTGAAAGCCAATCTGGCTTCACTATGGAAAAAATGTGCCTGAAAAGTTTTATAGTCTTTTACAATGGAGTTACAGCTTTGCTGGATAAAGGAAGAGCAAGTGATATCACCTGCCTGGACTTGTGCAAATCATTTGACACTGTCCAGCATGACATCCTCGTCTCTAAACTGGAGACATGGATTTGACAGCTGGACCTCTCAGTGGCTAAGGAAGTGGCTGGATGGTTGCATGCAAAGAGTTGCAGTCAATGGCTCAGTGTGCAGTGACAAGTGGTGTTCCTCAAGGGCTGGTATTGGGACTGGCACTGTTTAACATCTTTGTAGGTGACATGATGGTGGGACTGAGTGCACCCTCAGCAGGTTTGCCCACAACACCCAGCTGGTCAATACACTGGAGGGAAGGGATGACATCCAGGGGGACCTGGATAGGATAGGTGGGCTGGTGCAAACTTCATGAAATCCAAGCACAAGGTCTGGTACTTGAGTCAGGGCAATCCCAAGAACAAAGATGGGCTGGACAGAAAATGGCACAAGAGTAGCCCTGAGAAGAAGGACTTGGGGGTGTTCAGTGATGAGAAGCTGAACATGACCCAGCAATGTGCACCTGCAGTGCAGAAAGCCAACCACATCCTGGCTTGCATCAAAGTAGCATGGGCAGCAAGGTGAGGGAGGTGATCCTGCCCCTCTACTGTGCTCTGGTGAGATCCTAGCTGGAGTGCTGTGTCCAGCTCTGGGGCCCCCAAGATAGAGATGACATGGACCTGTTGGAGTGAGTCCAGAGGTGGGCCATGAAGACGAGGAGAAGGCTGGCACACATCTCCTACGAAGACAGGCCAAGAGAGTTGGAGTTGTGTATCCTAGAGTAAAGAAGGCTCCAGGGAGACCTTCTGGCAGCCTTCCAGTGCCTAAAGGAGGCAACAAGAGAGTTGGAGATGGGCTTTTCAGAAGGACATGTAGTGATAGCGCCCCATTCCTAGAAGTGTTCAAGGCCAGGATAAATGGGGCTTTGAGAAATCTGATCTCACGAAAGGTGTCCCTGCCTGTGGTAGGGGGACTGGAACTACCTGACCTTTAAGGTCTCTTCCAGCTCAAACCATTCTGTGATTGAGCAGTTGAAAAATTTTAAGGAACTGAAAAATTAAGTCTACATAAAATCCATGGGAACAGAACCTGCAAAGTTAAACGGAAGCCTGTAGTGAGAAAGAACAGTTTAAAATAATTTTTTTTAGTTCCTTTGGGTAAAGTACAAGTTGTTTTCAGAGTACATACTATGGGTCAAGCATTTTACTTTTTAACTGTATGACCATGGCGAGTACTTCTATTTGCTTTCAAAGTACATCTCCTCTTTCATTATTAGGAGAAAATTAAAGGAAATGATGACTTGTAAGAAGTAAGGGCAACAGCAAACATAATTTCCTACTGTGTTTTGAGCACATATTACTTTTTACCACCTACAGTGTTAAGGATCTCAAAATACCACTTCAGGAGAAAGAATAAAGCAGCCATCCATGCCTCCTCCAACTCTGTTTCCTACTAGTTGGTGTACAGTGATAGACCCAAATTGGGATAAAACTGTAATGACAGCTATAAATATTTATTTGAACTGCATTTGCTAGACACTGGTTCCACTGAATTGTTAAAATTATCAGTAGTGGATTTAACAAAATAATACTGTACTCAAGTTGGCCAGGCATTTAAAATTCATCACTGTCTCTTACCTTCTCTTATGGCTGTCTTCTGAGCACAGAGCTTGGCATATCAGGCCAATTAGGCAGAACCAAAGTGCTGCTAGTGCAATTATCCTCCAGTCGCTGACGGATTTAATGAGGGGTATGCAGCCCATTGACCAATCAAAACACAGCCACCAGGGACACAACAGCAACCATGCATTCAGTGAATAGTAGTAATTATAGTTTATAGCCTGTCAGTCAAAGAGAAAACAAACATTTATTTGATACTAAACTTGGGGGGGGGGGAAGGGGGCAACTTTAGTCCTTCCCTCTTCCCTCATCTCCCTTGTAACACAATAAAGAGGCCATGAATACTGTTAGACTACAACTATTTACATATCCATTACTATTACAGCTGTGAGATTAATCTTTAATTTTTCTTTTAAACATAGCTAGGTGACTCTCTAGCTCAGATCAGGGAAATGCAATTCTGTGCTGTCCAACCAATATTCATATATAAAAAGAACAATCTCGTACAACAGGACAAAACATCAGAAGACATCACCCAAAGTCTCCATCATTCATTCTCCATCTCCAGAAAGATCTTAATGCCACCAGAGGTATATAGCCAAGACATACTCCAAATACACCAGACTAGAACTTTGTGCTATTTTCTTTAGTTGTGAAAGAAGGTGAAACCTCAAACACAGTATGTGAAAAAGGGATGAAAACCAGCAAAAGCTAATATCTTGCATGCATGGGAAAAACAGTGAGTAAATGGAAAAGTGCTTCAATGTGTACAGTGCATACTAAATTGAATGCAAAGAAGATACATAGTCTACTATTAAAAAAAAATTGCAGAGAATTATCACAGCAGCACAAGTGAAAGTAACTCATCACACATATCTTGAAACGTAAAAACTGCCCACTTGATTGTTTCCTAGAAGCACAGAAAACTCAATTTTATGACAAAGACAAATGTTCTGAGCTGGCCAGAAAGAAGCAACTTCATAACTTACTCTTACAAACAGACTGTCAGCAAATGAAGCTGGGTTGTCTACTTCAGTGAAAGCTGGTGGTCCTGTGCCCATAATCCTCCAGCGGATATAAAGTATGCTGGCTCCTCCACACATCAAAAGAGTTATCCTGAAAAGCAGCCCCTTCCTTAACAGCCCAGCATTCTACAGGAAAGAAAGAAAATCACCTCATGCAGAAACAGTATTTGTTCGCTTACCCAACACATTCACATCCTTTTCACCTCTGTCTCAGAAAGAAAAAACTATTGCTGTGCATTTTTGCTATTAGAGCTGACATTTTAATTGGAAAGTATTTTTGCAAACATTTTAATTTCCTTCTTAATCAGTAAACAAAACTTGTTAGTTCAAGAAGACTCTCTTCTACAAATACTCTGTAATTCTATAGCTGATGTAGTTTTACGTGGCAGTTTCTGACAGGGAATTTGAGCAGAATACAGCCTTTAGTATACAGCATATTAAATTAATTTATCTTTTCTTTCTAAAATGGAGGATGATTACTTTGGGGACTTTGTTTTAAATAGCTATTTCCAGCTGTCTGCTTGTCATGGAAAATTTTTGTCCACTTAGATATCTTTAGAGGTAAAATTACAGTTATATACCAAGAAAACTGCACAGTTAGGAACTGGGAGGAATTAGAAACTGAATTAAAATTTTCACACCCAAAAACATGATTAAAAAGCTAATGACAGAGAGGCACCCAAATCACTTACTTCAGGGCAAATTACCCAAGATCAGAAAAAGTATAAACTTGTGTTTGATCTACATTAACTTAGCCGATTTACATCATGCATTTTATAATACACACTGCAGGGTATAAAGAAGGCAACTCACGTAACACATAAAGAAGTGATAGTATAGACAGTAAATCTGACAGACTTTTGTATCTTTTTCTCCAGAATATAAAACACTTTTCTCCAAGCACACATCATTTTCATAAATTAAAAAAACCCAAACCAAAAAACAAGCCAGGGTACATTGTACAGATTCTTCAGGCTTCACCAGTGAACACAGGAAACAGAATCATCAGTAAATATAACAATACACCAGTCAAAGCTTTAGGATGGCACAATAATTATCATTACCTCTTAGTGGAATATGCTCTTTAGCAAGGATCACCATAGTTGTTTAGGATATCAATATCAGCTATGTCTGAAGTTTAAAAAAATAAAAGTAGGCTGCCTGAACAAAGACAGACCTCAGTGCACTGGCTGAATATACTTATTTTCTAAAAGGATGGAAAAATTAAATTAAAAAACAATTTTCAGATTGGTTTTTAGTATTTGCAATTGACAACAGTCATGATAAAATATTTAGTTGAATACCTAAGGATAAAGCAGTCTGCAATTTTGATTTTACATAAGCTAGCCTTTGTGCTCAAATGATTGCTTCCAACCTGAACATCTCAGTAACCACAGTTACAACAAGGAAGATTTAGGAATGGTTTTCCTATAAAATAGCTTTTGGAGAAAATTGTACTATGAAAAAAACCACATATAGTGAAAATATATAACTGTTTTACAACAGATTAACAACAAAAATCTCTTATCCCAGGGCTTCATTTCATTTAACAGTACATGCATTTTCTTAAAGGCCAGATTTCACAATTGTCACAAAATCTCTCAGTAGGCAGAATGTGAAAGTGGAAGAAGTGTTATTGTATCCCCTCTGATATAGAACCAACTGAAACCTGGCATGAAACTGAAACCTGTCTCAATCAAGAAGAAAAAAAAATGTTCTTGAAGAGTTTTTAGGATTTGCCTTTCAACAAAGCAAAACAATCTTAGACACGCTTCCTTGAAAAGAGCAGAACAGATTTTTGCAGGTAACAGGAGCTAAAATTAATTACTTCTACCATAAGAGTAAGAGGGAAAAGGTACATCTGATGTTTTCTTCACTGAGACAGAACCATTTAAAAATTCTTCTTTTTAACAGAAGCATCACGCTCTGAGCCCTTCATGCTAAAGAACAATCCTCCAAAAAGGTTTGACTCTGACATTTCCTAGAATCATGGAATGGTTTGGGTTGGGGAAGGGATCCCATGGATATCTTTTGCTAGATCAGTTTGCTTAAAGCCCTGTCAAGTCTGGCCCAGAACATTTCCAGGGATGGGGTATCCACAACTTCTCTGGGTAACCTGTTCTAGTGCCTCACTGCCCTCATGGCAAAGAATTTATTACTGGCCAAACACTGGAACTTCAGCTTCCTAGAGAGGTGGTCTCCCTGGACCCTTCTCTTCTCCATTCCAGAAGGCCACTATATTAGTCAAGCACAATTTGCCCTTGGTGAAGGTGTGTTGGCTGTCTCCAGTCTCCTCCCTGTTATTCATATGTTTTGACATGACTTCCAGGAGGATCTGTTCCATGATCTTACCGGGCACTGATGTGAGGCTGACTGGCCACTTATTCCTGAGGTTCTACTTATTATCTTTTGTTTCCAGCACTTAATTCTGCTTAGATCCCTACAGCTCTAGATACTTCCCTTGTCATATTCTAGTTGACCTTAGTCTCCTTATTCAGCAAAACTCACCAACATTCCTATTTGCTGCCTGAAACACTCTGTAGCCCTCACTTAGCCCTTCTTGGTACGATCTATTATTTCAGTTCTAGAGAACCTACTTCCCCTGATTTCCCCTGCAGCTCCTCATTTCACTTCTTGCAAAGGAATTTAATAGCCCCACAGGACTTGTGTCACTCAGAAACATTAGTGAGACTCCTATGGAGTGAAACCACCTACTGAAGTAAAGTACAAGGAATATTCTTTTGCCTTGTTGAATGCTGGATGAGAATCTTAGCTGTTCAACAGCAGTCATGCTCTAGTAGGCTGTAGGTCTATTTGGCTGTTATCCATCATTGATCTGAGGCTGATTCTGTTATTTGCTTGCCAGTGCCAACATTAGGTGCTAGACTCCACTTGAGACAACACCAGATAAAGTGACATCAATGAAAGTCAAAAAACCCAATCCTTAGCAACTATCAGTGCTTACACAACTTTTTCTTTTAAACTCCAAAGCTACTAGGACCTGTTGACATAAGTTTTTTATGTACTTGTCTAACTATGTCATTGAGAATCTGAATAAATCTCTCCCTCTCTTTATTCTGACCAAATCCCATTCCAAGTACCATTTCAGGTGCATAGTTACTGACCCTGGAGCAACTGTTTCATACAACACTTTTAACATACTGTTCAGAAAATTGTGGGAGGGATTTCACTATCCAATGCAATTCTAACAATACCCTGTTACTACTCATGTTGCTGCAAAAATGTCATAGCACATTGCCTTACTAGGCTGACTAACAATGCCTTTTTTGGTTGGTTGGTTTGGTAGTTTTTTTTTCCCTCTAATTCTCAACAACAACAAAACTGTCAGAAGCTGAATTTTTGTCTTTTAGGACATAACTGTCTGAATGGCCAGAATGAACAAAATCTGTAAGAATGAACAAATCATACAGGGACTCACCTCCAATGCCTTGTCCTTATACAGTAACTTTCGAATGAGCTCCAACAGATTTATCTTGTTAATCACCAGTGCATCAAACACTGCATTCAAACCCTAAGGAACCAAGAGAAAAATAACAGCATAAGATGAAGCAGCTAACCACAAATACTTTCTTTTAAATATATCTTGAATTGCACTTCTACCATTACTTACTCTATATCTTAATTCTGATTCCAAACAAGTAGAGAGATACATTGGTAGTAATGATGGCAGAATGGTAAATATAGCTCAGATGAGTAGAATAACATTTTACTGTAATGGGAATTCTCCTGCCACATGGAATAACCCTTCAGGGAATATCATACACCAGCAGGCTAGATAACATATGCATGGTCACAACAGAAATCTGCTCTCCATCTTCTTCTCCAAATGTTCTGCAATGTAAATGCTGCAGTCAAAAGGTAAGGAAGGCTTTTATCAGTAAGGTGGAATTTCTTTAAGCCTTCTACTTATTTTTTGTTGTATGGTATCTTTGGGCTTCTAGGTTTCAGAAATAGTTTTAAAGGGTATCAACAAAGGCTCAGAAAGATTTAACAGAGGTATCAGGCTTGCTTTTCTTGCAATGACCGCAATAAACACAGTGCAAGTTGCTGGGGAAAAAAGAAAAAAAAGAAGTGTTCTATATGACATCAGCCACTGCACATAAAATTAGAACATATTCTGTGCTTTGCAGGAGTACACTTGTACATAACTACCTCCAAGCAGGCAAACAAAACGTATAACTGTGTCCAGGGGCAATTCTACTGAGGTTACTGGCAAAATGAAACCTTAGCATTTCTGCTTCAAAGTTTCAGCATATTGTCATGATAATTCTTAAGTATTTATCCTATATTCTAACAATTTCAGAAAATTACCTCACTGTTCTAAAGATTAAATAGAAAAAAAGCAGTAAAACTAGTTCCAGCTGAAGCGAAGAGTTGGTACACTGGGAGGCCACGAGCACCTCACTAACAGTCAAAGGGAAGGGACAGAAGATAGGTTAGAGTGTGGCTTGGTTCCATGTAGAAAGGCCACATGGCAATTAAAAGGCTTTTGGCTCACTCACATGGAGATAGGAAGGCAAGATTTCTACTGAAAATCACATTCAGCCTCCAAGTAATCTTTTTAATGGGTGATTTAGCCTTTTATCCCTCTGACCTGTGCCCCTTAGCACAACAATAAATATAATCATCCTAGCAGTGCAACAGCAAACAAATAAAATTCCAAATCCAATAATAGTTCTGTGTCTGATAGCTCAAATAGTTCTTCATACTGCTTGAGTAAATAATTACACCATGTTTTTAGACAGTTCCTTAAGTTTTCCTTACAGACACCTTTGAAAAACACATCACTCTACAAACATCTACCAAAAAAGCCCATCCCAAATCAAGAAGTTTGCTGTAATTTCTTTTCCCTTTTGCTTTAGTAAGGACAAAGAGGGTCCTTGCTGCATAGAATTTTCTGATTCTGTTGCTTATCTATGTCAACTAAAGCTATAAACTGGAACTATTAATAAAGATATATGGCTATATAAAAGGTAAAAATCACAGATACAGCATTTCAGGTGGCCAGTTTGGTCACCTGACACAGCATTGTCCTCACTGAAGTTAAAAAGCCAGACCACAATAAACACGAGCAATAACTACATCTGTTTCCACAGACAGATCCTTAAATAAGGGTGAAAAGGATGAGATGTAGTACTAGAAGTGCATAAACAATGGCCCTAATTGTAATTACACTGTTCACAAAAGCAAGGGAATGCAGCTTTTAAAAATGCTCTCCTGTGGTTATATCTTTGTTCATGAGCCTTCAATGAGAAGTTTGTAGTCCTGCTATCTCAAGAATTACATTCAAAAACAAGGGCAACGAAAGTGAAACTAATGTTGTAAAACCCTTACACGTTAAAGTTTTAAACTTTAAACTTTAAAAATATATGCAACCTGCTTACAAAAGTTAAAGTGAAAAACTCTAACAGATTGGCAAAGATAGTTAAGACAGATCTACGAGAATAACTGTTTTCTTCTCAACAGAATAAAAAGGTGTGCATGCCATTAGCTGTGGAGAAGGTTCATTCCTGTAGACTTTACAACTACACCTGACAGATGCTGAGGTCAAAATTCAGTTAATAAGAAAATACTTACCAGTATTGTAATTCCTTGTTCTTTGCACAGCATGGCTATTGCACCTAGGACAACACTCACCAGCACCCAGAATACAGAAAACGTATGTCCTTCCTTATCTGTCAAAATAAAGAATGTCATATCTTTAGGCATTTTATCAATTTAAAGGTAAATTAAAATAAGAATTTAAAAAATAAACAGCATTTCGTATCGCAGTTTTTTTTACCAGTCAAGATCTGGATACACAGACTTAAAAAGCATAGGTTATTTCCTGCAATATGCTGGCATTTTTCCCTTTATTGCAGTCATCTTCTGTTCTTGGAGACATTAGAAATCTCCCTATTTGCTCCATGTTTTAGCCAGATTAATTAGAATGGCTTCACATAATTTTCACTATTTGTCATCTGCAAAGGTTAATTCCCAATATTTAGAGACATTTATCATCCTTAGCTAGAGCTCTGTCATTACTGGCCACCCTCTTCCAAGCTACCATAAGAACAAGAAATTCTTTGTAATAGTTACTCATGAAGTATCACACACACAAACTGTTTTAACTGCAGTCTAGTCTACAAAGGCAAAATGAGCTGCTTCTCCAGGGCTGCTGCATTTAGCAAGTAACTCATGTCATTTTATTATCACTGCAATAGAATGCCATGGAGCTCAAAAATGTCAGCAGCTGAGCAAGAAGCAGTTAGTCCTTGCACTCAGGAAGGAATTTTACAGCAGGGTGAGGAACTCTGGGGTTAAGAGATCAAGAGCAACTACAGCTTCTACTCAAAGAAAAAGTCTTTAAACACTGTACCATGTAGGTGATTTTGGGTACTACAAGCAGGCATATCTGAGATGAATACAACAATAAACCCTACTTCAGCCAAGGTACTATCACACACAGAATACACGGGTACTTCATATAAAAACGTATCTGTCACAACCTCTACTCCATAGGTGCAAGCAACAGAGGGAAGCATTCTGCTCATTCAGAGGCAGTTGCTTGATTCAAGTAACATGGGCTCTACAGGCATCACAAGAATCAAACCTGGCATGTGAAAAAACAAAGTTGAACTCTGCATTCATTGACTGAATCCCTTTCCTACTTCCCTTGATCTCTAGAGCAGTTCTCCTCTACTGCTAATGCAGGTTTGACCCTCATTGCTTAAAGAGAGCTGCAATAATGGTCTATGAAAAGGGTAAATGGCAAGATTAAGATTAATTTCACCAGAAGTAGGCACCTACACCTAAGATAGTACACTAGGCTTCCTTTATAACTGGCCATGAGAAGCTGACACCTTTTAGGATTAAGTTACCTAATTAAATGAACACCCTTCAGAGAGGTAACTCTGCACTTATGATACAGGGAAACTAGTACACTACCTCCAATGTTGCTGGGCAAGATACAAATCATAACCATATGATAACCATATGTGGAAGGATCTGCTGACATTGGCCTCCTCTTTCATTTTGAACCAGACCACTTCTTTTGTAGCAGAGAGCTCCACACTTTTAATACAAATATGCTGAAGAACAGATTTTGAGGTTGCTTCTAACACTCCTTTCTTACCTAAGACTTCAAAAACTTCAACAGGGTAAATATTAAGATGTTTGACATTCATCCTTACAATACCTAGAGGGCATTTGATCCTTCTCCCTCCACCAGCCCAAATTGCGTCTCCATAAACGAGGTAAGACTTAATGTTAGAGGTGCAAATGTTATAAAGATAAAACAAAGCCTTCTTTTAGAAAGAAGTCATACGTATCTGAAGAGTGCCAAAACATAGCAAGAAAATACAAAATACATAATGACTAAAGAGACATTGGAAGTAGAAAAATTAAAATGCAACAGGGAAACTCCAGCCCACATCAATTATACAGAAGAGCTGAGGGCTGTAACTTATGGAGAAAAGAGCTTCAATATTTGTTCTATGAGTATTTCTAAGACAAAAAAGAATTCTGTCTAAATACATCCCGTCAAGGAACTCTTCAACTTTTCAAACTTTGCAGTATAACAGACTGTTCAGACAGTTCTTGAAAACCAGTTTTGTTTTTTGTTACTGTTTTTTTTTTCTGTAGAAATCAACTAGCACAGAGAATGCAAGGATAGAAGGCAAAGTTATTGACTGTGTTCACAAAATGACCATCAATCATCCTTAGTAAGTGTAAAAAGGAAAAAAAATGAAGAGTTGATAGACTTTACTGTGTTTATGGAAGTAGACTTTCTTCCATTGAGAGGTTTCTTCTTCTCAGAATCAAATTCAAAGGAGTCAGGATAGCTAAGCACTTCTCAGAGAAGCAATATTCAGTACACAAATACAAATTATTCTAACACAGAAGACAGTGGGAAGTATATATAGCAAGAGACCAGCTGGCAATTCAGAAATGCTTTGATGATTCAAAATATAAGAGTAATAGTAAAAAGGGAACTAGGTCAAATCATCAAGGACAAGTGTAATAGCAGCACAGTCATACAGAAAAACTAACACAGAAAGGTCACATCACAAAATGAGAAAAGGTAATGTATGTAAAGAACGAAACCCCACAATTCCATGGATATATTAGTAAGAAGAGTAATGAGGAAGGATTATTCCAATAGTCATTGGGAGATAAAATGGACAATGCCAAGAAAACAGAAGTGTTCTTTGCCTTTTTCCTTAACTTTTTTTCCCAAAAGGTCAGTTGCAATCAGATGGTGAGTACAGCAGCAGCAGAAAGGAAGAACACAAAAGCAAAAACAGTGAACTACAAGACACAGACTTCATAGAGAAGTTAATCTGCTTTAAATTACGATTGGTTACATTCACTTCAACAGGTCCTATACAAACCCAGAGTAACCTGAACTGTTACCTCTGAGAAATCATGAAAAACACATGAGAATCCAGGATTTTGAAATAAAATAAAACAATGCCTGCATGTCTACTTCTGAAAAGGAGCAAAAATATGAAAGGATAGACTACAGATACAAAGCTATGCTGACTGGTCAAAATTACAAGAAATCACTACCCCTAGACAAAATATTTTCTAGGTGATACTCTAAAACATGAAAGAATATGATTAATTGTTTGCCAAATATTTTAGTCATTTATAAAGAACTAAGTATAACTTTTGACTTGGACAGAAAAAAAAAATTCCTGATAAAAGGTAATCTGTAAACATCCTATACCTTGACTTTACAAAGGCATGAGAATACCACTGGAAGCAGTGTGAAATATGCCACAAAAAATATGGGCTGCATGAAGTTGTTATAGAATGGGTACAAATAACAGCTGGAAAACTACAGTAAGATACTAGCTTGCTGTGAAAAAAAGTAAAGATAACATTGTGTACTGGATTCTTCCTTTGTCCTTACTGCATTTGAATGATGGAATAAGAAATATGCTTATTAAGACCAGAAGTGCTGCCAGGCTGCAATGGCCAGGAAGCATAGAAAGAAGTCAGAATTCCATTGACAAACTGGAAAAAACAAGGAATGATATAATAGCTTGGTTTGGAAGAGACCTTATGGACCATCTGATTCTAACCCCCCTGCCATGGGCAGGGACACCTTCCACTAAACCAGGTTGCTCAGAGTCCCATCCAATCTGGCCTGAAGAAATGGTCTAGCCAAATAAAAGAAAACTGAAGCCATTCAATAGGCACACGCTTAAAGCTGTGCATAAACAAGTTTCTCTTCTTGTGAACATCCCAAGCCTCAGATGCAAGAAATGTCTCAGCTTGCCCAGCAAAGTCAAGCTTAAGCATGGACTCACAAAGATGATAAAGACACACAGCGAAAGAGAAATAATGAAGGTCCCAAAAACTGAGCATCAAAGACCGGACTTCACTGAGGGCTTTGACACAGTCTCCCATAAGATCCTCACAGAGAAGCTGTTGCTGAATAGGCTGGATGTGCAGACAGTGAGGTGGACTGAAAACTATCTGAATGGCTTGTCCAGAGGGTGGTGGTCAGTGGCACAACATCTAATTGAAGGCAAGTGTACTCAGGAGTCAATACTGGGTCCAGTCCTATCCAACATCTTCATTAATGACTTGGGTGATGGGGCAGAGGGCACCCTCAGCACATTTGTTGAGGGCACCAAGCTGGGAGGAGTGGTCAATACGCCAGAGGGTTGTGCTGCCACACAGAAGGACCTTGTCATGCTGGAGAAATGGTCTGGTAGGAACCTCATATGGTTTACTGAGGGGAACTGCAAAATTCTGCAGTAAAGCCTCCTGGACAATTGGCTCTAGGTGACCCTGTGTGGGCAGGTCAGCTCAGGTGACCTCAAGGCTCCTCCAACTTCAACCACACTGTGATTCTGTAAACAAGATCTCCTGAAAAGCACAATCTCTGTTCTTTCGTTTTCTTTTGCAGGCTCAAAAAATCAACAGTTACACAGAGAACTGTAATATCAAAATTCATCAGTGATTAAACTTCAAAGAGAAAGAATTTCAATTAAGAAACATTTTATTTCATGCTTGTTCCTGGGTCAATATGCAGAATACCTCCCCATCCCCTCCACCCTCTGCCTCAACTGCAGAAATCTCACTAAACTAGGCTGGAAAAATAAATACAAAAGACCATCATTCAGCAATGCTTTCAATTTTATCTTTTTTTTTTTAAACAGTGATTTGAAAATGTAAAGCACTGCATAAGTGCTTATTATGAGATATATACATGCCAACAGAAATAATCAGTCTAACAAAGCATATTCCCCTAATATGGCACTGCTTCCCACCAGAAAAATCTTGTGTCAGAAAACGAAACCAATCTTTCACTGGCACCTGTGTCTGGTTGAAATTGGCACGCCATATTGTGAGTGGGCATTTTGCCACTCTAACAGATGGACAAAATTGTAAGCATGCCAAAGAAATAGAGTACTTGCTTATTTTTTTTTTAAGCTGGAAAAATATAGTGTTTCTACACAAACCCAAAAAGCGTTGCTCAGATGGTCCCTCTTTAGGAGTATATCAAGTCTGAAAGTTGAGGGGATTCAATAAAATACCTATGTAAACCATAAACAAGCCATGAGAGCTCCTCCCTTTAGACTGCTAGACTTGAGTATAAGCATTTCTAGGGCAAGGATGCATACACAAAGTGTTTTATAGTGTAGAATTGATTGATCCTAAATTTACGAGCAACACATTGACAGTGCACTTAAACACTAACTCTATTTCCACAGACCTTATTTTCTGGTGTCCTGAATCCACAGGTCAATGAAAACAAACTCCTTAGAAGTGAATAATATGAAGAAAATGCTACATTTAAATTACCAAGCTTAGTTTTATTGTAAAGCCAGACCAATACTATCCAAAGCAATTACTACTACACTTAGGCATTGAGCATTTCCTTCTTCAAACCCAGCTGATCAACTTAAGAGTCAGCCAGGTGACAGCTTGGAGCAGTTTAAGGAGTCACCATCTTCAGGTGAAACACAGCAACTGATTCTGTGAAAGCACCTACTTCTCTGAAGGTTGAAGCAAAGTAAGTTACGTTGAACTCCTGCAGGAAGTTTTAATTTCTAACTGAAATAGATCACAAACACTCATATATTCCATTAATGTGCCATGTCTGTGGGGATGGTGTCTTCCAACTGAACTGCTACAAATATTCTTCTAACCAAGGTCTAAGATATCCCTGCTTGTGAATTGCTAAGCAAAGGGGGAAGAATTAGCTAATCTTAAAAGATCATGTAAGAATCCATGGTTAGAATTAAATTAAGCCCAAGATCTCCTTGTGTGTCTCCAAATGTACTGCAGCTCAGCTCAGCGTTTCACTTAATAATGATACTACAGCAGGAAATGCCATTCCTAAACATATCCAGCCATCTCAAACTCATTACTTGAAGGCCACACTGAAAGAAGCATTTATCCCCTGAATTACAACATCTTGGAGTGAAAGTTGGCATTAATTCTACCAGAAAAAAGGTCATTGTGTTTCCACAGCCAACTAAAATAATAAAATTGTTAGGTTTTTCACTTACAACTATTCTCTCCCAATGTGTTCAAATACGAATGGTAGGGCACACAGTTGAAAAATCAGGGCCCACATGTTTAACAATAGTAAATACCTCTTGACCAATTGTACAATAGCTAACAAATTCCCCATATCTTAGTAATGATCTCTTTCACACAGGAGACTTAAATGTTTCCATTCTGTAGGAAAACTTCCATAATATAAACCTCCAATATCACAAAACTCATCGCTACTTTGCATGCTTTATTAACTTGGCAATGAGCTAGCAGATGATTAATTGACATCTACACAGCACAAAACAAAACAGAAAAACACAACCACCACAAAATAATTTTTAGATGTCATAGCATATGAGTAAAGAGTTGCTCCTGTATTTAATATCTACACCAATATTATTCACATGGAGCAAGTCATGAACTCCTCATTTTATGTTACTCAGAGATCGCCAGTGCAGATGGCAAATACATGCAACTGGATCACTGTCAAAACTGAAGACAAAGGAAGGCAAAAATGAACACTACAGCAGTTTTAAATTGCCTTATGAATTCCCAGAGAGGCTGCATTAAAATTCAACAAAGTTAATAACCCACAATTCCCTTCAGAACATACCTAAACAGTTGTCAGCTCTTGCTGTCTCCAAAGCCTATGCAGAGGATTTGTCCCCACAGTTGTGTTTAAAATAGCAGGACAGAATGAGAACAACAGATTAGTTCCTTGCAATTATAAATGTTATCCTTTCAAAGATGCTAACTTCAAAGATGGTATACTGGGAAAAAGTAACAGAATTGTAGAACTTCAGTAACACTTAATTATAGCCCACATAATTAAATGCCTATACTTAAAAAAAAAAAAAAAAAAAGCTTCGGATTCTGGCTAAAAGAAACTGTCTACCCAAAAATCCACTGAAACCACAAATAAATCAGGTAAACAAGCTGCAGTATATCTTGAGCTCTACAAAACCCATTATTTTCCTTTGGAAGTTTTCCAGCGTGACACTGATATTTTTCTGATCTCCTGACTGTTTTCACTATTACATGTACTTTCCCCATAGTACTTCCAAATCCTCCTCAGACATTTTATGAGTTCCTACTCCTACACAAAAAAAAAAAAACCCTAAAAATATTTACATTCATTTTCTCAAGTGAAAATAAGTCTCTCACATATGATTTTTGATCCCTTTTCTTTAAAGAATGACAATTCATTAACTATGTCTAAACTATTGAAACATAAACAATTTTTTTTAATTCAGTCATACACAAATTTCACATTACTTTGCTGCAAGAATAGTCAGGTTCATTATTAAAAACTTAGATAATCTGTCTGATAATAGCATTGGGATGCTGCTGGTAGCCAAACAATATATGCTACTAACCCAACCATATCAGTAGCATCACATCAGGATGCTTTTCAATGTTTGTTTTTCTCTGATGCTCACTTAAAGTTCATGAAATAAAAGCAAACTGGCATCAAACATGTTTTGGTAACTATTCAAAAGACAATACAAATGCAGTCCACAAACTCTTAAGATGGTCTTAAGAGTTGTACCTACTTTTAAGCACTCCAAAAGAGTCACACTACAATGTGTTTCTTAGTAACAATTGAACAACAACAAAAAATCAACCTTTGATAATTCTCCTACTCTTTGTAAAAATTTTATGAGCTAAGCTCTATATAACTGTGACAGCCAAATCAAGGAACAAAAACACATGCAGTTGGCCTACAGTTTAGGGCCACATTTGCCTTTAATATACAAAAAGTCCAGCAGGACAAAAGGAAAAAGGATGTTAGAACAAACAGGTACAATCCACTTTTGTGTAGGATCACCATAAAGCATCTCTATTTGATTAGGAACATAACCCTGATACAGAGGGGTTTTTGGTTGTTTTCTCCCTCTCTTTCTCACAAACAGACTATTTCACAAAGATAAATTACCATCTTGGCCTGACCTAGGAAATGATGTAGTAACAGCTCTTAACTTGCTCTAGAACTACCAACATGCATTGGCAGTATCAGACATTCTGGATCACGAGGATTTGACATCAGAAGGACAACATTCTAAGAGAAGAAAAAGTACTTCTTCTTTGCTGCTTAGGAGACATTGTCTAAGTCTGCTTTTTAAATTATATGTGCATGTTTTGAAAAAGCATATTCTTATATTCACAGTGAGACCAGCTTACATATGGGATTGACTCCCTCAATCTATGCAGAATCAAATTCACCTAAGGTCAGATGAAAGTTCTTTACTCCTTATTTAACCTATTATTTGAGAGTACCGAGAAGAACTGTTCACAAAAGAAGGAAAAAACTTTTTATTTACTTTGCAAACCCACTGAAGAGTCATATTCTACCACAGCCACTTCCCCATATTTGGTTACCTTTTCCTAAAGCCTTTCATACAAAGAATCACAGGAATAGCTCAGTTTGGAAGGGGCCTCCAGAGATCACTGGGTCCAATCTTTGCAGGAAAGGCAGCCTAGATGAGACCACCCTGCTCAAATGCATCTTGAAAACCTCCAGTCATGGGGACTGCCACATCTCTGGGGAGGCTGTTGCAGTGATTGATTGTTTTTGCTGTAAAAAAATTCCTCCTTACATCAAGGTGAAACCTTTCCCAGTGCAACTGCACCCACTGCCCCTTGTCTTGGCCATGTAGCTCCTTGTGAAGAGAGCGCCTCCATTCTCTTTGTAGCTGCCCTTTCCAATCCAGACATGCCCCTTTCCTACACAAGCACTCATGTTCAAACAGCTGCAGGTTGGACCAACTTCCACTCCATAAAGGAAAAAAAATATAATAAGGGCAGTAAAAGTAAAACTGCTTGTGGTCTTTGGTGGGGTTCAGCTAGAGGATAGATAGATACAATGGTGTTGTTTGGAGGGGATATGACAAGCTGGAGGAATGGGCCTCATGAAAATCAAACACAACGCCATGCAACAATTAAGGCCTGGGCAGCAGCTCTGCAGAAAAACGTCTGGAGTGCCTGGTTGATAAGCTCCTGGCTGATGAGTCAGTAGTGTGCCTGTGCAGCAATCAAGGTGAAAGACTTAAGTATGTAACTTGGATAGAAATTCCTGTATACAGAAAAAGTCTAAACTTCCTCAAGAAGTTCTGAGGGAAAAGCAGGCAACTTTGAAAGCAGTAAACATTGAAAACTGACCTGAAAGACAATGCTGGCAGACTGTAATTTTCCTTGGCAAAATAGCTTAAAAGACACATCTGCTCCTCTATTATGATGTAATACCCAATAAAAAAATCAGTAAGGGCTGCTTAATATCTTGTCTTTGCAACATTTTCCTTCTTCTGTATCAATGACAAATTTCAGTCCAAGAATATTACTACATTGACACTGATTTCTAAAAGCTATTAAACTGGCCTTCACAAGTTGAAGAGCATCCTTAACAAGAATTTACATCCTTAATCATTCCCAAGATGTCCTCTATAACAAAATAATTAGAGGGTCCTATATAATTGTCTCCAGTGGTCATCCTAAGAATTTGGCTCTTGAGTTCTTCAAGCAAAGATTGTTACCCCTGCCATATAAGCCCGCCTGTCTACCTGAGACATTGGAAAACAGATAAGGCAATATTTTGATTTGTCTTACTCTACCACTAACAGAAGAAACATCATAAGCACAATCATATCCAATAAAATAAGTGAGAAAAGAATAAACAAACAAGCAAGAACCCAAGGCCAATTTTCATCAAGAAATCATTAACTCAGTTGAAAGAAATTAAAACTATTCAAAGGGAAGAAAAATATATCTGAAGTAAACAGGAATCATCCTAACCAACATTTGAAATGGCAAGAGAAACTTATTATATCAGCAATAGTTCCAAACAATCTAAACTGAACCAGCAGGAGCTGTTCACAGCATCCCACAGCTCACTGTGGATTAGCTCACTCCCCTCAGCCCACACTGAGGCCTCTGTGATGCTGTAAGTACGTCCAGATCACAAGTCAGCTCAGGCACCTCTGAAATACCCTGCCAGCTCTGGTTAATCATTACAGGTCATGCCCACTGAACACCAGACAAGCTCTTCACAACACAGTTCCTTGTGAGTTCACCAAATGAGTCCCGTATTTTGTCTGGTAGAGCACATTCAGATAACAGACTGCATGTCCTGCACAGCTTTTCAGTCTTTCTTGTGTGCTTATCTAACACAGCCCCCAAGATAATTTCTCCACAACTGTATTTGAACTGCCAACCTGCATTCAGATCAAATAACACCAGAGATCTGAAAGCTCACTTCAAAAAAACATCTACCAAGAAATTTTTCATGTTAAACACAGCTGTCTTACAAAAAGTCTATGAGTAACACTATATTCAGCATTATATGCCAGCACTTGCATATTGCAGGAATTCAGAAGGCTTAGTCATAGAAATAAATCTTTGCAATTCATTAAAAATACAAGTAACATCCCGAAAAGTTGATTCCCATTTAAGACGTCCCAACAAAATGGCATTTAAGAGTAGTAAAATATTTAAGCATATACATTTGTAGGTTTATTTTATTTCTAAAACATTTATGAAAATACTTCATTAAACTTCTAAACAATAAAACATTTAGCAAATAAGCCTATCATAAAGTGGAGTTTTCCTAAACTAAATTCAGTGTTTAACAAGAATTAGGGACAGCAACCTTTTCAGAATTTCTAACAATAAATAGGTGTTAAAGGAGATTTTTTTAAAAATATATATTTTATGAGAGTAAACAAATCAATGTGACATTTTAGATTTTGGTATACTTCACTGAAATGTACAAATACTGAAAATATGCACAATAGGAAATTAAAGGGGCAAACAGAATGCTTACTTTCTCTAAATGCTTTACAGTAGCCAAGGAATGACAACAAGAAGAACAGGGCACACAGTAAGTCAGCTCTGCCAACAATCCCAGCAACCTTTCAAAAAAAAAAAAAAAAACAAACCACAAAAAAGTTTCAAATTATCAGATTTTTATTCTTAGAAAACCTGAAATAAAGGAACACATACAAAGTGAAATATATAATAGAATATAACTGTACCACTTTTTTTCCTTTAACTTGGTTTACTGGATTAATTATATTCAGTTTTTAAGATGCATCCTATTTTTTAGGGTATTGTTTAGTATCAACTACATAAATGGTTTGGCTTTGGTTTATGAAAATTTTAGTTTATGGAATTTTTTTTTAAGACATGAAGGAGGACTTCACTGAATAAAATTTAGACTCTACACAATTCCATCTGTTTTTTGGATCAAATTGCATTTCAGCAGAACACTCAGAAAACACAAAAATATAAACCAGTTCGGGTTGGAAGTGACTTTAAATTCCATCTCCTTCCAACCCCCCTGCCTTTCACTAGACCAGGTTTCTCAGAGCTCCACCCAACCTGGCTATGAACACTTCCAGGGATGGGGCATCTACAACTTTTCTGGACAGTGTGTGCCAGTGCCTCACCACCCTCACAACTAAAGAATTTCCTCCTAATATCTAATCTAAATCTACTCTTTTTCAATTTAAAGCCATTACATGGCTTGGAAGCCAAACATCCTGAACCACAATTAAATTGGCAGCTCTGCTGAAACACAAATCAAAACTGTTCACTTTCAGAAGACAAGCCAGCCTTCAAATTGCAATCTGAACACTCAGAATGGACAAATAGCTTCCAGCTTGCAGATTCAGGGGAAAAAAAAAAGAAAGAATCCCCCTCTGGCAGTCTTTTGTGTTATATTAACTGACTGCACTAGAGCAACCTCGAAATGCATCTTGAAACAGAAGTTGTACTAATGCAAAAGAAAATGAGAAGCACATCCTGGGACCTCTGTACTTGAGACCTGTGCCAACTTGTTTAAATCAAGTGCAATCTCAGGACTATCTGTAAGCTTTGGTTCAAGCCCCTAAACTGTATTTACAATAACTTGCTGAGACAGAGCAAGACACTTTTGGATCTTCAATTCTCAATTACACAAGTGTCAGGATAATACCACAAATTTTTTGTGAAAATCATGACATGGAGCTGGTAGGGGACTGTATAGGTCCTGATGTTGGAACCTCACTAAAACATACAACCAGAGCAAGGATTATGGAAATACCCCTTATTTTTCAGTCTAGCTCTGCTTCCTGGACTGCTGAGTTCCATGTTTTCAGGAGATGTACAGAAGTGGGGCAGAACAGCTACAGGTTTTCTTTTTAAATGTACTTTTTGTGATCATATTTCAAGGACAAAAGCAGAAACTTCAGTTCTTGTATAGTATACCAGTTGTCCCATTTTGTGTGTGGAACAGAAAGAGGAAAGTAAAAAGAGCATTTTTGTGTCAGGATAACATGATGGAAGCAACTCTTTCTAAATAACATCAGAGAAGGAGAAGTGTAGAGGCAACAACTGATTTCACTGCAGAGACTCTCTCCCACTTTTGCCCTCAGCTTCACTTCAGCACTGTACAAGAAACTGTTGGGACTCCTAAATCCATTTCAGAAGAACTTCTTGATTTATCTACAGCTGTGCACCTAACTTCTCTGCTGCTTCTTCTTCTATCACACAAAGGAATTATGAGAATTAACTCAATGGCTGTGGAGTGCTTTGAAAGGTGAAAATAATGAAATGTCATTCTGCTTCAGGAGCAGCTCTTCCTAATGAGATAAAAGTTAAGGTGAGCTGACACAATTTCAAAAATAAATGTCCACTTGTTACAGCAAAGAGATTAAGGAGCTAATAACACACATGGCCTCAGATGACTCCAATAGCAAAATGCTACCTAAAATGCAAGATAAGGCATATATATTCTGGCAAGAAGGCAAAGAAGGGAAAAAAAACCAAACTAGTTTTAAATTAGTATCAGATATAGTCTTAGGTCCATGATTCATTTAGCATTTCATCACTGAAGTGTGACAAAGGATAGGCCTTTTTTAGAGCAGAGGACTATAGCACAAGAGTATTTACTTGCAGGTAGAAAAATTATAGCATTTTCCTTACATGGGTACTGAAAGCATAACACCTTTCACTATCTGTTTTACATGACAGTTTGTTTCACTGTATAAACCAAAACCTAATGCAGCAAACAGAGGATTCTTCACAATTTTATGTCAAAATATGTCATCTCATTTCAAAACCAGGATGTCGGATACTTAAAACTCACAGGTTTAAAATCATAAGGAGTGCTTTTTAAGAGATGCTGCCAGACACACACTCATCCTAGAAGTGTAGCAGTATAATGACTTCTTCACTGGAGCAAGATTTATTATTCACCATGTAAATGATTAGAGGCTTTTGTTCATTCCTGGATTTTAGATGATATATAATCATGCTGCTTTTTCCCCCTCTTCTTCCACTGTTTGCCTGAAACATTTGCAAGTTTTCAAATATGCAAGCAGACCACATCACTTGTAATTTATTTGACATGGCAAAGGGCTCATTAATATTCTCCTGCTGATTTAAATATATTTTTAGAGTCAAATGGAATAAAGAATAAATTTATGGATATTGATAAAGGGGTCAATAATAGGTCTACTACAAAGTTAAATCTCAAATGAGATTTCTCTTTACATGTCAGAACATCAAAAGCACTGAAGACTTGTTTCACTTTACTCTGACATCTAAAACTGGTTTTGGAGAACAAATATGAAGGGCCCTTCTGACACAGTGCACTCTCACAAAGAATTTATTGTGCAGGCGAGTGAACACCAGAGAATGATTGTCAAGATGTTTTAGCCACACTGCCAGAAAAGGTGCCAAATTACTAATGCATAACTTTGCACCATCTCTAGGTCTTCAATACATGCAAGGTCTCCAGTCAACAGAAAGCACAGCTTTCAATAACTTTTTCCCCACCAATCATGTGCAGAGCAAATGCAAGAAGCCAAAACCATGGCATACTGTAAATAAATGAAAAATCGGTGCCACATATGTAGAATATGCACTGTAGGATTCACTGTTCATTTCTAGGACAAAATCAAAACTAAAGCTAGTACTTCTTCTGTAGCTCAGACCTTCCAAATTCTAACAAAAAACCCCCAAAATTTCCCTCTTTGTGATAATTTTTATTTCATTTATTCATTACCACAAGATCAAGAAACCAGTGATGACATTCAGCAAGCCCACAAGCATAAGGCCATAAGATTTTTTTAACTATGAGCACAAAAGAGCTTTTTAAGAACACCATCATCTTTTCACAGAATTCCCACACAAGGACTTTGCTTTGGTCAGATATTTTAACTGATTGCTATACATGTGCCATGCTTCTATTCTGCATCTTTACAACTTTGCTTTTGCCTGCACTATTAAAGGGCCCATTACTGTCAAATTTGTGTTCCCCCTGTATATAATTACAGACTGTGATTAAAAAAAAATCCTTTAATCTTCTCCTTTCATATTAAAAATATAAACCCAGTTTGATCTTTCATGAAACAGGATGATTTCTAGCCCTTTAATCACTTCCATGGCTCTTCTGAGCACTCTCCATTTTTCCCAGTGTTGTCCTTGCAGCATGGATGCAAAACTGAATGCAGAATTCTAATAGTAATGTACAAAGTTTATAGAGTGCCCCTACTCTGATTTTAAAACACTTGTTTTTTTTATCAATGCAAATGGAAATGAAAAGTAATTAGGGAAATCCAGGAGGTAGGGAAACTCTGTAGCATAATGCTATCCTCCTTTAGTGATTGTACTTGAATGATTTATCTTCCTTAATAAGGTCTAGCTCGGTGGAATTACAAGTCTTGGACGTACTAACCACAATATTTGATTGTTCTATTAAGACATGTGCCAAAAGAAGTGTTAATATATAAAAGCAATCTGTAGAGTATAAGGCTACGCCAGAATTAATTAGTCAAGATGGTCAAGAACTCCTAAAATAAAAATCTTGTGATAATTATTCAATACTTACACACTCAGTGTGCACTGGATGTACAGCAAAGAGCAAAGCAGCAAGAAGAGAGGACTTTGGAGCCAGGTTTAGCCGTCTTCCTTTATTACTGAATTGCAATCCACCCAATAATATGGAAAACACATCAACCATCAACACTGAGATAGTACAATGCAGTATTATATTGATGACATGGAAACCAACTGGGTAGAAGCCTCCAGCAAAAAGGTAATTAATTCTGTATAGAAACAAAAATTTTAAGGCTAGGAATTACAACAATGGTTAGAAAAATACAAATAGAAAAACTAAACAACCCCATAGCAGATATATGCACACAAAAATAAAGCAGACATCTCACTACACATGGTGTTACCATTTAGCCACCACAAGAAGATAGGAACAATATCCCAGTCTTTAGACCAAGGTATTAATAGGGAATATCACATGGATACAGTATCTACCCTATCCAAACACATACCTTAGTACCATTATGTTAATTATTCCTATAGTTACTTAGAACTGGCTTTTGGCAAACAATGTAACTTCAGTGTTGCAACACAGGAGTATCCTGGCCATAAATAACCCAGCCCACAGAGGGATACCCCTGGGCTTAAGAGCAGCCAATTTGATGAAATTACGTTAATTAAATCCACATAGTGAGGAAACTAATGTGCACTGGGACTGAGATTTCCACTGACATATTCTCTGAAAGAGGTCCTAGCATGTGGGTACAATCAGTATCCACCCAGAAAGTAGTCAGCACATCTTGGTAACTGATTTGTGAGAGTGGTTAGAGAGACGTTTCATACAAGTATTAGAATTAGAAGGAAGAGTAAGTGAAAATTCAGTTTAAATCCCTATTCAAGACAGAAACTCTGCAGTAAAATGGAGGCTGAGAAGAAAAAGGGGGAAACACTGCGCTATTATCCATATGCTTTTATCAATAGGTGAGGTACACAGAAACTTGATTTGAACAGGGGATTTTACACTACTGTTCTTTTGGTTAATCTGCATCTGGCATAAATAAAACCTATTAAAAAACTTAACCTATTATAAATATGATACACATAAAGGTTGGAGCTTAGGGAAATTAAGGAAACCCATTTCTTTCTTGTGAAAATAGCATTTTATGGACCATCTCCACAGGCTCATCTATATTTTCAGACATAGTAATGATTGCATCCCAGTTCACTCTTTAAACAAACCAGAATGTTATTAGAGATGGAGTATACCACAGAGACAAAAAAAAAAAAAAAAAAAAAAAGGAAAGCATGTTCTGCGTAATGCACTGAAAGCTTTAATAGGTTTAGGACTCTGACACGTTCTATTCAGCTGCTTATTTTTCTTGATGAAGATGTGAAGAAAGCCCAATAGACAGTGAAACTCACAGTGCTAGGTACTTAAAACACTGACACTACCCTAAAGGGTCAAAGATTTTGCTTGAATATGAGGACTGAGTGGGAACACCTCTTCTGCACTTACTTAGTCACTGGCTCAGAATGGGCAACTTCAGAACAAGCACCAAGTCCCCACTGACACCTTTGAGTCAGAAGGGGAAAATAAAGAAATTAAGACTGAGTTCTCAAATATTCTCTGCATTACTGGGCCAGATTTCTACGTGGTCTACTGTTTGCTCAAATCTTTGTGCAAAAAACATGAGCTAAGCATCTACAAAAGTAATCCTCTTAAATCTTTAGTTATTTGACAAAACCAGCAAGTTATATATAGGCAGACATTTCACTAGATTCTCAGACACTCAAGTTAGAATACTGGAATGAAGAGGTGGGAAGACTACTACAAGAGCTGATGGAAAAAGGCCACGCTACCTTGATGCTATTTATAAAATAAACCATTTGACAGGTCAGCAGGAAAGCAGAGAACAAAAACTACAATAGCAGTGTAAGTGGGAGCATGGCTAAGTGAAGGGAACATACATCTCCTAGTTCCTTGATGATGTGGCACACTAAACCACAACGCCCCTAGTACCAGGTATAAAAGACCAATAAGACAAAATCTCTGAAAAGTAGATAAAAATACAGAATGTCAAAATAACTAATATTTTGGGAAAGAAGCCATTGGAAAATTAAAACACCATTTGAGATTAAGGCAGTGAACTCAAAAATTGTATTCTGGAAAGGTGTCCAACTGCCCTCCAGCTACTTTGTTCTTGCCTTTTCTGTTGCCTCCCCCCAAAATTCAATTGAGTCAATATAGGTTAAAAAAATGTTCAGACCTAAAGAAAAAATACAAGTCTCACCTGAACGTTAGGACAGTTAGCGGTCGATATGACTTATGACTGGTATTGCTGCTGAGTTTGCTACCCCAAAAGTCATGATACCACAGGTCACCAAGTGGGGTTTCTGCCCTGAGGTCCTAAAAGAAAACAAATTACCAGATTCTTAAAATTTTTCCTTTGTTCAAAGCAGCTAAACCACAAACAAGTTCTAACTAATACAAGCTCACACTAAAGTGGACATAGGAGGAGTTTTGTTGGCTCACTACTGACATTTGACCCATGGTACCTAAGTTTGCAATGAAAGTCACATCTTGAATGCCTGTCATTGTAAAGGCCATGATCCTGGATTCTGTAAGTAGGCATAACTACGTGAAATTTAGAGCTATATTCACATCAGTTTATAATCTGGTCAACAGCTGAGATATGAAACACATAAACCTCCTTACTTTATAATTTTGTAAAAAGCCTTTGATTTTAGGTGTAGGTTATCTTGCAGAGAAGGCCAACTACAAATTGCTGCAAAATAGCCATTTTTTACCAGTGCAGTAGCATAACTATAACGAAAGCATGAAGTCAGGGGAACTAAAGGTAGGAAACAACAACTAGCTCTTTTGGAAGCCTTGCTTTGCACAGGACTATTCAAAGAGCTGACATTTTAACTCTTAATACATGAAATCAAGAATCAACATCTCTATACACTGCTCTAAAAGATTAAAAGACAGAAAGGTAATGAATTATTTTACTCTGGGGTGCAATAGGAGCATAAAAAAAAAAAGACTGCGAAGGAAAAGTCTTGCTTGCTTGCTCTTCCCTTTTATCTCAAAGCCATGCTGATAATGAAAAATCCAAATAATGTAGGCTATTAAATGGAAAGCATATACTTTGGAGGAAAAATAAGGATCTTGCTAGCCTCTGCCTCAGCTTTCTATGAGGACAAGCTTGGAAGTTCAACTAACATATTCTTGCCCTTCTTCTGCTTCCCTGGTGCAATTGAACACCAATTTAATACGGCAAGGTTCATGCAGGTTAAAGACACTTGAAACAGAACCTAAGAACAAAACTGTACTTGTCAGTATTACTCCTGTATGGTGGTTTCTCCCTGGGGAGCTGCTTACCAGCTGTGCAGCAGAGCCCAGACCAACTGAGACAGTTTGTGTGGGCTCCTCAGATCTGCTAGCTGGAAGCGTGGATGAGGCTTGGAATGAAGAGTGGGTTTCTGCAGTGGGTTGGAAGGTGTTTATTGGTGCAGCTCCACATGGAAAAGCACGGCCTGGCCTTTCCTTCTCCCATTTGTACCCCAGGACATAGCCTGAGGTAACAGGAGAATTCAGGCCAATGGATGGGAAGGGAGGGAGGTTCTAGAGGGGGACACTTAACAGGACAATTGAAGGGGCCAAGTGTCTGAGCACCTGGTCGAATGGAAGATGATTTTCCTTCAAGTTTCCAGGGTGATTGACAATGGGCTCCCCTCTGGGAGATACCATGGGGGTCAGGGAATGGGTGAAGGGATTTAGGAAGGAACATACCAACATGAAATAAATAAAATACATACAAAACTCTGAAAGGCTTAATCATGCATTGCAACACTCCTGCAATCAACAAGTTACTCTACCCCCACCTTTTGTCTTGGGATTATTTGAAACCAATGAACCAAAGGAGGTGAACAAGACACTGCAAAAACAAGTAAGTAGACAAACAGGCTTGCTAACCCCATGAAATATCTTATAAACCCTGGTGCCCCCATCTTATTATTCCTACAACTCCATCTACTTACAAGATTCCCACATTGCAATTCCCTTGGTTTATTAATTCCAGTTCCTCTCCAATGCTGCTACCACCTCACTTGCTTCTATAGTATCTTGAGCATTTCTGTGGTCTCCAGTACCTTCCATCTCCTCCTTAGCTAGTATTTTTTGGCTTGCACATACTCCCAAATTACAGCCAAATTGCTGGACCCTAATGACTGGCTGCTGCTAAACTGAACTTAAAAACTAATTTTTTCTTGCTTCTTTAACAAGAATATTCTTAATATATTCTAATTTTCATCCATCCAAAAATACAAATTAAAAAAAAAAAACCAAGAAGGCATCTATTTCTATCACTTGATCAAATCTGGCTAGTATTAGACAACTGATAAAAAAAATTAGGAAGGGGAAATAGGCTAAAGTTCCTAGCACGCAGTCAAATAAACTGAAGTATTCTCTAATAGGTTACTAATCAACACACAGAAAAGAGAGCAGGGCTAAAACTGCAGTCTGAAAAAACCTAGACTGCAGCTGTCAATTAAAGCACTCCAAGTGAAATTCTCAAGAAATCAAGACTCACAGGGGATCCTACTTGGGCTTAAGAATTACCAAGGTGAAAAATTTCTTTATGCTCTCACAGATGTTTCTACTACCAAGTAATAGCTAGAAATTTCTTTCTTCTCCCAGGAACGCAATTTTAGCCTTAGGCACCTAAATTCCTGTTCCATTCTTCATTGGTATGCACAAACCCTAAAGGTCATAATTTGACTCTCAGAGCAGGAACACACTCAACCAGCAGCACACTAAATCAATAAAGCCAGCTTTTCCAGGGCAAGCTGGGACAGGGATGTACACCAAAATCTACTGAAGTCTTTGTACTCTGCAGGGGACAGTTGTCAGAGGGTGGTGTAGCCCTCAGACTGTTTTTCCAACCAGCAGCACTGCTCCTTGTATACATAAGGTCTAAGAAAGACATACTTTTATAAATGTTAGCACTGAAAAAGAGAAGTATGTCTTCCATGTCACAGATGGTCTTCAATAACTTGAAATGGGAAATGTACAAGGCTTGATTTCTCGTTCCGCTACAATCAGCCTTCTTTTGTCTTCCATCGGAAGAATGCAGGAAAAGCTGAATGCATGGAATTACTCAGTGATTAGATTACACTTCCATATGACCTAAAAATCTTCAATCACATATCTTGCCTTTGTATCCAAGTTCTGTGAGAAAGTTTCTTATAGAAATTTTCCTACTTAGTGAACTTACCCTGAAATAGGAACAGTTTGCTCCAAGAGACACAGCTGCATATGATTTTCTCTAAAAATCAAAAGTAGCTATCAAATAATCTCTAAATATTTGATTAGCAGCAGCTTACAGACAGCAGAGTTCAAGATTTGAAGAAAGGTCAGTTTTTCTATATAAAGGCTTATGGAAATGACATATTGTGTCTGAAGCTCTGCTTAATCCAACTGTTTGTCTTGCCAAGTTAATAAATAAATAAAAACAAAAGCCACTGTTGTTTACCAGTTAAAATGCTGCTTAAAATGATAAGAAAGCATCTGGAAAACAGCCTTTAACTCCAATAAAATTCAAAAATGGAATGCTCCATGATACAATAGGCATGGGGTCAACTAAATGTGTACCTTTTGCTAAAGCAACAATAAAAGAAACAAAAGATTGGGATGATGGCACCTAGTAAATTAACAGAAAGGGCATTGTTTGGTACTCAAGAAAATACTACAGTAGCAATGCTCAGTAAATCTATAAAATGATTTCAACTGCTGCCTTTCTTATTAAATAGGAATAAAATATGCTACGCTTTGTTTAATAAACTGTGCCATTGCTAGATTATCTCCCTCCCCATTAAACTGGTAAACTCATTGTCTCTGCATTTTTCTTGTTGATTTTCAATTTCCATATATCCATATGACCCCGTGTTAAAATGATATTGTCACAAAATCCTCATTTAATTTCTAGGGAATAATAGAGGATTTTGATGTAAAAAATAGAATCAGCCTCAGTTTTTCAAACATACAGACTACATATGAATTAATTTATTTTAGCAGTTGGTTGAATTTCTCAGCATTGCCAACAGCTAGAATCCTGATGCAAATTGTTGGGTTGCATAGATAAATTGAAACATTTTTAGAGGAAAGACTGAAAGAAATGGAGAGAGATTACAAGTGTAGAAATTGCACATTAACAAAACAACCTGCCTTGTTTCAACATCAGTCTTTTGTTCATTCTTTCAGGAAATTAAAATATTATAAACAGGTCCCAAATAAAACTTTGCAGAATGAAACATTGCCAGGAGCTGTGAAATCTAAAATACAATACTACTTTTAAAAAACCCAAAACAACAATGCTATAGGTTCTTAATTCGTCTGCAATATTCTCTTGAAAGCTTTGAGATTTATTTCCATGTTGACAGATGTATTTTCCCCCCATACATTTATAACTGAAGGTATGATGACTTACACATGCATAATAGAAATTTGTCTAAGGAAACAGTAATTCTGCATGATTCTAAAAGACACATTGTAATAAGTTGCCTCTATATCTTGTGCAAGGAAAAAAAAAAAGTGAATTGTGTTCTAGCAGTATGAGCCTCCAGATTATCCTCTTTGTAAAACCCCATGGCTTCAGAAAGACTGAACCAACAGATGAATGTGATTATTTTTATCCTGTGCTTTTCTTTCTAATGCTTAACAAGTACCTTCCAGAACAGCATAAAAGCTGTACCACCAATACCCATCCATGGGCACAGGCTCACTCTCTGCTACATGTGATCCTGTGAAGTATCTCAGCAGCTGAGGACACTCCACTGCTCAAAGTCAAAAGAATCTCAGCTAGAGGTTTGTTTGAATCACATGTTAATTTCTAAGCATTTCAAGGTCTGATCATTCAATGTATGGTCAGCTTTAAAATGGAACACAAGAACACTCCACCTCTATCTCAAAAAAATACTGTTGTCACAGGAACTTTAAGGGAGTAGGAGGAAAAAGGGAGCTTTGCTTGCTCCTGTAACATTTTTATGGTATAAACTATACCTGAAGACCCCCTACACCCTACAATAGCTTAATGATGCCTTATGTACCTGCAGTCAGATTAAGTTTATTCACTGGTCTTATTGTGACCCCGAGCAGATAATGAACAAAATCTCCTATTAACATCCATGGATATCAGAAAAGTTTACTGTACACTCTCACTGACTTAGGAATGAGCATAAAATTAAACCTACTAACAGTCTTGATGTACAGGTACCCTTAAATCAGGCTTAACTTTAAAAAAAACTCCCAATAAACCAAAATAGAAATATGATTTTTTTAAAAAAATAAGTAATTCCCAAAGGAGAAGCTCTTTACTTGGCTGAAACTTTTGGGCCTATTTAGAACAACTGTGGCATTATTTCTTTTCCTATGACCATTTATGCCAAAGGGTATGAGTAAAAGAAGAGACAAACCTTATTATTGATGATGGCTTCAGAATCATCAAAAACAAAATCTCCATCATAGCTGTTAGCAAAACAGAGGAAGGAAATTAATGCCACAACCATCTTAGCCCAGTATGATGGAAGGAGGAACCATGATAAGTCATGGTCCAGATTAGGTTCCATTGGTGCCATTCTGTGAAATGCTTGTTCCAAGTTGGGAGCTTCAGCATTATGTTGGTTGAAAATCTGGAAGAAACACATACAAGTGCATAGTTACAGCTCCAATTCACTAAAAAAAGAATTTTAAAGGAAAGCTGTCTTGGGAGAGAAGATGAAGTTTCATATAACCTTACATTTTTTTCTCTCAGTGCCACTCATAGTTACTGGAACATACCTAAATATAATTTTGTACTTCAAACGAGCAAGTAAAGGCAGAATTTCTCATGGTTGGAGCACAGAGATAAATACAAGAAATCCTTAGATACTAAGGTAAAACTTTGGCACAGACAATTCTAAAACCTAGAGCACATCACTGTTTTTCTGTTTCTTACTGTTCTTTTCAAGCAATACAAGCAGATGCATCAGGGGGGTCTGTGAAGTGTTCCTATATAAAGTTCTGTAGAAAATGGTAAACATTATAATTTCCTTCCACATTTGAAAAGCAAACATTGTCAATTGCCAAAAGAGCTCAACTCCCTTCAGTTAATCAATTTAAAAGACCTAGTCTTATACATTCTCTCATGCAAGGAATTCATACAAACATCACAGATAGACATGGAGATAGCATTTAATGGCCTAGGCCCTAAATCTCAACAATTTAAGCAATGAGACAAGACCCATAGAATTGAGATGGGACTAGTGTTCACGAGATCACCCTGCACACCTCAAGTGCAGCTGAAATTCCATGGCTGTATTCATGGGCTCATGAAGTTGTTAAGGCAGATGAAAAAGACCCTGCAATCCAAGGCTGGAGGTTTACACCCATTAGCCACCTTTACTCAGATGGGTCTCTCTGGATGCTCCAGAGCCAGCCTTCTGTCTGGACTACTACTCTGCTTCTGCTTCTCAGGTGCTCAGACACTACTGTGAGTGGTCCTATTATCAAGTGCTGGTATAAATGGCAAGCGAAGGGGGTTATGAATGGAAAACTGCAGTAAAAGCCAGGCAGAATATGATTCTTTTATTTTGTAAGCCGAAAGAATGATAGGCACATATAGTAGCCTATCGTCAGTTTCTTATTTATTTGCTTAGTAAATCAACTGTTGCACTCCTGAAAATATCGCATTTAATACCTTCATACAGGAAAAATAGAAAATCTAGAAAAATAGCTCCAGTGCCCCCCTGCAAACATTGCATTCAATGTCTTTGCACGGTCTAGGAAAACAGCTCCAACTATCTGGCTTCTGGAACAGAGTTGACCATTAGAGCTGCTACAGCAATTGCTCTGTAGCTTTCTCTTTTTGCAGTACTACATGCCGGTCCGCACATATTCCCAGTTCCTGCACACACACGTGCACAGGGACAGGCAGTACACCCTGCCACACCAGTGCCCCTCCTCGCTTTGGAGACCATACGGCACTGCTCCCAAATTCAGATAAAGTCAGTAACCTGGAGCTGTGCAACCTGAGAGGCTGGAGCTCCCTGGCTGAGTAAAGCAGCTGCTTTAAGAGCAAAACCTTTCCTCGGAGTAGTTCACCCTTGTGCTCGTAGTTTGACGGGAACAAAGAGAGAAAGCGTGGCTGTTAACGGAGGGAAGTGTACGGCGTTGCTCCCAACAGCACGGATACAGCATCAACACGCACCAGGCAATTAAAATATTTAATCTACTCAAAAATCATATCGCCCTGAAAGTTTCTCCCATTACGTTTGCTCTATTTATCCGGCGCACAGCTGCTGCCAGCCCTCTTCCCCGCGGTCCAGGAGACCGGTCCACGGGGGCCTCCCTTCCCCTGGCAGCGCGGTGACCGCCCGGGCGGTGCGGCACCCACGCGGGACCGCCGCCTCCCCGGAGCGGGCACACGCCACTGCCCG